>MZZL01000409.1:1949340-2365083 GCA_002749535.1 Apophysomyces variabilis | reverse complement strand
CCGACATGAGCTGACGTGAACTGAGGTATAACCTTAAATCCCGTACTCCCTCACCGCTGAAGACACAAAAGACATTGCGTTGTTGGAGCGTAAACTCTTTGGGTGGTTTACGGCAGAATTGCCGGATATCAGGCCGTAAGAAGGCTGCTACTTGAGTGAGACTGAGATGAGTAAGTCTGTGACAGAAGTTTAAAAGTTGTGTAATCGCCGGCACAGTGAGTTTGATGCAGTAGCTGAGGTGGACACGTTCGAGAGAATTGGCGATGCGCACATGGTTAGTGAGAGCATAAATAGAGTTGTCTGTAATATTGTTACACTTGACGAGACCGATACGTTTCAGTTTTTGTAATGTCGCAAGTTCAATCACAGAACGATCAGTAAGTTGGCTACAACAAGCCAGGTCCAGATATCGAATTCGCGTGCAATTACGTGCAAGTTGTACAATAGACTCATCCGTCAAATGCCCGCAATGTCCCAAATGAAGATAGTGTAAATAACGTCCCAGCCCACATATGGCGAAGACGCTGTCATCCGTCACGTTATGACACTTGTTCAACACGAGATTACGGATTTTTGGTGCCGAACGAACGATTTGTCGGACAGCTTGGTCAGTAATCGATGTTACTGCTGTAAGATCGAGTATCCGCAATTGCTCGTAGTAGTTTCCGGAAGGAGATGCTGTGGCAAGCGCAGAATGAACAAAGGCAGCGTCATTTAATATAATGCATTGATTGAGTCGGAATTCACGCAACTCATGGCAGTGAGCAAAAATTGCGTAAAGCGATTCGTTTGTAATCGGACAGTTCATCAGATCTATTTCCAGCAATGCTGGACAGTTTTCCGCAAGCTTAATTGCTGATATATCCGTCAGCATGGAACAATTATTCAGTTTGATCTAATTCAGAGGGAAGAGAGAAAGAAAAAGAAGATACTTGTCAAGGTTTTTGCTTCCAGAATCGGTCTTTCCCCTCTGCATGATTCACTTACTCTTCTCAGACCAGTGCATCGTTCAGCTAGTTTAACGATGCCGCAATCTGTCACGCCGGTAAAACCCTCTTCTTTACACATACTTAAGTTGAGACCTTGTAATTTTGGACAGTTGGCAGCAATCATACGGATGGTTGCATCAGTAACATTAGAAATATCGCTAAGGTCCATAGAAACTAAATTCTTGCAGGCGCTTCCACTAAGTAGAGCTAGTAGACCTTCGTCGGTCAGACTTGAACAGCCTGTCAAGGTGATACGTTCTAGTCGTTCGCATACGTTAAGACAAGCCAAATATTCGTCAGTAACGTCTTTTCCAACGGTGGATAGGTTGAGTCGCCGGATGAATGTCGTGTAGGGAAACATGAGAGATTTGGATTTGCATAGTACTTTACAGAATGCGATCCATTCTTTATCGGTACGGATATCAGGTTTGAACCAAAGTAACTCCAATGCATGGTAACTCCATGCTTTGCAAGTAAGGGCACAATTTAAGTAGTCCTTGGGCTTCGAAAGATGTTTAAAAATCTGTAGAATGAGTTCTGACGGTATATTTTGTATAGACATCTTGGCTGGTGTACGGGATGAGAGAGCAAAGTAGAAAAAAGAAAAGGAAAAAAGTAAAACAAAAGCTGATTGAAACTGTTTTTTTTTTGCTTTCCAAACAAGCACTTGGTGTGTACCCAAAAAAGGAGGAAGACGGCGAGGAATGGGTTCTGATGGGGGAGATTGGTCGGGAAAGGGGGGGAGGGTTGTTGAGAGAGAGAAAGACAGAGAGAGAGAGAGAGGGAAAAGAAGAGGGAGAAGGCAAAAAGTGCGTTAGAGCGTAGAGGAGGCACGGAATAAGTTTAGAAAGGATATAAGTCAAGAAAGAGAGACACCGGCTTAATGGAAACCCTTTCCCTAAACCTTTTTTTTTTTTTTTTTTGGACAATAACCCTACCGTGGCTAATACTACTTTTCCTCCTCTTTCTCTATTGTTGAATGACTTATTACATTTAATACGTGATCCAAGCTGATTTTCTTGTCTATAGGAATGGCTTCTTTCCATGTCCAAGCTGCTTGTCTTGTCCGTTTCAATCCAATCATATGCGCATAGGTTCCCAATGCCAATCCAAGATCATGAACCAAGCTTCGCATATACGTTCCCTTGCCACTTTCCACTTTGAGTATACATTCATCCGTCTTATAGCTAACCAATTCAAGTCGATGGATTTCTACTTTTCGGGCCTCAATCGGTCTTGGTAATGTCTCTCCTTGACGCGCATAATCGTACAGACGTTTTCCATCCATTCTAAGCGCAGAATAACTAATTCCCAAATATGGAAACATCAATAACAAACCCCACCCAACATGAACGGCCCCAGGGTTTTAATGAGATTTTACTCACATTGGAGGCACCTGGCTAATCTTCCCTCGAAATCGAGGAAGTACAGCTTCCACTTTTTCTCTCGTCAGATGATCGATACGTCCCTGATGCGTCACTTGGCCTTCCGAATCATATGTATCCGTTGCTTGACCAAACTTTGCTATCACCTCATATTCCTAGAAACAAAGAATATATCATGGGAGGTAAACAAATGACCTACCAAAAAGGAAAAAATAAGCCTAACCTTGGTACCTTGGAGAAACCCATGTAATTGTTTACATCCATTGCCGACGCCTAAAACTGCTCATAGCTTTGTTCACACACTCTCTTCTTTTTTTCTCTTTGTTATTTTTCCCAAACTCAAATAGAAATTTTACCAAGAACACCTTCGGCCAGTGGATCCTACATCAAAAGAAACAAAACCAGACAATTAAACCAAGATCATTTGGTTACAATCAGTTTTCTTATGTTACTTACCAGAGTACCACCATGTCCAATCTTGATCCGAGATCGCCGTTTGTTTCGAATCTTTGGATCACTCTCCAAAGACTCTGATGCACTCAGCTGTTGGGATAGAATATGCTGAACCTTGTTGGTTGCTGCTCGTGACGTCCAACCTTTTGGTTTGTATACGGCAAATATACCGTTCAATGTATGAACCAGCTTCTGGTTCTTCATTTCTTACAGTATATTAAAGAAAGAAAAAAGAGAGAAAGAAAAAGAAGGTAAAGGAGAAGAGATGGAGTTATGGATTTGAATGCAGCCACGGCGCGTCATACTTTTATTTCTTTTTTCTCCAAGTTCAAACGTACATGTCAACGAACACTCATGTAGGGTGAGGATTGAAAAAAAAATTGTCCATCACTGTAACAGAACGCATGCATTTCCTTGTCTGTTCCGATACATATGCAAGGGAACATGCTATTTCCAGTAAAACAGCATACAGTATCCACTCGTCATTGGAAATTTGACTACAATATCCAGAATGCGGTCATTGAGTGAAATCAAGCACTTATGCAAAAATAGGCCCTTTGTCCTTTGTTTAATCCCTTACTACCAGAATATGTTTGATTCAATGCCTAACTCAAACCTGAGATAGATACCATATTCAACAACATAAGACACAGTAAAGAAGAGTCGTAAATTTAGGGAAACATAGTGAACGATCTTCACTTCCCTTTCCCCTACAAGCAGAAATGAAAAAGTTATACTGTATGCTTTGATAAGCACCTGATGTGACACAACTTTTTTTTTCCGTTGCTTGCATTCGGCAGTTTCGTCACTACCTTTTCCTTTTTTTTTTTTTGTTTTCCGTCTCTCTCTATCTCTCTACCCATATACCCCAGATATGACCACAAAAGCCATTCCCAGCGACTTGCCTACGCTGGATGATGTTCTCAATCGTAAAACATTACCACCTGTCTGTCTCTATAACTTTTATATCGTCATGCGAGATAGACTGCATATGGAGGAAGTGCTCGATTTCTATCTAGATGTACGGCATCATGAACTCCTTTGGCGTCGCTACGTTAAATCAATGCATCGCTCCGGGCATCTGACGGAAGACGATCTAGCTGATGGATACCAGTCTCCGCGTGTGCTAAGTCGACTTTCACACAACAGCTCTCTCGAAGAGAAAAAATTGTTACAGTCGCCCCTGTCCTCCACGACGACACTGAAACCGCCTAAACAAAACGACCTCTCATCCAAACAATTACAGCACCAGCGATTATCAAATGTATCAATTTCGGTACCCTTACCCATGGTACGACCTCCCTTGGACGAAGGCGCGGAAAATGATCCACAACTCATCAATGAAAAAGCCTTGCCGAGTCGCCAGGATTTAATTGATTCCGCCCAGCGTATCCTGTTACGCTATATCGTCCCTTCTGCACAAAAGGAGCTGATGCAGCTGCCACCCGAACTCAAGGATACAATCCGAAGGGATCTTGAGGCACAGCGTAATGATCCATTAGTATTTGAAGATGCAAAGGAATACGTCTTTGAATACATGCAACGACAAGCCTATCCCAAGTTCCTACGACTCAAAGTCTGGGGCAATGTCACCCTGTGGCAACAGATGGGTAGACTTGTGCTTGGTCTAGTATCCTTATTGGCTGGCTTCGCGACTGCCCTCAGCTTAATCTTTCTCGGCCATCCACCATGGGGTATACGCTTTTGGGTAAATCTCGATTATGGCACAATAAGGAAACTGTTTCATGACTTTCTAACTCTTGATGATATTCAAAGATATTACTTCCTATATGGGTTGGCGTGTTTAATGTATTCGTTTTCCTCTCAGGACTGGATCCTATCTGGGTGCTTTTCTTCAACATTAGGTAAGATGCTCGTCTTCTTAGTTCACTTCTTTTTATGCTCATTCATGCCGTTAATCTTCTCTGTTTTGTCTTAGTGAAACGGTTACATTTCATTTCAACAAGATTGCACAACCTCGAGTGAAGCAGATCTTATGGTCACGATCCATTTGGCTACTTATGATAAGTTTAATTGTTGCTGTAGTAATAACCATTATCTTTTGTGCTGTCCCTGCAAGGAGGCTTTAGGCCTAAATCTTTTTCATAGAGAAAAAAAATAACCTTTTCTATTGTAACTTCCTCCCTATTCGCCACCCATCATGTATTCCACATGCATCCAATCTATAAAAGGCAGTTGACCCATGCATCAGTTTGAAAAGAGAAAGAAAAAGTTTTTCAAGGCTTCGTGGTTTTATGTCGTTAAAAATCGGGAAACTTTTCTCTGTAGGGATCAGGGGCCGGTAATCCGTACTGTTCGTTTGATTCTGGATAGCGTTCAAAATGACTAGCATCACCATCACCTCGAATAGTGGGGATATAGGGTGCTCTGATCTGACGATTCGCGACACGATCGAAATCGACACCAAAAAACCAAGGATGACGTTTGATGTCTTCTGCACCGTTTTTCAAGTTGCCATATCGACGAGATAGATCGGCTGTCAATAATCGCTTCAATAGATCTTTGGCATGCGGATCAAAATAACTTGGCCATCGAATTTTGCCAGCCAAGATCTTTTCGTACAAGCGCAAATGATCCTCATCATAAAAGGGCGGGTACCTTTAGATATTAAGTTGTTCCCTTTTGGTCAATTCAACCGAATCCTCCCTTTTTCTTATTTGTCCTTACCCTGCCAACATTTCAAAAATCAGGACTCCCAGACTCCACCAGTCGACAGCTTTGCCATACCCCTTGGATTGAATAACCTCGGGAGCTATTCAGCCCTTGAGCTTCCCAGAAAACAAAAAGGACCGAGCCGATTTTCCTTACCAAGATAATCAGGCGTGCCACATAATGTCCAAGTAACATCCGGCACATGCTTTGCAAATCCAAAATCGGTGATCTTGATATGTCCATGGGCGTCCAGCAACAAGTTCTCTGGTTTTAAGTCCCTGTAAACAACATCTTTGGTATGAAGATAGGCCAGTGCCAATGTAACCTCTGCCGCATAGAACTTTGCCACATGGTCTGGGAACCGCTAATATAACCATCACAGCGAAATAATAAGTTATATTGGTTACCAAGCAACCAGGCACAGATTCCCTTTTGACCGATGGCGTAATATAATTTACCTTGCTCTTTCGTAATACGCTAAATAATTCACCGCCAGGAACATAATCCATGACCATGTATGCACGTTCATCATCTTGGAAAGTACCCCACAAATTCACCAGGAATGGGTTCGCGACTGATTCAAGGATACGCTTTTCATCGTTTGTATGCTCTACCTGTTTCAACCTGACGACTTCCGATTTCTTTAGAACCTTGATTGCATAGTATCTGTTATTGTGTCTGGATTGTGCTAAGTGTACTCTTCCAAAGGAACCAGTGCCGAGTGTACGGAGTAAATGAAAATCATCCAGTTTAAGCCTAGGTCGATTTTTACGCTGTTCTAGCACCTGACGATCATATTCTTGGTATCGCTGTCGTAGAGAAGAACGTTGTTGTGCTATGATAATGATAGAGAATGAATAATGGTCGAACAAAGATGGTAACGCAGAAGAACCACAGAACGAAGGAAGGAAAGAAGGGAGGTTACAATGGTAAGTTTTTCGTTGTTTCTTTTATATCATCCATGGTTTAATTTCGCATTACTTACCTCGTTGATCATGCGCAATTGCTGCTGCCGGTAATTCTTCTATAAAAAGACCCAAAAAAATAAATAAATAAATAGATAAAATTGTCGTACAGGGTTATGTGCTGGTGTGTTTTTAGCATGAACTAAGCAGCTGGGTTGACACAGATTTTAAACCCAATCCCCATGAGAATAAAAAAAAAGATAAAGACTTTTGTAACGCGTACCATCGATCTTCATTTCTTCAACGGATTGTCGAGGCGTGTCATAAGTCATTTTCTCTTCCCGAGGTTCTTCTCGGGGTTCCTCCTTAACCTGAGGGAGTGTCCATGTCTGAGCCGTATCGTTGGATGAATGTATTGAAGAAGATATGGACGATTGAGGTGTACGAAGACCACTACAAGATTCTTTTTCGTCCTGCTTTGTTGCAATATGACCAGTATGGCGTGCCTTATCAATAATCTTATTAAAGAAGGACATCTATGCAATCAAAACAAAGTTTAAAAAGACAAGGTAACTAAAAAGCAAGAAAAAAAAGAAAAGGGAAAAAAAAGGACTGCTCAATTTTTTGACCTTTTTTATGACTTGTGATTCGGCGAAAATGGAGTTGGACTTGTCAAACAAAGCCAATGTCCATTGTCTCAGTTCATTTGCATGGTTGCACACCGAGTTTCAAAAAGACTTATTCTCCTCTTTGTTTCTATTTTCCTCACTTCTCCCGCACGTTCCCAAGGTAACTTGTACTACATTTGGTCGTCTTGGATACCAGTCGATCAATCTTAGCACATCCAAAATATAGAATAAAAGCTACTTCTGCTAGTTTTCATTCACTATCGTGTTATTACTAATCAAACTGAGCTTAAGTTGCTGTGGAAAAAAAAATTAAAAATTATAAAAGGAGGAAAATAAAATGTTGGATAAAACGGTATGCTACCTCCTTTTAAGTTTGTCATGGTTATTGCTTAAATAAGAATGATATACAGTATCTCCCAAAAATTAATTTCGCAAACTACGAAAATCGAAGTCGCAGTCCAGTGGAAGTGGTCAATTAGAACTCTTTATAACACGACAATTAATGTAATTTGTTAGCGTCAAGCCCAGTTTCCAAAATGCGCCAAGTGAATTTGCTAGATGCGACTTCAATTTTTGGAAAAAAAGTACGCTGAAGTAAAGTCTGACACACTCATTGCTCGTAGATCCGATTGGGATCTTTTTTTGGACCTGACAAGTCTCAGCACCTTCGAGCCGAATTACCAACACGGCTCGCCTCTTTAGCAAAGATTATGTCGGCTGGTTATATCAATTTTAGGAAATAGACGCTTCAAGCGGTTTATCTTATCATTCTGCTGGGAGCAGAGTGAGTTGTCGGAAGTAAAAAGAAGTTGCAGGAAAGGCAGTTTGCATAAAGAGATAATTAGAGCTTAGCCATCATCATTAAGTTACAGACTAGCTTTAGCAAATCAAAAGAGGCTATTCTATCTTTGATGATACTCTGACAGGAAGCAGTTGGGTATTTGTACTGCTGGCTTGTGACCGCTGGAGCTTGTGTATCCTCTCCCCCACCTTTTTCCTCGATCGCTTTTGTGTTCCGTCCTTTTTTCTCTAATAGTCGATCTCTGATGCCGCCACCATATACCTACCCTATTACCGGTCTTTTGTTTTTCCTAACTCATCCACAGGTAAATAACTAGAAAAACAGGTCCACTTATTGCACTGATTCCTTCACCTTCAGTTATGGCTAAAGACTCTCTGTCCCTTCCTTCTCACGCTGATCTTCGGAATCATTTCCCTTGTGCTGTCCTTCGTCTTTCTCTTACCTTTACAAGCTCATGCTCTCATTAATGCTAACTGTCCTGCATGGCTGGCATGGATTGTATCGGTTATCTTTGTCTTGCTGGAATCCGCCATTCTCGACATCATTTTCTTTGCCATTATTCTTCCTATTTTCCAGGATGCTTTGTTTGACGCTACCCTTACGGCCCGTGGTCTCTCCCGCATGTTTGAGACTCGTGTACCTGTATCCGGTCTTATTCTATGTTGTCGCGGTGTATCATCCGGTATTGCCTTAGTATGGGTGCTCGTACTCTCTCAAGTAAGCATAAGGGAACGTCGCAGAAAATGTCTGCAGGACTCAAAAAAAGAAAAATGCAGATCTTCATTCTTATCATTACCGCACCGCTCCATTTAATACCAGTGGTTGGTACGGCTTTAACATGTTACATCAATGGATGGCCAGCTTGGTAAGGCTTTGGGATGAAAAAAATGGAAACGTCTATTTAGCAGACTTTGAAACTCATTTATCCTATTCTATCAGTTGGGGCCACCACATCCACTATGACCTTGAGTTTCGCGGTTTTACCGTGTCAGAGTCCCGACAGTATGCCTGGCGTAAACGCACGTCCTACTGTAGTTTCGGTGCAGTAGCCGTGGCCTTAGAACTGGTTCCGTTTTTCAACCTATTGTTTATGTGGACCAACGTGGTAGGGGCTGCATTGTGGGTTGCTGATAACTATGAGAGAAACGAGGCAGAAATTGCGCGACAGCTGAAGCGCCAGCAACAAACGTCAGGAAATACCTCTGTCGCATCTATTTATCCATCCGTGAAAAGCCCTAGCTCCTTTGTGCCTTCGATAAGCAGCAGCGAACAGAATCGGCTATTGCACAACGCTCAAATTGATGGGTATGGGGCTGCTGGTGAAATCTAAATTAGTTGATCCTAGAATGGACCCTTCAGTTTCTGATCCTAGTCTTTATAGTGTGAGTAGACTAGCTTGATAAACGGCGCAAAATTGACTGTGTAGCTTCGTCGGTTATACTGGTAATAAACCACAGCGTACGTGCAACAAAAGGAGATTAAACTGATATATAGCTTACTGTTTAATGGCAGAGTATCCATTGAACGGAACGAGCTAGTCCTCATTTTGTCTAGGACCATCAATGTCAGAGAAGCAAATCAAATATTATTATAGGTTATTGCTATGGTAGCAAACTTACAGGCATAATATACCACAAGTAATTCGTATCATATGGCCGAATATTGATACGTACAGAAAAATTTAAACAAGGACAAGAACAAGATAGGGACACACGCGCTAAATCTTGGCTGCACATGCTACGAGAAGCCACAGAGACACCATTTCTCTCTTTCTCTCTGTCTCTTCTCACATACACAGACACATACACAGACACACTCTCAGACACGCACAGATATGGCCCGTGAATGCCTCTTCTGCCCTCTGTAAAAGCTGGACAAGGAAAGAGGAAGACAACGAAAAGAAAAGCAGACTAAAAGCCAACATATTACTGATGAAGCGACATATCTGATAACTAAGTTCCAGTCAACTCACTAGTTTAGAGGACGAATTTGCTACTGTCTTCTAGACATCCAAAATAATAAGTTCACTTTCCATCCCAGTATAAGTTCACCTAGCTGCTTCAAAATAGCAAAATCGTACACCTGCCCCACTCATTAAGGAAGCGGGCATAAAGACATAATGAAGTCACCCTTCCACTCCTATAGGTCGATTCCCGTCAGTAACCGATGGTTGTTGTTAGCTGTAGTTAACGAATGAAAACATATGGGCAATTTATTATTCTTTTTAAATGAATTTTTACGCAACTCTACATCCTGAGATTGGGAGGATAACATATTTTTGTGCTTAAATTTAGACCAGCTGAATGTACTAGAAGTTTGCAGTTGAGAGAACGGCTTAGATATGCATCTCGTCGCACGATAGATATGTTGTCTCAGTACAGTGGCATTGCTGACAAATCGTCAAAAGCTCAATAAATCTATTCCGATTACTGAAACCAGCCAAGAACAACATCTTGTTTGTCTTTGTATAACTTTCGTCCTACCTTTGGCAATCACCGTGCATGTCATTACTATGCTTACGCATGCCTTTTCCCGTTGACCTTTTTCGTAAAACAGAGCTTTATAAAGGCACATGAGGTAAGCCTTATATACAAAATACAAGGGCGAAGGTTCAGAAAATGAAAGACATCAGCCAAGCTTTCTTTTATACCTACTTTTTTTTTTTTTGCGCGAAGAAAGATATGGCCTATCCTTGTCTATATTAACCACATCATAGAAGTTGTCATTTCCAAGTATCAGCAGTGCAAAAATATTCTTCCTACATATATTTACAGTTTCTTCGCTGCTGCAGGCACAAATGCCAATCGCCGATGTACAGTACATAGACCCGCTGGTCGGTCTTTCTTAAACTTTTCGTCGGGTGCACAAAAAAAGGCGCATACCACTTTTTTTTGCCGAAAAAAGACTTATTTTGGTAGATTTTCCCCTTAAATCCCTTTCCCTCTTTGTTTTGTTCAATGTCGAATAACTATCAATATCCTCCTCCTCCAAACCAGCCCTACTATAGCCCAGCCCCGCCTCCCGGAGGTGACTATGGATATGGCGCCCCCCCTCCTCCACAGCCTGGTTATGGCGCCCCTCCTCCACCGCAACCGGGTTACTATCAACCAGCGTAAGTGGTTCTCTAGGCAACCAGATTGTTGTTACAAGACCGCTGATGATGCCATTAGCCCACCACCTCAGACAGTATATGTTCAACAACAACCACAGAAAGATGATTCGTCATGTTGCTGGGCATGGTAATGAGTTTTTTCAAAAATAAGGTTGTTTTCTAATATTTTGAGGTAGCTTGGCTGGCATGTGTATTTGTTGCGCATTAGAAGAATTGTGTTAAGAAAGAGGATTGATAATTTGGATGGATGCAAAGAAAACATAAGTTTGTTTTGAAATAAAAAGAAAAGCATGGGGATGATAGGAGTTGGTAAACTTTCACAAGCTTCATCATTTTCTTTCGCGGTGGAAAAGATGTGGCAGGTCTATCTATCCATGTGGAGCAGATTTATAAAATCTCGGATACGCTCCAAAGCATGACAGATGTAAGACAATTGATTTTGGACAAAGGTGTTTCGATAAGACCATGATGAGTTTTTTTGTGGTTCGAATCTTGAGGTAAAGCTATCCTTAGTTTTTCTGTTTTCGCTCCAGGATGGCTGTGTTGCTTATGCTTTTATCTTGTTTTTCAAGATCAAAAAAAGTCACGAACACTAGCCTGCTTATGGTAAAGTCTCGCTCTGACACTTCGCGTCCGCAAAACATGCACGAGTCTAGCGAAGAAACAAAATCAAGTCCGCAAATTAAACGTAAGTATACCGAAGAGCACGCATGGAGCAATAAAGGAATGTCGGTCGATTTTGGTATTGAGTTTTCCAAAGGACGATTATCAAGTAGCAACGAATCCACCATTCCAGCCGACTATGCATTCAACTTTGTGCCAAAGGTTTTGCCTGACCAGCGATTGTTCGATCACGGTTTAGACGACAAGTCGACTCTGAGTGCAACAGCCCTGACACATCGATTCCGGAAACGAAAAGAAGCACGCATGGAAAGGGAAAAACAGCTTCTCGCGTGTCGCACCAATGCTTCCACTTCGGCACAAACATCGACAGAAATACCACCCTATATGCAGCATCGCAATATAACATGGACCATATTGGCATATACGCAAGCGATATTTAACGTAGTATTTGCTTGCGCAATACTCTACCTCTTTTTCCAAATGATCCTAACAGTGCGAGGTGATTTTCAACGAAAAGCGGAGATCATGTCGGAAGGTAATCGAAAACAAACTGTTTTAACGAAGATACAGAGTAAGTTGTAGATATTTTTCGTGAAATCGAGAAATGCACTCGGGACTATATCGTCAATCAGTGCGACCCTGCTCTTCGAGTTCCTCATCTGGAAGATCAATGTAATAAATGGGCTGCATGTAGAGAGCAAGATCCGAACGCTATCGCAAGGTACTTAAATAGTGAGAAGGCAGTATTACCAAACTAAACTGATCTAACAATTACCAGGGCGAAGCTTTCCGCAGAAACTATTGCAGAGATCATCAACAGTTTTGTGGATCCTATTTCTTATAAGACTCTGGTATCAGGATACATGAACGATTCTTCTCTAGATTTACACTCTTGGGTTAGATATTCTTTATAATCCTAACTCTGAGCACAATGGTTTTTTCTAATGTGGCATTTCGTATGCACCGGCTACAGCAGGAAAATCCCCCTATATCATGGCATCAGCAAACACCAGCATTGATGCGTCAGCGGACGAATATGCTTCAGCAACTATAAAACTATCATCTTCAATTCCCTTTCACATCCTTAAATTCCATACCTTTACCTTCACGCTTTATTTAATCAATTTGCCATTTTTACCGTTTTTATATCACTCACGTTAAAAAAGCACTCGTGCTGTTCATAATACAGAGCATCGGATCGATCCATGAAAATGCTTATGTACACTAAATGCTGTGTCCTCTAAAACCTGTTCGTGGTCACAGAGGGAACAAAAAAATGGGCCAAAGTTCGAGAAAAAAAAATTTGGCAGGTTCAACTGTGTTCGCTATGGCTGAACAGAAGCTTTTGGAGAAAAACGAAACGTTCGCCTCCTTCGATTTTGATCCTCGTTTGGCGCGTGCAATTGCACAACTTAACTTCACCCATCCGACGCTTATTCAGGCAAAAGCAATACCACTCGCATTAGCTGGGAAAGATATTCTCGCTCGAGCACGCACAGGAAGCGGAAAAACAGCGGCCTACACATTGCCGATCGTTCAAAAAATATTAAGCTCTAAAGAGGCAAGTAGCGGATCTTGATAAATCGGAAAGAGTATAACACCAAAAACACTTGAAAAGACACTCGATGCAGAACCTTCGATTAAAGCGTTGATCCTTGTCCCAACCCGTGAACTTGCCGAACAAGTCACTGGACACATTAACAAACTGTTGGTGTATGCCAACACAGTGGTCAAGGTGGTGAATCTCGCCGGTCAAGTGGCTGCCCAACTCCAAAGGTAAAGCCGGTTTTTTGAGGTAGCAGTCGATTGAAGCTGTTTTTCATATAGACCTATGCTCGCAGAGAAGCCGGATATTGTTGTATCGACTCCCAGTAAAGCACTTGTTCACCTTGAGGCTCAGGTAATATATATACAGTTAAGATACCATCATATTGGTAGCTCACATGGTTGGTAAAACAAGAACATGGTGTTGCGGGAATCTCTCGAAAATCTTGTAATCGACGAAGCCGACCTTATTTTGTCTTTTGGTTATGAAGACGACCTTCGCAAAATTCTGGGTTATCTGCCAAAAATCTATCAGAGCTCATTGATGTCCGCGACTTTCACAAAGGTATGGATAGGTTGTCTTATTTTGCGGCTCCTGATAAGTTTGCGTCATGTAGGATATTGAGGAACTGAAACAACTTGTACTTCGTAAACCAGCCATTCTGAAACTGGAAGAAGAGGAGGACGAGACAGAGAATTTGACACAATATGTCATTACGTAAGAATTCTGGGATACAAAGGCAAATGAGGTTAAGCTAACCCGGATTACTTAATGTAGATGCTCTGAATTCGAGAAATTCTTGTATGCCTTCGTGATTATCAAGCTACGATTGATTCGTGGAAAGATCATTCTGTTTGTTAATGATATCGATCGCTGTTACAAATTGAAATTGTTCCTTGAGCAGTTTTCTGTTAAGTCATGTGTACTGAACTCAGAACTACCGCTCAATTCAAGGTAACAGATTCGCAGAATATATGGAAGCAAAGTGATTAATAACGTATTGAAGATACCATATTGTTGAGGAGTTCAATCGAGGAATATACGACTATTTGATTGCTACGGATGAATCAGAGTTGAAAGGGGAGGAAGATAGCGAAGATGAGGAGGATTCAGATGATGGATCAGAGGAAGAGTCCGAAGAAGAGGGAAAGCGTACGTATATATTGATATATGACATGTGTACCGGTTACTTAGGTTGAATATGACAGAAACCACAGCTGTCAAGAACGCTAAAAAGAAGAAAACAGTGCAACGAGACAAGGAATATGGTGTCGCTCGTGGCGTGGATTTCCAGGACGTTGCTGCCGTTATCAACTTTGACTTCCCCACATCAGCTAAGGCTTATACTCACCGTGTTGGTCGAACAGCACGTGGAGGTCAGCGTGGCATGAGTCTTAGTTTTGTAGTGACCAAAGACACAACCGGTTCAACGGAAGGCGTTGCTCTTGGAAGAGTCAATGACGATGAAAAGATCTTGAAGCGGGTTAAGAAGCAGCAGAAGGAGAAGAATGCGGAAGTGAAGCCGTACAGCTTTGATCAGAAGAACATCGAAGGATTTAAATACAGAGTCCGGGATGCTATAAAAGCGGTGAACAAAGTGGCTATTAGAGAAGCTCGAATTAAGGAAATCAAACGGGAGATCCTCAACTCAGAAAAATTAAAGGTACAATAGCATTCTCCACGCTAAATGGATGACTCACGCATGACTTCAAGTCACATTTTGAGGACAAGCCAAGGGATCTGGAGTTCCTTCGTCATGATCAGGCTCTGCAACCAGCACGAGTGCAGGAGCATCTCAAACACATTCCATCCTATTTGATGCCTCGTATTACGGTTCCCGTAGCACAACAACAGGAGACTCAACCTGATGCCAAGCCGGCGCCTCCCCCTCCTACAAAGCGTCGAAAGAATCAGGCGTTTAAAAATAATGCCAAGGTAAGCTTTACATTCGCGAGTATGCTATGAACTTACACTTGATACCTCACAGAAACGCAAGACAAATCCATTAAAAATAATCCGTCGTCGCTAACTGTATTCATTAATACAGTACAAAATTTTGTATCATTTTTCTTTCTCATCTACATAATCCGTTTATCTAGCATCGCCACACTAAACACTAGAAAAGAAAATTGCTTTCATCACTCATAATAGAATGACAATGTTTGCACCAGACGAATCCCAGATTAACATATTGAGGAAAACACGCTAGGCTGCGACAACCATTTGCCATGCGACCATATAGAACAATGGAGCCGCGTGGGATAGCTTTCATCTCATTCTTTATGTATATGTACCCGATATTTAAGGCTTCATCATCAATTCGAAGATTTCTTATCAAGTATATCGTAGATTAAAGTAAAGCTCATACTTCAGGCAAACGTGGTTCAGGATCTGTTATGGATGGCCCACAGATTCACAGCGAATGCTGCAACTATGAGCGATGAATTTTCATATAACTTTAGATCATCGCTTGAACTAATTTATTGATATGGCCCTCTCGATCACCTGCATCTCCACCTTCCACAAAATGTCTAAACTTGTTCGGTCTCCACATGCCTTTACCACTAGGATTGCTCAATTTGAAGGGCCACAAAAAGTGATTGACCTCTTTGAAATGTGGGCCGACAGTGAATATCTCGTGGATAACGTCTTCCATGCAAATGATTCCGTATTTCCCCAACGATTCTTTAATGATGGCGTTATCATGAAGCGGAATGCGTTGCTTGTTTACTTTTGCGAAACCACGTTTGTACAACAATTCGCGAACTGTCTTGAGATTGGGCGGTCCATAGGTGACAAAGGGTTCGATGATTTGTAGCATCTGAGCCGTGGCTTTGTTCAAACGCAAGAATACGCCATTATTGATCTGCAGCAGTCTGAACAAAGTCAGGACCTTGCTCACTTTGGGATGTATATCGTTGATGCCTTTGATACGGACGACAAACAACAATCGTGATTGAGGAGGAATATAAAAATTGCCGTGCTGTTTTGCTAGACGTCGAAGACGGTTCTCCTCCTTTTCCCTCTGAGTGTATTCGTGAACATATTCTTCGGCTCGTTTGAAAATCGCTTTGCGCAACTCTTTTTGATCCTAATCCCATTTAGTTTTGTTTTTGATGATCGGCGATTCACTTACTTGCTTTTGCTGCAGTTTCATATGGGACGCTTCAGCAGCAGCTTTCTCGTCCGCTTTCCGTTTCTTCAACAGGGTTTCGGGAATGCATATTTGTTCTGCGGTAGGAACCGTACTATAGATACACGTATATTGTACTAATCAGCCTAACGGCACTAAAGCATGGCGTGAGATTAAGACTAGCCATGACAACTCACGTTCCCATTCTCGATTTGGTCGCCGACCTTTGGTGAAAGCAAAGTCAAAGAAATTTCGCAAATTGTTCCAAACGGTGAGTGACGTGCTTTAGCAGCAACCATCCAATGGGAAGTCAGACATCTCAAAGATGTGCCTGAATAGATAGTGCAAAACACAGGGTGGTAGGTCTCTGACCTATTCCGCTGCACTACAAGACCAATAGATAAGATGTGTTTGATAATGGCTAATATACGACGTCCTTTAAAGATGCGTAAATCTTCGCTAGGACTTGTGAAGAAGACTAGTTCAGTGTCATATATCAGTAAACACGGTAGATGTACGCATTGGTATGTCGTTCTTGTTGGTTCAAGCCTACGAATATCTACTATGTTCCCATTTAAAGTTGACAGTTTGGTCCTACTAGAATGGTTACACACTTGGCACAAGCTAAACTGCGCAGCTTTTCTTGGAAAACCATAGCAACCATGCTTGGTCCAGAACAAAGAAGGCATGACGACGGGTTGTTCTATCTAACGCTCGTTTAAGTCTTTCAGTTTATTTTCATTGCCCCATTCATTTGTAAAAGTCTCATATATTGAGCTTTTGACCAGCTTTCTTCTCGCTGAGTACATATAGATATGATCGCAAGTTCAAAATATGTATTATCCGCGGCGCTGAGCATTGTCATCGGTGCCCGCTTCCCAAAGAAAAACGTTTGGCTATCATTATGGATCTGTGCCACTGTATGTTTTACTTTACTAGTTGCTTTTTCATGACCATCAAGAGCACTGAAAATAATTATAACTAACTATATGTGAAAGGAAGATAAGCTGTCAAGTATGCGAGTTGTTTTCAGATACGGAAAATAAAAAACAGCGCGACATCCGGGCCACAAGGTTCCCATGAATATATAGACGGGTAATCTAGCACTATGGACTCCTGTGGTAAAGGGGAGGTTAAGTATTGTTTACGCAGATGGCTGTTGAAAAGTAGTGGTGATGTTCCTGAGCGAAAAAGGAACCAAAAGAACACTGGACAGAATAGAAACGGACAGTGGTGAGAAGGCGCTGCAATCGCTTTGGTGTAACGTCAAACATCCTACGTCAGTAATGTGTAGCCACCACATTGGCCGCGGACATCGAACCATTTTACGAACCTGGCAGAGAGCCAAAAGGAAAAAAAAATAACTAAAAACATCCCTCTCATCTGTACCATCTCTCTCTAAATTTACTCTTCTCATCATGGGTCTAAGCTTCTCTAAGCTATTTTCCGACCTTTTCGGAAAGAAGGAAATGCGCATCCTGATGGTGGGTCTGGATGCCGCTGGTAAAACCACCATCTTGTACAAACTCAAGTTGGGTGAAATCGTGACGACCATTCCTACCATTGGTAAGCTAAAGAAGAAAGAAGAAAGAAAAGAAAAAGGGTAGGAGTATTGACAGTATTTGTGTATTGTTCCTGATGTATAGGTTTCAATGTTGAAACCGTGGAGTACAAGAACATCCAATTCACTGTCTGGGATGTCGGAGGTCAGGACAAGATTCGTCCTCTCTGGAGACACTGCAAGTATCCAAACCAAAAGAAAATGACTTGTTCTGTCATTCTTATGCTAACTTGTACACTGTAGACTTCCAAAACACTCAAGGTATTATCTTTGTCGTCGACTCCAACGATCGCGACCGTGTTTCTGAGGCCCGCGACGAACTTCAGCGTATGCTGAACGAAGACGAACTCCGTGACGCACTCCTGCTTGTCTTTGCCAACAAACAGGATCTTCCTAACGCTATGAACGCGGCTGAAATTACCGACAAGCTTGGTCTGCACTCTCTCCGCAACAGACACTGGTATATCCAGACCACTTGCGCAACAAGCGGTAAGTTATATCTTCCCCTCGCTTCTTGTATCGCTCCGTTTAATTTATTGTTTTTTCTTTTTTTTTTCCCTTGCTAAAGGTGATGGTTTGTATGAAGGCTTGGAATGGTTGTCTTCCAACTTGAAGAGGAGATCTTGAGTTCGTATATAAAATAAAACGCACGTTTGTTTTGCGTGGTCGCGGGATGTGTTAGCCGATAAATCTTTTAGCCAAAAAAAAAAAAAATAAAAGCGCAAGATGAACAAATAGTCTAATTTAAACCTAGTAAACGAAAACTAGACACCGTTACAGTAAGTGACAAGATACATACGTTGCACCTTTGCTGCATTAATTTGCTGAAACCCATAACGCTGTGCCTAAAAGTCGCAGTGAAGAGAAAAGAGAAAAGACGATACGTTCGGAACTGTCAAGTTTAGCTTTATCACAAGCCTTACTTTCAATAACAAGCAGTGTTGTTTACATGAGTTAAATGGTAGCAGGCTTTCAGCGCATCAAACCGTGGTTGCTAGGAGTAACCGCTAACCCAAAACAGCAACAGAACGGATGTAAAAGGAATGAGTACAAAGAAGATAGGCTATACTCACTGGAAATGCATTGCCTCAGTCGCGGTAACGTTTGCCCTCAGACCAAAAAAAAAAAGGTCTACAAAGTAATAAAACCGTTATGCTTCTGGGTCACCTTTACGTACAGGATTTTAATCCGAGATCAACGAACAACTAGAAAATCTGTAGGACGACGTTGAAGCCATTAATAGAAGAACAGTGTTGATTGTCCTGATCGAAGAGAAGACTACTTGCGTTTCATAATGCTTGATATTACCTGCATCCAGACTTTCATAGTCCAGAAATGATCGGATCGCTAACATAGTTTTATGTCAGCATCCTTCAACTATCATACTTCCCATAGTTGTAATTACGAGCGCTTCTCTCATGACATTCTTTTTAACAAGAATATCATGCTGAATATCCGACCATAAAAGAACGAAGCTGCGCTCAAGAAGAGATGATACTGAAGACACTACAAAATTCTTCTCTTTTTCACCCGCTACCCATAAAGCGGTTGGATCCAGGTTCAATTTTAATATGACCTTTTGCGGAACGTGCGAAATAAACTAAGCGAATGCATGCTTGACATCGTTGAATCTGCTCAGTAAGCAATGTCTGATCGTCCTTGTTTTTCTGGATGTAGCTAAGTAATGGAAGAAACTGCACTCCGTATATCTTATGGCAAATCGTTCTTGACATCCATGTGAAATTCCATGAATTTGTGTGGCATAGCACCATACGATACGTACGTCGCTCGTACTAAATCCTTTTTTCCTCCAACACCACTAACATATTTGCTAATGCACAGATATATATGTATGTATAACATGGAAAAAGAAGTTTGGTGTTTTTAACTAAGGGGTAAGAAATGTGGTACCTGTGATTGTTCCTAAGCGGAAAGCAGCCTAGACAAGACTTTATAAAATGTAGGTTGATATATCCTGAATGGTATAGGGTCCATCCGCTGCCCAGGAGACAATGGATGGGTAACTGTCATTAGCAGCAGCATATCCATGCAAGAGAAGACGATATTGCCGTGTGGGTGAAATACTGGTGGGATCTAATGGTGCGCGATAATAAAAGCGTGCACTAAGCACGTCGATGCGTTCCGCAAGTGTTAAATTGGAAGCTTTATGCTCTGGATTAGTTGGAACCAGATAAAGACTAACTGCCTTGATGTTTGTTATTGTGCAATACCAGG
Organism: Apophysomyces variabilis; assembly: GCA_002749535.1. Classification (NCBI taxonomy): domain Eukaryota; kingdom Fungi; phylum Mucoromycota; class Mucoromycetes; order Mucorales; family Mucoraceae; genus Apophysomyces; species Apophysomyces variabilis. The sequence goes on along the minus strand of MZZL01000409.1, from coordinate 2,345,036 downwards.
TGATAGGAATGGGCTACAACCATGACCAAAACAGAGCTTAGCGTAATATTCCCATTTCTGTCCGCTACCTTCATTTACTTACAATCCCTGCGAAGAATCGACCCATCGGCACCTTGGATAAAAAGCCAGTGCCGTGACCCAAGTTACCCAAAATCGAATTATTCTTCATCACACCAGGGTCAGGTCCTGTGACAAAAAAGAAGTGACCGGGTTGACTCAGCAAAGTGAATGGTCCAGCAATCTGATCGTGGTTGCGGCATGTCAAACCGTGATCCACTTCAAATCCTGTGGCGTTGAGAGAAAAAGCTGTCTGCTGCTCCTCTGATAACCCTTCCCAGTGAGACTGCGCAATGACATAGACTCGTTTGTTAAAGACATCCGGGATATCCGCTGAGGCATCCCATAGATAAAGACCACTAGCAGGATCCAGGTTTTTCGCAATAACTCCCGTTTTGTTTGTGTAATTGTCAAACCAGAGCAATGATAATGTTAGATTGACTTTCACTTCGTCTGATCCGACATTTTCCAGGAACACCTCGATTGCCGTCTTGTTGTACAGCCAGCTCAGCTGAAGACTGGCCGAAGTTGGGTAGACTCCGCCGACCACAGGAGAAGTCAACATCATGCAGGCATTCGTTGCTTGGAAAATGTCCATGCCATTGCCAGCTATGGCCCAAGATGCGGGGATGGAGATTTGTTTGGTTATTCCGTTTTCATCAGGGCGAGGGCGTAGACTGTCCGCAGATGCCGGTGGCGTCGTAGCTGCACTCACGCTAATATATGAAAAGGATAGAGCAAACAACCACCATAGAATGATGGGCATTTGCACATACATGGAAAAAGTAGCGTTGTAAAGGGGCGGAGTGCAAGAGTTTCAGGCGTGGGTGAACAACGAGTCTTGGCTTAGCATCTTTAGCCAGATGGCATGACTCAAAGTTGGCGAGGATCTCGCGTCTTTAGAAAGAGCTTCTGTGCGAGTCCTTTCCGTGAACTAGGGGCTGTGTTGTTGCTGGTCAAAGTCCATACATGCAATAGCTGCAAAACATTTCGGAATCATAGGCCCAGCAGGCGGAGACAACCAAGACGGGACACAAGAAAAGGTCACTCCGGAACCAGGGAAAAGAAACCAACAAGAGGCTGTCCATAGTTTAATTTGTTTGACATTGAAGGATAGAGATTGAGAATGTCTATACTGTCCCATGTATTTCTTCTACAGATTTAGTCATAGTTGGTGTGACCCGAGAGTGCTAGTTTTAGTGAGCTCAAAAAATGAAAGGGCGAGTGAACTTGTGATTCCTTTCCATAGTCTCTTCATTCTAAGATATGGTCCGTCCAGCCTATGCAAGACCTTGGATAGATTGACTCGCATTGGTTTATTCTAAAGACTTCTTGCATTCCATTTATCATGGAGATCTTTGCTCGTCTGCATCAGAGTTGAAATGATCATTATGATGAGATGGATCTTCTCAACGTTGCTCGGGCAAATCGTATGGCATGCCTTATGAAGATTATTCTGCGTCATTGCTAACAGACCTTGCTGCCATAAAGAAAGAATCCTTGTCATGGAAGGGCTATAAGGTACGGTCAAATTAGATATAATGCTGTGCACGGAAACAAGCTATGCTAAGAAGAACGCAAATGGACATCCGATTCCTTTAAGCATGAAACAAATTTGCGCAGTAGTTCTGATCTAGAGTGTTCAGGGAATCTAGTAGCAGTAGAAGGCTTGCTGAAGAACCTGGCTTTGAAAACAACCGTGCACCAATTCATTTAAGCATGCCATATGGATGGGTAATCTTAAAGACGTACCAGGAGAACAGGGGATACTTCTTTTATTTGATGGGACAAGAAATTTTTCCTGTGTATCCCTAACTTTTTACGGGCTGCTTCATAATAGAAACTGGCTACTCGAAATAACTTCTATAGTCCTCGGTGCATAATGACGTTTTGAGCAACAAGGCCAATAAGGGAAGCGGATGAATAATTTGCCTCATTCTTGTGCTACGACTGCGAAAACTCAATGATCCACCGCAACCTTACCGTGGGAATAAATGTTGGTCTTCCCCAGAAACTTTGACTCTGGTGCCTTTTTCTTCTCTCTTTCACACCTTTCATGTTGGCCTCACACCTCTCGCGTAATATTCGTAATACGATAAGCCGATCAAACGGTGCGCGTGCAGTTATTTTCAACTGCAAGTACCATGTTATGCATGAACAGCAAGCTTCAGTCTTGCCAAACAAAGTTGAGACTGCCAGTGCCACGTTCAAGGTAAATTCCTTGAAATCTTAACTATTGTCTGGATCCTCATCAAAAGTTTAATTTAGGAAAATGCAGAAAAAATGCAGAAACTCGTTGAAGATCTTGAATTGACAACGGAAAAGATCAAGCTTGGTAAGGAGGAAACGGTGGATGTTGTTTGATGGGCAGACAAACAGTTAACAAATTGCAGGTGGTGGAGAAGCTGCACGCAAGAGACATTTATCACGAAACAAGATGCTTCCTCGGGATAGGTAATATTGCTGTGAGAAACGTGACTAGTGATGCTTATTCATGTTTTTTCCAAAAGAATCAACCGATTGCTGGATCCAAAGTAGGATAAACAAGGGATATCCATCACCGTGTAGGAAACTGATGCCATTTATTCTACCCTAGCTCTCCTTTCCTTGAACTTTCTACTTTGGCAGGATATCAGCTTTATGATGAAGAAGTGGCAGCTGGAGGTATCATCACTGGTATCGGACGTGTGAATGGGTAAGTCATCTGTGGCGCCTTGATAGTCCCACGTATCCAACAATTCACAATATGTAGCGTGGAATGTATGGTTGTGGCAAATGATCCCACGGTTAAGGTATGCTAAATTCATTATTGGGGAATCTGTAGGGTAACTGGTCTTTTTCATTACATATAGGGAGGATCATACTACCCCATTACCGGTAACATATATATATTGTTTGAGAACCATAGAATACTAATTTTCTGTATATTTAAGTTAAAAAGCATCTCCGTGCTCAAGAAATTGCAAAGGACAATAATCTCCCTTGCATTTATCTGGGTACGTATGTCATGCACTAAGTCTGACGAGCAAAAATACGAATAAATGTTTTCCTGATTTAGTTGATTCCGGAGGTGCCAATCTCCCTCGTCAGGCAGATGTCTTCCCCGATCGTGAACACTTTGGACGCATCTTCTATAACCAGGTAAGCTTTTGCATCATTTATCACCGTGTTTTGGAAATTAAAACGCCGCGTTATGCAGGCCAATATGTCAGCCCAAGGTATCCCGCAGATTGCCGCCGTGATGGGATCCTGCACTGCTGGTGGTGCTTATGTCCCTGCTATGGCTGATGAAAGTATTATTGTTAAGAAACAGGGAACAATTTTTTTGGCAGGCCCACCATTGGTGAAGGCTGCCATTGGTGAGAACATCAGTGCTGAAGATCTTGGTGGTGCAGATCTACATTGTAAGTGATAAGGATCTTTAATGTTGTAATGCGCTTATTCGGGACCTGAATCAGGCCGTACTTCCGGTGTGACCGATCATTATGCGCTGGATGATGAGCATGCACTTGTTCTTGCTCGTAGAGCCGTTGGTATGCTTAACCGTGTGAAGGAGCCTCAGGTAACAAAAGCTGCCTAGTAAACCCAGACAATAGACTCATTTTTTCTTTCTAATTAGCTGGCTCTCCGCACCCCTGAAGAGCCACTCTACTCTGCGGACGAGATTGGTGGTATTGTTGGCGATAATCTACGCAAGCCATTTGACAGCAAGAACATCATTGCCCGAATCGTGGATGGTAGCCGATTTGCAGAATTCAAAGAAAACTACGGCACGACCCTTGTTACCGGTACGTTAATAGAACAAATATACCTTTTGTTGATAACAGTCGGACAGGCTTTGCACATATCCATGGCCACCCCGTCGGTATCGTTGCCAACAACGGCATTCTATTTTCAGAATCAGCATTGAAGGGAGCGCATTTCATTCAACTTTGTTCGCAACGCGGCATTCCTCTGGTCTTCTTACAAAACATCACTGGTTTCATGGTGGGTGCTAGTGCCGAAGCTGGTGGTATTGCCAAAAACGGTGCCAAGCTCGTTACTGCAGTTTCGTGCGCACAAGTACCTAAGTTTACCGTTATTACTGGTGGAAGTTTTGGTGCCGGAAATTATGGCATGTGTGGTCGTGCTTACTCACCTCGGTTCCTCTGGATGTGGCCCGTAAGTTAAGGCTACAGAAGAAATAAGCAAGATCTCAACTTTTTGTTTCTCTGATAGAATGCTAGAATTTCTGTAATGGGTGGTGAGCAAAGTGCGAATGTGCTTGCACAGATTATCCGAGAAAGCAAGGCGAAGAAGGGTGAAGAATGGTCAGAGAAGGAACAAGAAGAGTTCATGGAACCTATTCGGGAAAAGTATGAAAGGGAAGGCCATCCTTATTTCTCCAGCGCGCGATTATGGGATGATGGTGTGATCAACCCTCGAGATACACGCACTGTCCTTGGTCTGGCGTTGAGCGCCAGTATGAACGCACCCATTCAAAAGACGAAGTTTGGTGTTTTTAGGATGTAAAAGTAGCAACGTAGAAAAACACAGCTTCGTTGTTAGCGAGACTGGTTATCTGTTTTATAAAATTGTTGCCCTGCGCAGCTGTATTAGAACAATATTTTTTGTTGTGTCGTTGGGAAAGCATATCGAACGATGTTCAGCTTGAGACATCCAGCTTTTGGCTAAGACACAGCAGCCAATTGGACAGTGGCTGAGAAGCACTGCACGACGGACTTGTTAAATCATTACCCATTTTGTGAACCCTGGGAGAATATTGTTTCGTTTTCGGTGACATGCCGTCTTCCTGCAAAGAAGTTCGACAAGAGCTCATTGAATGCATGCTCAAGTCCAATTGCGTTTTGGTCAAGCGCAATACAGTAGCTGAATGTTTCAAGAAAGAACATGAACAGGACGTGCCCTCTGAATGCCAAAGCATTCGCAAAAGTTACGCTGAATGCAGAAGAGGAATGGTAAGGAAACAGAGAACACAAGCACCCATTGGCTAATCAAAAGCTAGATCGACCCTCGCATGCGCTTCCGAGGCAACAAGTCGCAGTAGGAACAAAGATACCATAACCCAGTATGCGCGATAGACTAGATGAACCTTCACAACAATACAATGATTTGCTCAAATAGTATGCATATTTTCATTTCCATATGTCTTTCCCACATCAATTAGCGAATGCTGAACGGGAAACAACATTTCCTATAAGCACACCTTCCCAATGTCTGCCTACCAAAGAGCGGATACGCAGCTTGCAGCCAACGAATGCATTCCACATTTTTGACATCATGTTCAATTGATTTTTAATCTTAAACGTACTGTATATCGACAATATGTGGTTGTTATGGTATCCGAATTAGTCTTCCCCCACAGGCACTTCTTCTTCAAGATAGCGGATTAACTTCACACGTATTTCGGTCGTCTCATCGCCACGTAGTACATCACTCAGGAATTGTGCCTCCACCTGCATCTGGACCTGATATCCCGTATTATTTTATATACCAGGTCATAATGAAAAATCAGACTTAACTTACCATTTCCAAAGCACCACGGATCACACCACTATAGATATTAGAGTACCATAATCCACCTTTCAAAGCTTCCTCTGGTAGCTCAACAAACTCAGTCAGTGGATTATCTTCAATGAGTAGTGAGAATTCCTTGAAATCGGATGACCAATGTGTCACTGTAGGAGCGATGTTTAAGAACATTTTGAAGCCAACTTTTGCAATAGCTTCAGCTGTATCTCTAAAGTCTGAGCACCGTTCAATGCCAGACCTTGCCAGGAAATCCTCGATCAACCGTTGTCCAATATTATATCCCCTTTTCATGAGAGTTAGAAGAGCCGGATAACGCTGTTATAGCGCTATTTACATTTTTTCCAATTGTTTGTTTACTTCACCGTAATCCTCATAGTCTTTCGCGAGCTGAACTACCAGTGACCCGTAAGTTAAGGTAAAAAGCTCTGCATTCTAGAGATGAGGTGCAATTCTGTCAGCCATGGAATCGAAATACAATGAACACGTACAATTTTTTCCACTCTGTTTTTCCACACATCTTCACCTAGTGATTTATAATGCTTCGCTGCTGATGAGCTTGCCATAACTTGCCAGAAAGTGTGTATATGGATAATTGTCTGGGGAATTGAAAAAGCGAGTCCTGGAAAGTCTTCCAATCAAAATGGATCAAATTCGAAGTCAGGATCGTAGTAAAAACGAGCGCCTCAGCTTTATCATCATATTTGCCTTGCTTTTTCTTTTGCTCGCTCACAGAACAGACAGTAAAGCAACGAACATCAAAATAATACAGAAATGTATTATGTTAGACTATAAGGATAGAATTGGGAAAAAATCCGCAGAGGGCCCTCTGATGCGTAAACGTTGTACGGATGCGCGGATCCCGTCAACCGGATTCCAGGTACCAGGTTTCTTGCAGACAACAGTTTGTCAGCAACCTGTTTTATCCAATACCAGTAAATATCAAAGCAGAAGCTACTTATACACGCGTATTTTTGACTGGTTTGCTTTTTATAAGCAAATAAGAGCGTGGTAAATGCAGCATGTTAGTCGTTTTATAACGATAAGTACGGGGACGACGCTACTGATTGGATATGGGCAAACCGAAAGGCATTGACCACTCGCATTGAGCGTCTGTTGCGCATTTTCAAATTTCATTTCGGGGATTCCGCTTAGTGGCTGTGAGAGATAGTATAAAGTTGCCAACTGCATTCGGCGCAATGGCGAATGGACGAGAAAGAGACAACGAGGAGCAAAGCCCTCTTCAGTATAGATTGAAAGAGCAAAATGAGGACTTGCCTATGGATCTCGGCAGCCTACAAGATATTTTCAGTTTTAGTTTCATTCGTGGACGCACCGTCCTCAACTTCATTCTTGCTATTCTCTGGAGCATAGGCTTACCGATATTTCTATTTCACCTTCTGCGTCCCCGTATTGGCCAAGTGCTTGCCATGATAGTGGCATCATGTCCGCCTTTACTTATTGTTGTTGGCAGAATGATAAAAGAACGAACACTCGACCCGTTGGGCTTTGTGGCAGGCATCAGCTTTCTCATATCAGGTCTTATCGTAAGTTTACCAATAGCTCCATCCTTGATTTTTAACATAAAAGGATTAGAGCATTGCTGAACCCGATGAACGTACAGCTAGTATTTGTGGTTCCCTCACGGCGTTATTGGTAGCTGTTTTTTGTCTCGTCTCATTATTGCCCATTCGCTTTGGTTCTTTTGAGCTACGGCCACTTATATTTGAGCTAGCCAACCAAGTAATACCTCGTCAGGAATATGATGAAGAGTTACAGCGACGGGATGAACAAAGACTTAGTCAGAGACAAACAAAGCAGCAGAAGCTGGATTGGCTGTATAATAATATGGGTCGTTTTCGAACAGATATGCGAATCATGACAGCAGCTTGGGGTTTGACGCTTTTGGCTAGCTTTCTCATTAAGGTGGCCTTGGTATTAACCAATACGGACATAAGCAAGGCCCAAACGTACGGATACATTGTCTTTGGTCTTGCTACCTTGGTGATGTCTTGTTTCTCTTGGTTCTATACAACCGTTGTCAAAGGCCATGTCCTTGAGCAGGTTGCGTTTTGGAGAGAAAAGCGAGAACAGGAGGAATGTGAGATGGATGCCAGATCCGAAGCGATTCACAACGCCAATTGGGGTGTTCAAGCAGCATCCAATGCCTTTGGTCAAGTTATGGGTTAGCGCGAACAGGCTGCATCAGTAGTTGCCAAGATGACCTGAAGGATTTTTCAGCAGCTAACTATAAAGAGCAATATTTACGCATATCAATAAGTAAGCAGAACGTATGGCAAAAGATATCGAGAATTTGCTTGGTTACTGCAAATTTGTATAGTTTTAACCCATATTATTCCTACCATGTATCCTATTCACCGGTTTCCACCCTTTAAGCACTTTTAATATAGAATTATCTTTCTCCTTAAGACCGAATCCGTCTTTGTTAATGATGGGACTTGAATGGAAAGCTGAAGTTAAGCGGATTGGTACAGTGAAGCATTGACGACTTTATATATAAATGGTCATCTGGAGGTTCACAGCTCGCACAACTTTAGACAGGGATTCCGTCCATTAGCATAGCATATAGATGAACACAGATGCTCTACTCAACCAAGCTTATTCTACGTCATAAACATAGGTTTGTGTGTACGGAACAAATTCAACCGCAATTCTACAAACAGTGAGTTGTAGTCTGACCAGATCACGATATTTTTATTAACCCTTCTAACGTGCGATAGCAAAGACCTTGGACCCAACCTTAACTATACCATTGTTTTTAAAGGCAAAAGTACACGCCTTAGTTAAATAGCTTCGTGTCAAAGAGTTAATGATGATTTAAGAAAGGATAATTTCCGTTCCCAGTGGTCCTTCCATGCGTGAGCAATCAGTTGGGACCATTATCGATACCTTTGTATTAGGTTTGCTATCAAAAGGCATTTACTAGTTCTTAGTTCGAACCACAGCAAAAACAGATAAGAAGGTTCCGAGCAGAGAATTTCGATCGTGCTAAATACAGATTCATGGTTGTTACCCAATGCTACTACAGAACCTACCTTCTGTGAACCGGATTTCTCCTATTGCTAGTAGATCTCTTGCTCTGCTGCTTAATATATATATATATATATATATATATATTCACAACGTTTCGATCGCAAGTCCACAAGGACGGAAAACAACAAGCCCGCACATACTTGAGATCTGACCCAACGGTCTGCTGAAAGACTATATGTAAACAAATCGGGAGTTTCGTACTCAAAAATTACAAAAGGAAGAGGGGGAACAGGTGCCGTTTCCTCTATATTGCTTTCGAATGATATTTCTACCTTTTTTCCTGACAATATGGATTGGTGCAGCGATCGCCCTACCAAACAGTGCCCCAAAATTTAAACCTGCATATCATCCATTGTTCCCAGGTTATGAGATGCGATATACTCACCCATCCCAGCTGTGTGATCCATCTGTAAAACAGGCAATTGACAGCAAGCCTTCTCCACTCAGAGAAAACCAGTAATGGTAACATTTTAACTGTAGACTAGTGGATACTTTGAAGTTGGAAATTCGAAAAATTTCTTCTTTTGGGCTTTCGAATCTCGGAACGATCCGCAAAACGACCCGCTTATTCTTTGGCTCAATGGTGGTCCTGGTTGCTCCTCACTTACAGGACTTTTTATGGAGATGGGGTAGGAGGGTGCAGATGTCCAGCGATAGTAAGATCTATTTATGTATTAATCTATTCCTAGACCATGCCTTGTTAACTTGGCCGGAGACAAAACCACGTTCAATAAGTATTCCTGGAACAACAATGCCACGATGATCTTCCTGGACCAGGTAAAAATTAATCCCCTTTGACCTCTAAGACGCTTAATCTCTCTTTCCAGCCTACCAATGTCGGTTATTCTTATGGTTATCCTGATACTTCTGATTCATTTGCCGCTGCAAGAGACGTCTACGTGTTTCTTCAACTGTTTTTCAAACAGTTTCCCTCCTATGCTAAACTGGATTTCCATATCGCTGGAGAATCATGTAAGCAAGTTTATATCGCAAGCGATCGTTTAATCTTAGAGGGACATTCAGATGCTGGTCATTATATTCCTGCCGTGGCTTCCATCATCCAACAAAATAACAAAATGGCCGACAAAGTATCGCTGCCGATTAACTTGAAGAGTTTAATAATTGGCAATGGTCTCACGGATCCATTGATACAGTATAAATCTTTCGAATCGGTGGGCTGCAACAGTCGAAACGCGAGGATTTTATCTGCCAGTACTTGTACTAGCATGGATAAAGCCCTCCCTAAATGTCTTGCATTGATCGATAAGTGCTATCGAACAGTTACCAAGAACGATTGCGTCGCCGCATCGACTTTCTGCAATTTCCAGCTGGTGAAACCCTATTTGGACACTGGTTTAAATCCTTACGACGTAAATAAACTCTGTAGTGGTAAGAACACGGAAACGTCAAGAATCTGAGATTAATATGAGCGCAAAGGCGGATCTTTGTGCTACGACATACTATACAGCGTCCAAAAATATCTCAATCGCCCGGAAATTGTAGAAGCGGTCGGTGCTCACATAAAGAACTTCAAGAGTTGTAACACCGATGTCAATCATAATTTTCAAGCGGCGGGAGACTGGATGCGTCCTTATGTTCGGCTATTGCCTGACCTTCTGAACAACGGCATACGTTTACTAGTGTATGCAGGCGACAATGACTTCGTTTGTAACTGGGTAGGAAACAAAGCTTGGACTCTAGAGTTACCGTGGGATGGTCAACAGGAATACAATACATCCAGCGATAAAGCCTGGCTTTCGCGTTCCGGAGCTAAAGCGGGCGAAATGAGAACAAGTAAGGACGGCCGTCTCACGTTTTTACGCGTATACAAGGCGGGTCATATGGTCCCCTACGATCAACCAGAGTATGCTTTAGATATGATGAATGAATGGATGCAAGGCGGTTTGCATTAGTATTATTACCCCAAGTAAAAGAAACGCAAATTTACAGTTATATTTCAAGCAGTAGTGCTGTTTGGATTAAACATGATAAAGTTGGCTTGTCGACTCACATAAATAAGTCGTCAAACGCAGTGCTTTAGGCCATGTAATGGAAGTGACTTTGTAACTGATGCTTTTCAAGTAGTTTGAGGTACTTTATCCATGGCTATCTAGCTTGGAATCACGATCTCCCTTGTCGTTTATTGTCAAAGTTTTCTGCATATTACGCTTTTCCACAGGCTTACTTTTCGACCGAATCCCCATCTCCAATATGTGAAAGAATACTTACTTTGCACCAAGTCTAGGCGAAAAAGCCTTGTTGGCGGAAGTCACCAATCTTTTTTTTTAGGCCTTGAACTGCTAAACCCCGCTTAGAAGCTATCGGTCTTTGTTTGTTGCCTCCGTTTGTTCCTAGCCCATGCGCCGCCATTTATCCAAACAGGCGCAATGGGTTCGCCAGCTGCTACCTGCATGCGAGGGTGATATTTCTCTTGCAAAGCGTCAGCTTGTATGGCTAAAAGAGAAAGTACTGACGGGCAGCAGAGGCCAAACCCTCTTAAGATCAAGTCAATTGACCGATGCAGAAGAGCAGCAGATCGATTTGTACGTCAAACAACGTGTCGAGTCCCATAAACCTCTGCAGTATATACTAGGTAAACGATCCACCCAATTTGTGTGTACTGACGTTTTAATGAAGGAACGCAGCCATTTTGCGAACTGGATATTGTAACAAGACCACCCGTCTTGATTCCACGGTAGGCAACACTGCTTCAAGCAGGTACATGTTCTGTTCCATCTTATGCGCTCTGTACAGTTGGGAAACAGAAGAGTGGACCTATCGTCTTATTGATCGTCTGAGAGGACATCGTCTGCCGCATCCATTTAGAGTACTAGATATCTGCACTGGTACAGGATGCATTGCTCTTGGCCTCTCTGCGCATTTACCGAAAAATACGACAGAAATCACGGGAATTGATATATCAACTGATGCTATCGAACTAGCCAACCATAACCGAATAGTTCATGCTGACCGTCTTCGCAACCCTGTGAGTTTCCAGCAAATGGACGCCTTTAAGTTCTGCTTAAGATCGAAAAAGCAGCTCCATTTAATTGTTTCCAACCCACCTTATATAACAGCGGAAGAATATGTACATCTGGATAAAGATGTCAAAGATTGGGAAGATAAGCGAGCGCTAGTCGCTGATGAAGAAGGGACATCAGTACACAAGCGCGTAATCAAAATAGCTAGTCAAATACCTAAGACTGGTCTACCAAGACTAGTCATGGAAATGGGAATCAATCAAGCAGAGTTACTCACAAAGGAGATGTCGAACGCAGGATTTAAAAATATTGAGGTCTGGAAAGATTTAGCGGATAGAGACCGTGTCATCCTCGGAGAGTGACTTTTTCAAGTATATCAGGGACAGGAATCTAACGTCTCTCCAATACTGTTTATTGAACATACTTTTACGCTGCTCTAAATAAAATTTGCGTCCATGCAAGGATTAACTGTGCGCTAAAATGGACATGTGTATGCGTTATTAGTATATGAATTATGCGGGAAGTATATTTTACCTACATCAACTTGTCCCTTCCGTGGGGACAAAATTCATTCGAGCAGCGTAAAAATGTGTTCATTGTTAATAAATAGAAGGATGGCTTGACATCTTTTCTACTTATCCTCGAAGGGTATTCCCACGTAATCATGGGGACCGGCAGAGCACCTGTTACCGGTGAGCCCAGTAAGAATGGAGTAAGTGGCACGAGCTGCCAACTTTTTTTGTAACGCACTATAGAGGACATGGACGATGTATCACCTGGCGAGAACTTGGAAGGGATGTAAAAATGAACGACAACAGCGTATGCAAATGGATAACACTATCACTTACTGAATGGGACACAGAGAGCTGGTCACTCAGCCAAGATCGTTCGATCAGAGGTCTTGTAGGCTGAAACGTAAACACGGAGTATGAGTAATCCTGTACATAGTATCAATGCGAAGTACATACCGGCGATGTTTTGGATAACAGAGCCAAAGAATTGAAAAGATGTTGTCCCTTCGCTTTTAAATAGTACGTGATTACTGAAACCAAAAATCACAGTCATGGATAAGAAAATCGATGGATGTCTTATGGATGACAACAATTCAGTGATAAGACAACAATTCTCCCAAGAGTAAAAATGGATTCAGTCTAATAGAAGGTCTTGAACAGAATGGAACATCTGTAGAGGAAATATACCCTCTTCGTTCGTTTCTATACATCATTGACGATATCATATCCGTTTCTGTCAGTTATGGTATCAGAAGCTGTCAGGGCAATGGTACCCAATTCCTGTTCTGCTCAATTGTATTGCCTTATATTCCACTTTTATTTTCCCTGAATGTAGTTATTTTCTCCTTTTCTCCTATTGTATCTTAAACTTTGTCTATTACGCAATCACAAAAGATTGGATTGCCACGGAATGAACGGTTAGTATCTTGTCATAGATAATGTGCCCATCCATACACCAGTCAAGGTTAAGCAGTTGGTCGAAAAAAGAGGATACAAATGTTTCTATCATCCTCCCTAATCTCCCTTTCTCAATCCAATAGAAGAGTTTTGGGCCAAAGTGAAGGCTGGGGTAAGACGGGAGCCCTTACGAGTTGACGATAACCTTCGAGAGCGTATTGTTCAAGCAGCTCGAAAAGTAAAGCGCTCAGACTATCCAGGATGGATCAGACACGCTGAGAGCTTTTCCGTTAGATGCAATAATAGAGAACCACTTCTTTAAATAAATTCGTCTTGCTTTGGTTTGAAATAAACTATCTCAGTAAATAGTGAACATGGACATGACTGTACGCAAAGAAGGGCAGTCTGACCGCAAATATTTCACCTAACCATGCAAAAGGTATTCTTTGGATTCCGCAAAAACTTGAGTTCCAATCCGCAAACAAAAAATAGAAACGCGCAGACAAATGTAGTTTATTTAATGACTAAGAAAGTATGTCCGCCCTAGCCTGGTCTCGAGGAAAAATGAAGAGAAAAAGTTACCATTACGAGCAGAGGGAAAAAAAGGTAAAGGCAAGATGGAAAGGTTAAACAAAGGAGCAAAGAATCTGAGTAGCAAAACAAGATAAAGACCAAAGGGACTAACAAACTGAATAGGGAAAAGAAATAATACGAAACTGAGTGGCAAAAGGAAGAAAGGGTAGAGGAAACCAGCTGTGCAGGGGAGGAGAAGGATCCGACCCACAGCAGGAAGTCGGTGTGGATGGTTCGTGCACAAGGTGGATCGTTGAAGATGTATTCAGGTGAATGGCGCAAATGGTCTATAGTAAGAAGATCTCACAAGGCGGGCCAAGTATGTCGCCAATACAAAAGCTGGCGCCGAGAGCTCGTGCGGGAAGTAGGCAACTTGTTAAGGATGAATGAAATCGGGTCCAGGACAACTATTGGGACTTGCAGACGATGATGGGCACTTAGACAACAGATGGCGTGTTGACGGCTAAAGTGAGACCTGGCAGGGCAGCTCCGGCATTCCCGTTCCTTACCGCTAGGCATCCAACCTAATCTCCATCGTATACAACGACTACGTTCTTGTATGGGCACGCACAGATAAATAGGAAAAACACAGCAATATAGGCGCCGGGCTATTTCTTCAAGGATATTTTCTTCCCCTGTTTACAGTGTAATATGAGTGCCTGCTTTTTATATGAAGATGGTCAAGGAAATGTCGTTGATGAGCGCGGCAATCCTGAACCTATGGACTACATTATTGACCAGCAACAATTTGTTGTTGGAATCAATCACTTCTCATTCAGAGTATTTGCAAAATGCAGCGTTCTTGGAATCTTGCCAAAGCAGGCCAAATGGAATTAGATAAGCGAGGTGATGGGGACACGTGTATGAGGGAAGTAGCTGAAAAACTTGAATACGTTCGGTACACTGCTCAAGATAAGGCTCGTTTTTTCAAGCTGAAAATTGACAAATGTTTGAGTGCATATGCTGCAGTAAAACAGTTGGACATCAATGTTCGTACAGCACAGAGATAGGTTAAGCAATATAATGAGCGCCCTGATAGTATACTCGAGAATGGTATTAAGCGAGGTCGTAAACCAATCTTGACTTCAGACGATGAGAGTGTTGTTATCAATTTAATTGATAACGATCCCTCTGCTACAGTCACTAACGTAGCTGAACATTTAAAGGAGCAGTTTAGCGACCTTGAAGTTTCTCGAAGCACTGTTTATACCTTCTTGACGACACATTGTAACTTTTCATTGAAAAAAGCAGACTTTCAGTCTGTTGAAAGAAACAGTCCAGAAAAAGTTCAGGAACGGTTTGAATGAGTTAGTCATTGGGAAAAGACAGACATGGATTACGCAACGAATTGTGTGTTTGTTGATGAGGCTGCATTTCATATCGATATGAAACGGACTAAGGCCTGGTCTAAAAAAAAATACACCTCTGTCTACAACAAGAGCTAAAACCAAGACTATACTGGGCGCCATTTCTGCTTCGGGTTTTATCAAGGGTAGTGTAAGGATACCACAGAATGGTAAGAAGAGAAAGGCCGATCAAGAATACGAAAAACTGAGCACTGGCACTGTAACCGGTCACTATATTAGTTTCTTGAAGAACACTTTGGATGAAATGGACAAGTTTCCGAAATGAAGGGCCATTATATTGTTACAAAAAATGCACCTATTCATACGAATAAAGATATCGCAAAATATATTGAGCATCGAGGATACAGATGCGCATATCTTCCTCATATTCTCCAGAGCTTAACCCAATAGAACAATTCTGGTCTGTGGCAAAAATAAAGTTAAGCGCAACAGGTTTTTGGCAGAAGAGACCTTGACGACAAGAGTCCATGAAGCATGCAACAAGGTAAGGCCGTCTGACTTTTGAAGGCTTTGTTTCGCATTCGCATAAATGCTGGGATGTACGCCAAAATAAGGAAAAATTGTAATAGTAATGTATGGTCATCCGAAAAGCATAAGGTAAGTATCAACTTTGTTTTCTTTAAATTGTGAAGTAGAGCAATGCAGAGCAGGACTTGGATGGGGAGCGGCCGGGTGATCCTCAAGATCCTCGTCAGATCGGCCTGTCTTTGCCTTTTCTTATATATCGTCTGTTGACCACTTATACTAATGAATGCATCCTTTACCCACCACAGTCATGCTTACCACTTTCTGCAAGCATTGTATATGCGTAGCGGGAAACAAGTGCAGCGTTTCAATATCAAAAATATCGTTCAAAGGTCCTGCAGGACCTTTATGACACCATTGCTTGAACTCTTCTTTCTTAGGTGCATAAGACTTGGTGATGTTCATTGGACGAGGTTTGGCAAACGTTTTATTGTTTCTTCTGCTTGTTAGGCATATCGATAATGGGGTTTGACGGTTTGAACATAGCCAGTGGTAGCGAGAGGCACAGGGAGAGACAAGTGGCTGCTATCGTTGTGCCTGCTTGTGGCAAGGAGGGTATCCACGACCTGTATCTTCAGTACTCGTTAACGATCATCTTGATGACCAATTCTCAGACAATTACCGCTTGCAGTTATGAAATTACTTCCCCTTAAGCTGTATTTTGTTCGCAGGAGTGAGTAGAAAAGATGAAGTTGGATGATGAGTCCTATAACAGAGCCTGGACTTAGACTTGAGAGGGATATGTAGATTGAGGTAAGATACATGCGCTTGTCTCTCCTTCCTTTGATATAAGGCAAAGGATATCTTTATACTGAGTCCATAAGAATGTGCTAGAAAGAGCCGATTAATGATTCAGAGCTAAAGGAGTATCCGGACAGGGGTCTTACTGGATCATGGAAGAAAGCCTTACGTCAGATACGTCCGAGATTTGGCGTGATGAGTGACAGATCTGGAAAGATTGGGTCTCTATCAGGCGGAGGACATGGATCCTGGACCTAAGCGGGCGTACCGCAAAAAAAAATGCAGTAGCAGGATAACCATGGTAATGGATATTTGAAAATCAGACGTGAGCAAAGTTGCCTGAAAAATCTGCTAACTCGCTGACGCAGATTATCCTGATCGTGTGATTTGGAGGGCAATATCAACCTGTTGGCTACCAGGCCCAAGCAACAGCAACATATATGCCACCACATAGGGCGTGGGATTGGTCGGTGCAAGGATAGCTCCCAAGCCTCCCAGGATTGAGCCAGGAATAGCTAGCAACTGCCTTTCAAAGTCCTTCAGCAGAAGGTAGTATTGGTCGCCTTTTCATCGGCCAGTTCCGGTTTCCCACGATGCAATGCCCTTGACAGCGGCTTGAACATGCTGTAGTTGTTAAAGCGCATTAACTCTTTTGGGATACTACACATCAAGCGATACATCTTTAAAAACAACTAATTTCGTTAGGATGTTTTAAAAAAACGAGCTGCGAAGACCAATTGCGTCACAAAACACTAGCTTAAGGTCCGAATTAAAAATGCAGCTAAGTTTTCCAAGATTGCCTAAAGCGGAAAGAGCATCCATTCATCGTTTTGGTGAATAGAACGTCGGCGGTAGAACCCGCTGAATGTCGGCTGTCTGGTCTATCCCCTCAGGCGTCAACTTCCGTCTCAAAGCCCTTCGGCTGCTGCTGTCTATTTTCTTGGAAAGATGCTCCACATGTCGCTGTAAATAAATCAGTGAGCTAGCTTGCACTGCTTTATGCGACAGTGTACGTTGTAGGCAAAGAGAATCGGCAAAACATAGTTAGACTCGCTGAGGAAGTCTTCAAGGTCAGTCTCACAGCCTGGCATGAACACGTCCGCAACCGACATGGCGAACACTGCATGATCCTTCCGGAAAACCGAGAACATGTTCCCCGAAAGGCCTACAGCGATTGACATTAGCAAGTAGCGTATACACATATCGTTTAACATACCGGTGAAATTGAACCCTAAGACAAAAGTATCCTCGTGTATTTGTCGCAAGATAGAGGCCAGAAGTGATTTCGAGGTTCGGATGTTCTTATTCTCTTGAATCAAGACCGCATCGTCCAAAACGTCGACTGTCTTAAATTCCGCCGTCGATAACTCCAACAGGTTCTTATCTTGAAGTTCGTTCACAGTATGCATCTTGGCAATCAGATCAATCTTGCGCCCAGAAATATTTTTCCTAGTTTCTCCGTGCTCATGCTCATTAAAAACACGGTCATATTTTGTGGAGCCACTTGCCGGCTCACCGCTACGGCAAATTTTGTGGGTAAGAATAGGCGTAGCTAATCCTGGCGTTTGACTTACACCCGCAACTTCACCAGACCAACACCGCGAAAGATCGTCGGGAGTACATCTTTCCAGTAGACAAGGTACCCTAATTCGCTCTTCTTCTCCGTCCACTCACCGAATTCGACTTCTTTCATCCTTATTAAAAATATGACTAGTATTAGAAAGATGTGCGGCCGATGCTTCTCAAATAGCACTTACATCTTCTCGAAAATCTCGCACAATTTTAGGTCGTCGCTGAACATCACAGACGGGCTTTGACTCTCTAAGAGCTCCGCCTTCTTCTTCGCAACCGCCAAACGCATTCCACTCATGCCACTTGTCGTATATATCTGGAAGCTTATTAGGATGATTCTGATCTACACAATTTTCGTCAACAAACCTGCTTCATACTCGCAAATGTTGCCACCACAGTCTTTTCATCAATTTTGAATAACTGCTGTCCATAGGCCTTTGCTTGGTCGACTGTGGATCTTGGAGGTAATCTGGTGATGTATTCAGAATCAAATTGACAATTCCAGATAAAGAGACACTTGAATACAACAATGAGAAGGCAAATGCGTTTTTTTATGATTAACTTACTGGAGATGCGAGACTTCGACTTTCGACAACTTTTTGTAATCTCTTAGCTGTTCTCGGCAATGCTTATAGATTTCAAATTGGACTGTTGTCCCTGTATATTTTGGCTGTAGGGCATCCACGTCCACCTGCTTTCCTTTGTGCTGCAACGAAAAGTTGGATAACGTTCTCGTAGCAAAAAGGCATATGCTTACCAACATATACACGGCATCATATAATGATCGAAGGCATGGGTTGATCAGAAATTGCTCCGTGTTCAGCGGGTCTTCGTCCGTTGATTCCTCCGTTTCCGCTGCTCCTGCTGCTCCAGAGCAACCCGACTCCGGTTCTCTCCTCTTTCTTCCTATCAAAGTGTGTCAGACAAAGGTCATTTCCTTGATATCATATTCACCCGAAGAGCACGAAGACGACATGCTCTGACAAATGTTGTTGCCAACCGCAACTGCTCCGCCTTCCGAATTGACGATGGTTATGGATGGCGCGGCAAGCGTGTTTCTTGTAAAGTTCTTTGGCCTTGTTAAGACTCAAATTCTGTGGTCGTGCCTATTCGTAGAAATTGGCAAATTGCCACTCCAAAGCGGGAAAGATTTGGAAGAACTTGAGAACCCTTGTATCTCAGGTGCTGTGTAATCCTCGTGGCTTTTCGGTCATTGCACTGTCGGTATCATGGCTGCGGGTGGCAAGTTGGGTAATGGGTGTTAGAAAGACTCGGTGGGCGGAGGGAAAACTCGCGCATTTTAATTCGGACCTTAAGCTGGTACAGCATATCGTAATTATTTTAGTAATAACAGAAACCTCAAACAGAAAGGTAATCATGATTTTCCTGATGATACAGTAAACAATTTTCTTGTTCTCTTTGACAACAGTTCACATTTGAGTGATAGCCAGGAGAACGGTGGCCTTGATGTGTGGCATTGCATAACAAAGGGACTATTTTATCTCCGCTCATCAGGCATTCTAGGAACATGGATAGCTTAGACAGCAGGGATAAAACTACAATCATTGATGCCCTCTGCCTTTATTAAGCAATGCTGCATGTTATATTATGATTATCATTTATTGAAAGTAAGGTAAGTGAGAAAATGTGGTTAATTGTATCGTTCCGGATTCCCGATGCTTCCTCGCTTCGTAGGATTATTTTCCCGAGAATTAAAAACTCTGTATGGTTTGTTTTACCATCAAGGATTGGTATGGTAGTAGTGTTGTTGAATTGGATCTTTCGAAGAAACATACTGAGATCTCCTTCGCCTTTCATCCTTATGGCAGTACAGCCAAAAACCAATGCTGTCCCATATCTTCGCATTGACTGCTTTATAGATTACATAACTTATACCACCAGCATGTATAAGTGAGCATGAAACGTAGCATATGTTTTGAGATGATGCGGTAAGCCCTCTAAATCCGGAGCAAGTATTGTCACATCGTCGACCGAATCCAAAGTGTCGCCATTTCTTTGCTTGCGAGGCGCTTGCAGCAACAGTTAGCGCAGATAAGAATAAAACGTAGAGAAACCAACGGTAGCACTGATTGAGCAGCATAGCATGACGCAAGGAAAAAAGGAAAAAAAATCACAGCGAAGGGCCCTGCTCGACTGAATCGTCTGCTTTAATGTGACTTTTGTAACACCGGACGACAGATACCTGCTGTGGGTGCTTCCAAGCAAACGACTCTTGGGAAAACAGCTCCGTGACGTTGTGCAAGTTGAATCTACTTTTATTCCTGTTATTCCTTCTTATTCGAGACACAGCATTATCGCCCTCCTATGAGTATAATACTAATTGAAGGTAATCTTATGTCTATAAAAAATACAAGTCCGCGTATCAAGGCATAGTACTGAATTTGGGTTCACTTTGTTCCCATGGCTTTGCTGAAAGAGAGACAATGTGTTTTACCACTTTGGGATGACACCTGATACGGCAGTTTGCTTTTCCAAACCAACCAAATCCGCGATTGAACCTCGTATCAATGCATAACAGAACACGGGACACTTTCTAACCTGCTTTTTTCCCTCACACACGCACTTGCCCTATGCCGTCCTATCTGACAAAAAGAAGTTCTCTCTACTTGTATGTCTGAACCAAATCCATCAGACTTATTCATTTGATATTTGGTTATGACATATAGAGCCGCACCTTTGACCTTAGCTGTTGCCTCAACATTCGTCATTAGTAAAGTTAAGGCTGCTTCCACAGAGCAACCATTACAATTCGTGCCCTCTGGTGAACCGATTCGAGATTCACAGGAATTGGAACACATTCGGGCCGACTGGAAACAACGTAACCATGGCATTGGATTACGGGATGTCAGGTAAATTAGGCGGATAATCCTGTTTCGGCTTAGTAACTTTTGCCGAAGTCGTAGTGGAGGAGGAGTGTGAGCAGCGCACCACTAATTTTCCGCTTAAAACCATGTAATCTCTAGTGTTCTTTCTCTGACCATGAATAAACTCACTGCATTCCTTTTATTTTTTTTCTCCGGACTTTGTTGAACGGAGTATTGGATGAAATTCACAAAAGTCATTGCCGTACGTGAAGAAATATAATCTAAGCAACTAAGATTGGCAGTGGGAAGTTAGCCACTGAATTCCAACAAAGGCCAGGAAATATTCAAAATCACACCCGTTATTAATAATGTTCTGACCGAAAAAATTAATGTTTGTTCATAGGACAAATGTGTTGGTGGGGGGTGGGGGAATGGTAATTGAAAAGAGGCGTGAATAAATGCAAGACGTGTATAGAATTTGTAGAGATTTTCGGCTGTCTGTTACCAAGAAACAGGGCGTATGTTCTTAAGACGATGCAAAAGAACAGAATCACACCTTAATCGACGATTAGATCCTTAATACACCAGTCTTCATAAGATCCATCAGGTAAAGTTCGCCGAACGATCAGCGGGATCTTTTTCTCCCGTAATTCTCGTTTTGCGATGACAAGCGGATCGGATTCACCTTGAAGTTCAATCATTACAGGTGCACCCAAGCTATTTGACATTCGCCAGTTTCAGTTCTGCAAGCCAAGCTGCTCTCCATAACACGTTTACCTTATTTGCAATGCACGCGTTCCCAGCACCCTTGCCCGTTCATATTTTGTCAAGTACGGTGTTGTGAACTTTTCTTTATTTTCGAGCGGTACAGTTGCCTCTGTGGTATTTGCGTTGACAACTTCGTCCAATATTGTGGTATGCTCCTCTTCCTCTCCCTCATTTTCGAGCTCCACATCATCTACGGTCTACATTCGATAACTACTTGCCTGATCATGGCCTGTACATTACGATTACCTCCCCAAAGTGATCGCCGTAGCTATGAGCATAAATCATCGGTTAATATGTTAGGTACCTGAGATGCTTTGAAGCATACTCATATTCATAGTTGTCATAATCCTCAACATCCGACATGGTATTTGTGTGTGTGCGTGTGTTTCACTTGGTAAAAGAGAGCCTCTGCTGAGATTGTGTTTTTTTCGAGAATGTCACGCTCAGTAACTCAGCCAATCAATGACTAGGCAAACAGCAGCCAATGAAAAGTAAATCTCTGCTCTTCCCGAACGGACAGCAACCTATGCAAACTAAGTACCGGGCACTACCAGTTACATATGAGCTCCATGTTAGTAGAATGGATAGTGAGCATATATGAAGATGCTTTATCTAACAATCTTTCTCTTATGCCTCTGCCCTTTTTCAATATCAGACACGGTTAGAAGGCTCTAAACGCAATCAGGTGGATATACCATGGAGAAGCATGAATGTAGTGTATGTGATTTGATCTAGGGCTTATGAGTAAAGATGTTTTATCTATGAAGATACAAAGCGGCTTATCTCCTCCGAAAAGACCGAGATGATCAGTCATCTATTTTGCTATCGCGACTGGCTCTGAGCGCTTTATCATGAAATCCAGACAAAGCAACGCAAGATAAGCTAAAAAAGGTATGGACTGGGTCCACTTTGCACATGCGAAGCCCTATCAGCTTGGACCATTGGCCAGTTCATACATCCTGTAGCATCCAGAATTACAGCCCATCGGCACTGGATTAGGAAGCCAAGGTATCATGCCGTGATATCCGGTCTTTTTCTTTTTCTTTTTCTTCTTCTTCTTATCATGCTAATCCAAAGCTAGGGCCGGAAGACTGTTACTATCTCTTTATTGATCTTGTTTTAATGGCATTCATTTCCCAATCCTCTACATTAGCAAAGTACATGAGCCTCCATCAAGGAAGGCTAGTGCAAGTAGAATACATATGGGTTGACGGCTTTAACCAACTACGCTCAAAAACAAGAACCGTCTCCAATATTCCTCGTAGCCCGAGCGATTTGCCCGAGTGGAATTTTGATGGCTCCTCAACAGGTCAAGCCAAAGGAAAGAATTCAGACGTACTTCTTCGCCCAGTCGCTATCTACGCAGATCCTTTTCGAGGAGGCGATAACAAACTTGTATTATGTGAAACATACAATCATGTATGCTCGTGGATCATGATATCGAAATAACTAATCATGTTGATCTATTCAAGAACAATACCCCCCACGCAACAAATTTCCGCCATTCGTGCAAAAAAGTCATGGACACATACGCTGATGCAGAACCATGGTTTGGTATCGAGCAAGAATATATGTTGATGGACCCCGAAACAAACAGACCTTATGGATGGCCGCAGAATGGTGCCCCGGAACCCCAAGTACATTTTGCTTTATAATCCCTTTGTCAATCTGACCTCCGTCTTCTTTCTTAGGGAAAATACTATTGTGGTATAGGCGCAGACAAGATCTATGGAAGGGATATTATGGAAGCGCACTATCGAGCTTGTTTGTTTGCAGGCATCAGGATATCAGGAATTAATGCTGAGGCTGCACCATCACAATATGAATTTCAAGTGGGACCATGCGAAGGTGTCTCCGTGTCAGACGAGCTTTGGGTCGCAAGATATATTCTGGAACGGGTTGCAGAAGAATTTGGGGTTGGGGTCTCCCTTCATCCAAAACCTGTTGCTGGCGATTGGAACGGCGCCGGATGTCACACAAGTAAATATCCACAGATTCTTTCATATGCGTGCATCTTGACTAAAAGTCGGCATAGATTACTCCACAGCCAAAATGCGGGAAGATGGAGGGTTGGATGTCATGGATGAAGCTATCGAAAAGATGAGTCTGAAGCATTTTGAACACCTTGAAGTTTACGGAGATGACAACGATCTCAGATTAACTGGAAGGCATGAGACTGGTCATATCGCCGTGTTTTCGTATGGATTTGGCAATCGTGGCGCTTCCATACGCATCCCTCGCCATGTTGCCATGCAAGGCAAAGGCTATATGGAGGACAGACGGCCAGCGTCCAACATTGACCCTTACAAAGTAACAGCCATTATCGTCGAATCCTCACTCGGACCGGAGATGTGAAGCGATGTAATATTCAAAGCACACTATTACGACAGTCATTTTTAATGCCTATTCTTTTTAATAAAGAGATAAAACAGAAAACCATCTTAATAAATGGTAAAGGTCAAGCACCAGTGTTGGTTGGGTCTGTGGTGGGCACAGGTCCTAATCGCCGTGCCATCGGATCATCAAAGTTATAGAGAGTATCCGGTTGCTTGCTTGTTCTCATCGCATCGTTGAGGAAACCCTTGGGTGGTGTGATACCTTCGGATCTCTCTTTTTTCTCTTCTTTCTGCTTCTTTTCTTTGTCCTTGTCTGCCTCGGAAGACTTGGATTTGTGGCCAAAGTGAGGAAAATGCATAGATAAAAATGGAAAGCTAAAACGACAGACATTCAAATCGCTTCTGCTCTTTTATATAGAGATGCATCTCATCCTATAGGCTGACATTTTCGAATCCAGCGACACAAATCGCTTCCAATTGAGGAACCGCGTGAAATATTCCTTTTTGGATCAATATGGGGGGCTTTCTGTCTCTGTTTACCTTTTTGTCTTTTTCGGGCGACCTGCTATCTGTCTAACGGATTGGTGCGGAAAACGATTTTCCCTTCTCCATAATATCAGCTTAGAGAAAGCCAAAGCGTATTTCAGGATTGAAGTATGCTGTTACCGGTAAGCAATTGTTGTTTGATAAGGAAATTTATTATTTACGCTACGGATGAGGGAATACCTTCTCACCGCAGCACGTTAGTAAGACTTTTTCTTTCTCAGGCACAGTGCAATTAGAACCTTGTCGGGTGTGACTTGATGTCCTAAATCGGGGAAAACGCATTTTTTCCCTTTAAAAAAACGGAAAGGGCACTAAATTTTCGGCTTCCTCTTTTTTTTCGCACGGTTACGTCTTTTTCAATGGCTCAGAAATTACCGACACGGCAAAACGTTCAGAAGATACTCCAAAACTTTAATGCTTCGGAGGGCCTTATTTATCTGAATGGACAAGTTATGCAAGAAAGAGACAATACGGATGTTGAGTTACCCTTCCGTCAAGAGAGCAATTTCTTTTATGTCACAGGTACGCGTTTCTTCTCTTGTTACATCTCATTTCATCTCGACTTAGGCGTTTCCGAACCCGGTTTCCATGTTGTGATTGATATTAATACAAAGCACATTCAGTTGGTAGCACCTCCTGTAAATCCAGATGAAGTCATGTGGATGGGCATGCCGGACTCCTTAGAAGCATTGGCCTCTAAGTACGATGTTGACGAAGTAATCTATCTGAATGATCTTAATGATGTGCTATCCAAGGCATCTGTTGTCTACACATTACCCATTGTCAATACCGACAGGTTGGAATTGAGCCGAGTGAAGCTGGCTAGCGAGGAAGAGAACAAATCCCTTTACACTGCCTTTTGCGAGGCTAGAACTGTCAAGGCAGACTGGGAAATTGAGATTATCCGACAAGCTAACAAAATATCTTCGGATGCACACATCAAGGTATCTATTACTAGTGGTAAAGTAGTTGACTACCCAGGCTTACTCGTTGTTAGCTGATGCAAACTGTTCATACCGGCATCAATGAATCCGAACTTCATGCGCTGTTCCTGTATGAATCTGCTCGAAAGGGCGCCTTCTTCCAATCCTATTATCCCATTGTGGGAGTAGGAAAAAATGCAGCAACTTTGCACTATAACAAGAACAATGCGCCTATTGATAGGCCTACAGATCTGCTCTTGGTAGATGCCGGTGCAGAATATAACTGCTACGCGTCGGATATAACACGAACTTTCCCTGTTAATGGCAAGTTCTCGCCAGAAGCAGCTGTGATCTACAGCATCGTCCTTGATATGCAAAAGGTAGTTGAACCAAAAGAAAACTAGAGATATTGATGGTACAATTGATCCTAGGCATGTCTTGCTAAATGCAAGGCTGGTGTG
This sequence comes from Apophysomyces variabilis, assembly GCA_002749535.1. NCBI lineage: Eukaryota > Fungi > Mucoromycota > Mucoromycetes > Mucorales > Mucoraceae > Apophysomyces > Apophysomyces variabilis. The sequence goes on along the minus strand of MZZL01000409.1, from coordinate 2,319,369 downwards.
CCATATGAATCTATCCATCAAATAGCCATGGAAACCGCTTGCGATGGTTTATGTAAAGCTGGCATTCTAATTGGAGATAAGCAAGAGATTTTGGAAAATGATGTTGTCGCTGGGTTTTTCCCACACGGCGGTAAGTAAAGGGTTTGGAAGGGATTTCCATTGTATGCTGAATTGGTGCTGTCAAGTTGGACATATGCTTGGTTTGGACGTTCATGATGTCGGTGGCTATCCTGAAGGTGTCGACCGTATTGACCGACCAGGCTATCGTTACTTGCGTATGCGCCGCACACTTGCAGTTGGCAACGTTGTCACCATCGAACCTGGCATCTATTTCTGTGACTTCATCATTAAGCCATTGCTCAAATCAGAAGTTACCAGAAAATACATTAACGAAGAAGCTCTGAATAAGTATAAATCTGTGGGTGGCGTCCGTATCGAGGACAATATCGCTATTACCGAGGATGGTTACATCAACTTGACTACGGTGCCAAAAGAGATTGAAGAAATCGAAGCCTTGATGGCTAACAACTCGGAAAAAGAGAATAAGAAGAGAAAGGTTGACGCGTAACCATAAATAAATGGAGTACTAGCCTATACGATATCTAATGCCTGATTGGATAGCTACAACGCATTCACTGCTTAAAAGAACGCATGTACCAAAAAAGGGTTTGTCCTTTGTCTCTTTCTAGAATGAGCACGATTTACAAATGCCCAATACAATTTATCTAGACCATTTAGCAACAATATAATATGGATCAAAAAGTGTAAACTCTCATCATATCTAAATGTAGCCATTAGTCGCTTTTAAAGTTTATACGTGGATATGTACAGTCATTAATTTGTAGCGCAAGAGTAGGCGAAGTGGGCGAACGTTCATTGCTAAAATGCCTCCCACAGACTTATTGCAGAATTTAACTGGAACAATATGTAAACGACAACTAAGATGTTTAGCTTATAGTCATCACTGCTCTAAACAGAGAAATCCCTGTCCAGATTGTTATGCCGTCCATTAGCCCTATTAAACTGAATACTTCAGCTAGACAGTATTATTTTAACGAGATACAGCATGATACGTAGACTCATCGGAGTTGATACTCATGATACTACAGGCTTATATTTTACAGAACCTAGACAGCATTTATAAAGACAAAACGCTATAACAACCAATTAATGTTCGTAAACAGTCATGATCCATCAGCCGATCCAAATATATTTCTGTAAGAAGCCAGCTACAGGTTGCTAAATTTTTTTGGCATAGTAAAATAACAAACCGATTTAATTTATTAAACTAGCCTGTTAGACATTAAACCTTATAATAAAAACCTCAGAAAAAAATCTATTGGCTTTACTCGTATTTCTTAATAACTCATACATACTAAGTATACAAAGTTTGTTTGCCTAATTCTATCATGTTGGTCTGATTTTTTTCTCAGGTTTGGCTATATTCTGTTTAGGAGTTCCGCATAGTTTGGTTCCAGCAAAGAACTGAACCGAACCCAATTTAACTAAAAAGGAATGTAAAAGATTATATAGAAAACTATTTTATTGAGAAATAAAGGAATATAGAACCATATATAGAATAGTTATGGTAAAAAGAGACCGTTCCTTATAGAAAATATGGTCATCATAATGTAAAAAGGTATTATATGTCAGAATTAGCTTAACATTCGCATTCTTCTGTAATTAACTGAGATGAACTTTTGTGCTTTACTAATTCATTTAGATGATGCAATGAGTAGCATTTCATTATTGTAAATTTCTATATGAATGTTCGTTAATTACTTAGCTATTCCAGCATTGCTAACATCATCTGAATGTTGCTTTTCAGTGTTGCCGCTTTCAGTTTTATACAAACATAATTAACTATGCTAACATTTTATAAACTACTTAATGCTTTTAAGAATCTCAATCATACTTTTCTTTTAAATTAAAAATAACTTCTACTTTTTTAGTTTTTTATTAAAGAACTAACTTTAATTCCAGTTGTAATCAATTTAAAACAATCATTAATCTTCTATTGAAGGCATAGTTGTTTTACCATATATACGTGTCGTCTAGTTTTTTACAACATAACAGTGACATGAGAAAACCCAATCGTATAATTATAGCATATTAATAAAGTTTAAATGGTTAATCTTTAGAGTGACACGTGCGGTGCTTATGTACTGTGACAAGTAAGTACAAAAATCACTGCGGTTGAAGGGTGATTCTACCACCTTTACACCACATGGTAGAATCTCTGGTTCCACCCACTTTCCACCCAGGTGGTAGAATTTCTTATATTACCACATTTTTCTCTCCCCCCAAACGCTGTTACTGTAGCAGACATGCATACAAAATTAAGTTACCACAGCAAAACTAGTGCATTCACATTTCCCAGGAACTGCATAATTATTTATGTCACGCGCTTCTAACATGGTTTCTTTTTTTTTTACAGAGTTATCCGCGTTTTCCTTTTATTCATCCTTTTCTTTTGCAAACTTTTTCCTCTATACCATTTTTTGTTTCATAGTGTTTTACCACTTCTTCATCAGAAAACTCACTTTGAAAACGTTGCTAGTATATGATCCTAATAATATGCAACCTTGATCTAAAAGCATACCCTTTGCTGGTAAGCTTTTATCTTCATTTCATAGCATCTCATTCTTTTTTTCTTTTGATAGCTAGAATGATCACTACGTTATAGAAGAGCTTGCTTCTTACTTTTAATAAGGTATTTTGATTGATTGACCTAAATGTAACTAATCTTGACTTTTTGATTATTATATAGAGTAGCTTTCGTTTCTTAACAAAATGGAAACAGAGAAAGATGACATACTTTTTAATGGTACAGATACTTTTTTACGTCGTAATTTAATTACTTGGCAAGGTAACTTTTTGTAGGCCTATACGTAATGCTGCCATTCGTTATTGCATGCTGGCTTAGGTATGCTACTGTGTGTTAGCTTTTAGTACGTTTTACTAATTGTCATTTTTAAAAGCTATGCTTCTTTAACCTTCAGTAATTAGGTAAGATAATATAAAACTAAGCATAAAGTTAGCTATTTGTTAGTACATTACGCTACATAGCTCCAAGAAAATAAAAGTGTCTGTTTTTTTCCTATATATATAGCTAAAGAAGCTTCCTTGTATATGATAAAGAAGTGTATCTTAATGGCTAAAATAATGTACACAACGAAAAGAACATCCAATCGGATAGACTAGATAAAAATCAGTAGCTCCAATAGAATGTATCGTTGTAGGCAAGTTAATCCAATAAAAAGTGCTTGAATAAAGGAATATGGTCGAATGAAACTAAAACGTTAGCCTCTAATGCATACTACTTGATCCAATAACATTAACGTAATGGTCTCTGTCATATAGCAGTTCATCCAATTGTTGAACTTGGGGGGGTAGTAGAAAGGTGGTGGAAAAGGTGGTGGAAGGTACATTCCACAAACCTTTGAAGAGATTCCACCGCATGGTGGAAAAGCGGTGGAAAGGTGGTGGAAAGGTGGTGGAATCTGAGATTCCACCAAGTTTCTACCGATGGTAGAATCTTTTTTTGACCGCAGTGAAAGAAGGATAGGGGTAGAAATAAATAAAATAGTACCAGACACAAAAGTACAACTGTTCAAACAAAATACAATTGAGGGAGGGTCAGGTTAAGGAAAAGATATAATGAAGGGTAGTAGAAGAGAGTGAGAACAAAATAAAATATATGAAAGGAAGATAACAAAAGGGAGTCACCAAATAAACAATATCACTTCAAACGATCTTGGCAGTAAAGATGAGTTCTTAGATCCTTTCTCAAAAGCAATCTCAAAGACACTCTAAATTCACTGTATCCAGAAAAAGATGTCTGCAAGTACAATACGGTTCTGGTTCTTGAGGTCAAAAGGTCTCGCCAAGGAGATGCCTTTTCTCTCTTTTTGTGAAAGAGGTTTTTTTTCCTCCCCAGTGTCTTTACTTCTTCTGAAACTATTCAACCAAAGAGGGAAATTCACTAGAACTAACTTAAAACTGAAACCATACAAAACGGAGGTAAACGCTAAGGATATAAGTTAGGAAAAGCATGCGATCACTAGGAAAGAATGGGAGGAAGGATTCAGTCATATTTTCCAAGTTACACCAAATGACCATTTACGTCCGAGGCGGATGTGCGTGTACAAATAATTGATTGTGGTGTACCAACCAGGTCCATAAGAGGTGTGCACGTACAAGGCAGGTGTGCACCAAACCAAGAGCAAAGGTCGCGCACCTAGGCCAACGTGTAGTGTACCTAGCCGTGTACTTGAAGAGCAAGATAAACTTTCCACCATTCTTTACTCCCAAAGGCTCCATCTTTTCATTCTTTCCATGTTGCATTTACTCGGATGATGAGGCCAGAAAAATTATCACACAAGGTACACAAAAAGAGAATGCCTTGCTAGCTCAATCGGCAGAGCGTGAGACTCTTAATCTCAAGGTTGGGGGTTCGACCCCCCCGTAGGGCTTACTTTTTGCTTTTTTCCTTAAATTTTTCAACCAATCAGGTCTCGCCGTTGCGCTATCAGCATATAAGCAGAGATGCGCCAAAAGGAAACTGCAATTGATCATTGCAATCTTTTTCGTTTATTATGTTTAAGTCCCTGAGATAATGCAATGGCTCTGGGAATAAGAGAAGCTCTGAAAATATTAGAAGCTTGATTGCTGGGTACTCGGAGGAAAGGTTGTCACTGAGTGCTTCTCCTTCCCACCCACAAGCCGATCTTGACAAATAGATAATTTGAAATCTAATGCATATAGTTACGAGTAGAATGTCCTTAACTCGTTCAGAAGTCTCTTTATGCCAAGATTTGATTGACATATTCGGTGGAACACTAGCCGATCTTTGCAGTACCTGTACTTGTCACCGCTTTGTCGTTCTTGCAGCTCCTAAAACATCGAGCTGGCGCCGGGGAAAAGTAGTTCTTTGAAGTGTTTTGTATTGTGTCTTATTCGCAAAGTGTTATATAGCGTGGATAAAGGATAAGCAATTGTTCATATATCTTCACAGTATACAAATCCTGTAGTTTGTCTGTTCCGAAGAAAGGTAGCGTAGCATCCAATCCCAATCATCGTTTAATCGACTTCTTACAAGGGAACACGCTCTCTGAGACAACTGAGATTGCTAGCTTAATATGCTACCTTCCATACTACGGTTCACAGAAACGCTATGCATTAACTGCAACTTTGTTATATTTTTGTTTCAATGGTATGTTTAAGTCTGTTTCCATTGAAAAAATCAATTTTCTAAACGTTTTCGCAGCTCCGTGAGTTCTCCAATCGGTAATCCGCAAGTGAAATTTTCGCAAATGTGGACCATCGGCTCTTTAGAGTTATAAGAGGAAGCAAGCTGGGCGATCGTTGCATTTTTACTTGCAATGATACCACCCTCTTTTGCTCGTACCACAAGCTTATTTGGCATGTATGGCTGTCGTATAGCTTGCTCAAAATTGTACATTTTCTCATTCTCTTCACCAGTAAGAACGATCTAGGTGAAAATATTAAAAACAATCGATTAACATTTGTATTACCTGTTTCACACCCTGAGATATCAGTAAAAACGTGTTGACTAAAGCCGGCATAGCAAAAGGAAACCGACTCATCGCTAGTTCAAATGCCTCCAACGTATCTTGAGCCTTTGCCACATAGCTTTGTTCTTCTAGTAGTGTCCCTAGACGAACAAGGTTTTTCAAGGAAACGGCATTCCTATAACCCATAAATCATCCGAAAAATTAATCTACGGGCGTGAGAATACAAAAAACATACGCAGAGGGTTCCGCTCCGTCTTGCTCTGTTAAAGAATGTTAAACAGTGCCATTGCCGTTACAAATTGCCATACCATCCTTTAACCTCACAAGAATGCTTTTGTCGCTTTCGCGGACACTGAAATACCCGCCATTTTCCTCGTCGTAGAACAATTCATTCTGCTTTGTCTGAAGCGCGTGCGCCCACTCGATCCACTGTTCGTCAAAGGTGGCTTCATAGAGGTCTAACAGACCTTGAATAAGAAAGCTGTTCGTATCAGTTAATTATTTGGAACTTATCATTGCAAAATGCAGTAGTAATTCGTATTTTTACCTATAGTCATCCAAAAACCCTTCGATTGTAGAAGGTCCGTGTCGGTAGCTTCGAAACAGTATATTTGTGTTCGGTTGATATAGCTCCTTATGGATAAATCTGGCAGCATCAGTAGCAAGATCTAAAATAGATTGTTCCCCGAAAACCTGTGCTGCCTGTGATAGCCCAGAAATCATTAAACCTACGTAGCGCTGAGAAAATGCATATTACGTTAGTGTTCATGGTGTACCATTCCAAGAAGTTAAGATCTAGGTTTCCAAGTTTCAATAAGTTAATATCCAATTAATGCATTTTGGCAACATGAACTAACCTTGTCATCCAAGTGAGGGGCGGGTCTATGTTTCTTTCGGTAACTCCAAAGTTTACATTTGCTGTCCCCTAAAAGCTCTTTTACTACGTCCGGCGACATATGAAAAGCCTTGGCTGTCTTTTCTATAGTCGAGATCGCGGTCAAAACATTCTAGATATGAGATTATGAATAAAGCTCGCACATCTTAAATGCTTAACACAAACGAACCTTGTTTTTTAGCTCGTTGTATGGATCTTGTAAGGGATCCACATTGCCTGTCTCTCTCACACCATAGTAATGGTTAAACACGGCCGCTTGTTTCTGTCCCAGCACACGGTTTAGTTCTGCTTGCTCCCACACGCAAAATGCACCCTCTAATAGTGAGCTTCGTGAGAAAAGAGGCATGCGTATATCTCTAGAGTTACCAAGTTTGACCTTCGAATCAGATGTAGGAAAAGAATCAGCGTCCTCGGCAGAATAAAAGCCGCCCTTGGAATGCTGTAAATCTCGCGAGACGTAGCGGATGATATCCTTTGCGATGTCTGCATATACTTGCTCTTTCGTAATTTGATGGGCTGCAACATAAGAAGATAGCAACTGCGCTTGATCATAAAGCATTTTTTCGAAATGTGGCACATGCCAATGTTTGTCCGTACTATAGCTATCGTATGATGTAAGCGATGTTTCCATATAGTGAGACGTACCGATGAAATCCGCTTCCGACATGGTCTGCAGTAGTACGCGATATGATCAGTATTTTTATCTGAGACCGCTACATGTCATGTACACTAACCATGAATGCCACCGGCAGCAATTTTCTGATAGTCAGATAAGTATAACAAGTATGGATTAAAATGATTACATACCTGAAGTGTGAATAATGCCATATTTAGGGCTTTCCCCGCCTTATCCTCGGCGCTTTTGTCATGGCGCTTATAGCCATAGTAATCCATTAGAAAGGAGATCTGTACAGGAGTCGGAAACTTAGGCGCATCCGTAAAGCCACCATATTCCGAATCAAAGTTAGTTGCAAAGTGATCATACGCTTCAGCAGCCACGCTATCTGGATGTAATTCTGCTGACGCTGATCCTGGTTTAGACTAATACCGGATTAATGCAACCATCACCCCATTACTCAACATACTGCGATATAGTCTCTGAGTTGCTTTATAACCGTTTCCCCATTCTCCTTCAACTTTTCGGGCGACAGTTCCCACACATCAGCGACACGCCGAAGTAAAGTCTTGAACCCAGGGGAGCCGTTGGTATCTTCAGGAGGAAAATATGTCGCACCAAAGAAGGGACATAAATCTGGCGTCAAAAAGACGGACATTGGCCATCCACCTCTGCCTGCAGTCAATTGTACGTAAGTCATATACAGCTTATCCACTCCTGGATTTTCTTCTCTAAAGACAGCGGTGAGCAGTACGATTCACCAGTAAACCATGATCGTTTTTTTACCGATCGACTAATTGAAGAGAATCAGCAGATAGTCGTAGACAAACAGATTACCTTTGATATTGACAAAATGCTTGTTCATGATGTCGGCTATTTCTTGGTTCTCGAACGATTCATGCTCCATGACATGGCACCAACTAAAGCAATATTAGAAACTATGTGTGATACTACATTGGGAAATTACTGGCAGGTGCTATAACCAATGCTTAGGAAAATAGGTTTGTTTTCGACCTTTGCTTTTTCAAATGCTGCCTTCCCCCAAGGGTACCAATCAACCTAGATAAAGATTGATTTAATCTTGGGCAGTGGTAACAAGTACGAGACGTACCGGATTACGGGCTGCTCAGTTTAGAAATACAGGAATAAAACATACAGTTAAGATTGTATATTGCTATTTCTTCAGAATCATAGAAAAGAACCTGTGTAAAGACATACCATGTTGCTGAATTGTTGTTTAAGCATATAAAATATATTCGAGAATACAAAACATAAGCTAATAGGCCATGAATCGCAGGAACCCACCAAAAGATAGGGACTCTTCTCATTTATGAGTCGATTCGTGCTGTTGCGTTCTTCTTTTATAACGCGACCAAGTTGAAACGATCTTGATACTGGGAATCTAGCGTTTGACTTTACAACTGTCGCAGAGTTTGCGATGCGTAATGAAAGCGGACGATTCACATGACAGACATAGGGACTTAAGGAACGCAGAATGCTCGAAACATAGGGTCTCATGGTGAACAACTACCAAAGCAACGCGGGGCATACTTGCACCGGTAGCACTTAAAGCAATCTGACTTTCAATAGTTCAGAATACAAGGGTCCCAAACTGGATCAATTATTCTAGTTTGGGCAGGAAGGGTCTTATAGTTTGCTACTCGTAATCAGATAATCTCACATACTGTTTATTGAACAAGTTTTGCGCTACTCTAAATAAATTTTGCATCCATGCAAAGGATCAAGTTTGCGCTAAAAGGGATATAAATATGCGTCATTACTAAATGGATTATGCGGGAAATATATTTTACTTACCTCAACTTGGTCCTTCCGTAGACACAAAATTCATTCGAGCAGCGTAAAAGAATGTTCATGGTTAGTAAATGGAAGGATGGCTTGACATATTTTTTTACTTACCCCCGAAGGGTAATCCTACCCAAAGGTAGGGGCCGGCCGCGCACCTGTGTCGGTGGGGGCGGCGAGAGAGAGAATCACGGCTTCCATGAGTGGCCGGTTAGAGTGTAACGCACTGCAGAGGACTTGAAGCGATGCAACACCTGGCGAGGACTTGGAAGCAGAAGATAATGAATGACACTGTGCATAAACAGTCAACATTTCTTTTTCACTTACCGAGTGGAGTGCAGGGAGCTTACTCACACAACCAAGGTGGTTCGGGACAGAGGTCATGCAGGCTAAAGGCTACAGAAGAGGGATATCAGTCATTCTGTACATATTAATCAAGGCGAAGTACATACTGGGGAATGGTTTGGATAACAGAGCCAAAGAATTGAAAAGATGTTGCCTCTTCGCTTTTAAATAGTACGTGATTACTGAAACCAAAAATCACAGTCATGGATAAGAAAATCGATGGATGTCTTATGGATGACAACAATTCAGTGATAAGACAACAATTCTCCCAAGAGTAAAAATTGACTCAGACTAATAGAAGGTCTTGAATAGAATGGAACATCTGTAGAGGAAATATACCCTCTTCGTTTGTTTCTGTACGTCATTGATGCTATCATATCCGTTTCTGTCAGTTATGGCATCAGAAGCTGTCAGGGCAATGGTATCCAGTTCCCGGTTCTGCTCAATTGTATTGTCTTTACATTCCACTTTTATTTTCCTTGAATATAGCTATGTTCTCCTTTTCTTCTACTATTATATCTTAAACTTTGTCTATTAGGCAATCACAAAAGATTGGATCGCCACGGAATGAACGGTTATTATCTTGTCATAGATAATGCAATGACACGACTTTACGCAAGGAGGGTAGTCTGACCGCAAATATTTTCATCCAATTATGCAAAACTTGAATCCCAGTCCGCAAATAAAAAATAGAAACACGCAGACAAATAGGAAAAACACAGTTAATGCGACTAGTCCTTCTGCACTCGCTTCGCTCCTTCCGTTACAGCGGCGTGCGGCTGCAGTAAATGAATTTGTGGCGACTTCTAGCATATGTTTACGTTAACATAAGACATTGCTAAAAATGAAGTTCTCATTTTAATGTAAGATATTCAAGAGGTGTACGTAAGTGATTGATATGATATGGTGTTGGGAAATAAAGATGCACCAATTAAGATAAATAGTCTAAAACGCGAAAAACGATCTGCAGACATAAGAACGTAAATAAGCCAGTATCGCTTGTGGGCAACAATTTCAGATAGGCAAAAAAAGAGCAGAATGAATGTTTGAAGCCTAAGTACCTGCCTCGTATAACATAGCTTATGGGCCTTGATATTACGTTGAAAAAATACAGAGCGAATGACAAAGTTAGCATAGGAATGGTTACTTTTGTTGGCAATAGAATATGTAAGAAACAGAGATAAATTGACAGTGTTCACTGAAGGTACATGTCTCTAGGAACAAAGCAATAGTCCTCCATATAAGGATCCTATCATTGAGCATTTTTATCGTATATAAAACGGATGGATGTCAATTAGACAATATATCCAAATACTCATTGCACTTTTGCAAAGCACTTGACCCTTCTCATTACCGCTGAAGATTTTACACAATGCCTATTTAACTGTCCTTCATAATATCTTCTACCCACTTATTGCAGCTCAGCTCTCTTGAGCCACACATCAAGATTGCACCCACCTGCCAAATTGCTACTGAGAGCAACTCGACCCTTTGGGCCATATTGGAAAGCGTCAGACAATAACTCTAACGAATCTATTCCTCTACTTCATCGCTGGACGTACTCTTTTCTCCTAAATAAAGACTTCTATATATCACTGAAGAGTACTACGGTCGAACCAGCTTCTACGAAACTGCTTGAAATACCGGCAAAATGTTTTTGCGCGCCAAAATTAGTCGAAAATACAGTATACTTATAGAGAGAAGAGAGATGCCTAGCTTGGAACAGTGCTGATACTCAAAACGTCATTAGGCAATGTATTGTTGTACCTTTGGTGTGCAACAAAACAGACAATACATAGAAATAGTGAGTGGCTTTTATGGTTCGTTAGCAATGAGCACATGCGATTTTTTAATCTTCTAAAAGGTATGGGCAGTCCGGCATTTCGAAAAATCAAGGACAAACAGCTTAGTGATGCAATGTGGTAGAACGCTCTGTTGCACAAAAGACAGAGCAGTACGTTTAAAATCAGGTCATAGACGGGAGATTATGTCATACGCCGTTGCTGCAAACCTTCTTTGTGAACGTTGATCGAACTACCGGTGGGCGTACCAGTGACAAGTCCTCGGTAATCCAAACGGTAAAGCTTAGGCGGAAGTCCTTTGCCAAACTTGCGATTGATATGATTGGAACAAAGCAGGCCGGAAAATAGGACAAACAAATGCAGTGGAACTACCGAAAATGCGACAATCCAGGTATATTCCAGTGCTTGCTTCGTAAATTGTTGATACTTGAATCTGCAGCCTGGTAATAAGGTACGTGGAAAGCATTTGTTGGATCGTTCATGGTAGTCAGCAAATGACTTGTATCCGCAGCAATGCAGCTTCAAGATAACCATCGAATGAGTATATAAAAAAAAGGTCGTAGCCTGCAATGGGTTTTCAGTCACTTACATTGGCTTGAATACGGGCACGGCCATCTGCCGTTAAATAATAGTGCCACTGCTGAGACAGTTTACCCTAGAAATCCAAATTTAGAACAAATGACACATGGATTAAAGAAATAGGAGTTTTTTTACTTCAATATTCCATTTCTTTTTGCGATAGGCAGCGTAACCAATGGATGCAATTAAGCCAAAGCAAGGCCAGAGAAGGAAATTGTATACTGTCAAAACAGCCCGATTGTTCAACATGATCCCGACATAGCCTACAAGGGATGTGAAGAGGCAAATGGTGCCCGTGGCCGTCACCACTTGTCGAAACATTAGCTTCCAAAGAAGAGAAAGGTTTACATGATATCCTACGATTTAGAATCATCCGTTCACCCACAATGACAACGTCGGCACGAAGATAGACTACAATGAACGTAAGAAATTGCACATGAAATAGAACCAGGTTGTAGCTCCATACACTTAAAGAAAGTCAATAAAGCTAACAGTAAAATCCCTAGTCCATAGCAAAATAGCTATCCTTCGCAATGAGATGATGTTTTTTTTGTTTCTCAGCAAGTTTAAGAGGCGTACCAATGTATTAGAAAAGAGAAGCCACCATTTATGCGGCGTCCATCGCTGCCTTTTTTTCATGTTTGGATCGGGCTGATAGCGTTTGACGACATGTAGACTGTTCGTGTCTACCGAGCTACGAGACACGGATCCTAATGAGTGGTGTGATTCTGATTTCATCCATGGCAAAACGGGTTGTGGTAGGTCTTCGTCGGAATCCCATAGTGTGTTGTTATTATAAGCTTCAGAAGAGGGTCGCGCTAATGGCTGAGGATGTGCTGCTAAATGGGCCTGTGCCATGGCGAAAGGGAAGAAAGAAAGAAAGAAGAGCAGCTGGTCGCACAATAGCCATCGCTTCAGGAACAGTAAGGATATAAATAAATCTGAACCCTCGGAGTTGAAAGGTCCTTGGCGTATTTAATTCCTTAAAAGGAACTTTTTGTTGGTTCACCGCTTAAGGTTATCTTCAAGCTACTTCTCATTATTCCCAGACTTACGTATGGGAACGGAAGGAAAAAAGCAATACAAATTCAACATTGTCCATTTGCGTTCGTTGGATGTTGTAATACCCTGTTTCACAAGAGATTGTCCTTTCCTTCAGAGTAGTGTTATGAAAAGAACAAGAAACAAACGAAGAATCAATACAGAAAAGCGGGGAATTTGCCAGGTCCTACAGTTAAGTTCGGCATGGCCATTCATTAACTGTAAGCTTATAAACGGGACTTACCTTAAGCTGTTTTGCAGTTTTGCAAAGAGTCCGGAATAACATCAACCGGAAAAATGCAATAGGCAATCTCGAATTGTTCATCTTGGCCAATCCATCGACAGCATAGAACGTGATTATCATGACATAACATTATAAAAAGCACATCCTGCTAGACTACTGCTGCGACCTAAAGCATAGTCCATAAAGGATACGTCATTGTCCCATTGCAACATCAGACATGGCCTGTATCTGGTGGGGTTTTTTTTGCTCATTCTGGGGTTAAGATGGTATACCGTGTAAACGGAATCCTATTTAAAGACTTTCAAAGTCTTGGATTGTTTTAACCCTACAACATCTCAGCTCTAACTGTAATACACAAAAATGATAACTAGGCAGTCTAACTTGAGTGGCAACTTCGCGTTTGTTTCTCCCCATGAAAAGGTCTCATCTAGCTTACAAACAACGCAATTTATTGATATGACGTTTGACTTGAACAAGGAGGCTGTGAGTGTATTGATGAGCTGCGTAAGATGATAGTCGAAGCGGTCATACTGCTAGATTTCCATTTCTATGGCTACGGGACAGTCACCTTGGTTGCTGCATGATTTTTTTTTTTGGGAGAATAACGATGTCTGAATATGGAAGCAAACTATCATTTAACCGACCTGCTTTCAACTGTTTTACCGGGACTATCCATTTTTCTTTTAGCCTTTCTCTTTTTTTCCTTTTGCTTAACTTTCTTTTCTTTTCTTTTTTTTTGGCCTATGGGTTTTATGGAAAGATTACAACACCATTATAGCCTTCGAAAGATGAACCAATATACGAGACGGAGGTTATCTCAATCACAGTTCGAGTCTCACAACCGAAGCTACTACGAAACGGTGTACCGAGACGGAGATTATCTAAACCCTTCTGAAATTGACCCAAAACGATCATCAATTTCATACGTTTCGCGTCGGTTGCTATCAGATGTCTTCAAGCCGAAAAAACGGGAGAGGTCCTTGGCAGCGAAACAGTTAAAGACGTCAGAATCCTATAGTCAGCAAGCCTGACATCTCATGCTGACTTTTAATTGGCCTGGGTCAAAAGGGAAAACGGACAGCATATGCTTATTCCGACAAACATGTGTTGGAAAGATGCCGATTGGCTTAAAGCTGCCAGCAAAGCGCTATAGTGCAAGAAACACATTTATAGTAAAAGTATTGAGATGGTCAGATATAGGCGCAAGTTTGTAAAACCTTGACCTGTTATTAAAAATAAGCTTCATGCATGAAGTCATCTGCTATATTGTTTTGGCTAAGATTTTCTTACCAGAAACTCTATGCAAAACAGTTAATATATATCATGCATGTCAACGTGCAGTTTTGTAAAGATCCCCGTTGGTATTTGTTCATTTGCATCTGGGACACACCCCCACTACGTTAAAACCTTGGATTTAAAAAGTGGAGCAGCTGTAATTAAGATTATAGGAAATGGTTCAATTTTGTAGATATTGATACGAACGGATTCAACTTATGGCAACTAAAAACATCGCATCCATTTCCTTAATGCAATAATCTTACGAACCTAGTGCCTTTCTACATGTTAATGGTCTCTCGATCTAAACATTTCAAGCCAGTAAAGCGTTGAAGACACAGCTTTGCATTGATCGGTGCTTTATTTCCCATGAGGTTAATGCCATTGGCATCGCTTGTCCAGTTCGCCTGTTTTATTAATTTTACATCTAATGGTTGCTCTTGTTATTTTGTCTACCGAGTCTCGTATTATCAATGCTGAGGCTCCGTGCGACAACATCATTACTGGACCGATCGATTGGCCCAATTTTTACTATGGTGACAGCAGCAAGAGCATGTTGATTTACTTCCTGTATCTGTAAGCTACTTTTAAAATACTGTCATCGAACTGTCGTTGTTTTCAATATGATTACTATTGTTTGAAAATGAATTGAAAAACGCGATATGATACGTCGATGTTCTGCTTTAATGTCAATTGATGGATGGTCTGGTAAAAAATGGCATTAACAATACAACCATAATAGGACACTGTTAAAACTAAGTCTAGCTAGTGACGCATGTTCATCCCAGTTTTTCTTTGTTTTCCAATGGTCAACTCTAGTACAAAGAGGTCCCCTCTTCGTAGTTTTCTCCTTGCTCTTCCATATAAGCCTCGGCTTTAACACAGATCAAATGTCAGATACAATGTCTGGCAACACTCTTTAAGATGTGAAGCATTCGTAAAGCGCAACATAAATATGATCGCGAAGTTGAAAATCTGTATGAGCTATCGCAAATAATCGAGAAAGAAGACTATCAAGAGACACGGTGCAAAGCCGAAAACAATACGCGTTCACGCCAAAAGTTCTTCTTCGATGAAAAATTTACACATAAATTCTCATGCTTACGGCTTTTGAAAACAAATCTTTTCAGCTCTTTTATTTTATGCTGTTGTTAGAAGTCAAAGACAATAGCTGTTTCAGTATGTTAAAAATCCAGCGAGAGCAAGTCTTTGGCATCCTTGCGGTTGATACCAGCTTTCATTTGAAGAATAACACTTGGCAACGAACAGTTGTGATGTTAGGGTTCCCAAAGGATAAACCACAATTGGTGTATCTGGCAACATCAGCTCAGATTCCAATCATCATAAGCCCTCAAAAGCACCATCACGCATTGCCACCGGACAATAATACGGATGCTTCATTACTACTTCTAGATGCGCTATAATCTCGTTCAAGCAATAGCTAAACCAAGCGTATTTGTTTAATAAAGTTGCTTGCCTTATTAACAAGATCGTATCAGAAGGAAGGACCAAAGCACCCCAGTTGTGTTTTCCAACCCAGTCGAATTCATCTTTCATTTGGTCGGTTGTTACAGAGGCAAAAATGCTATTCCCGCAACGGTAACTCATGTCATAAACTCTGCGACATGGACAGGACCTTATTAGTTAAAGGCTGATAAAGCCGCATATCAAATGGGCGAAGCCAAAATGCACTGAGATGCAATCCATACCAGACTTAATACGACTTGCGATGTTGATACCAAACTTAGCATGGATGCAACATCGGCCATCGTCCAAATTCTGGTTCCTAAATAACCGAAGGAGGAATAGGTCTCTTGGCGTAACACCATTCCTCTTTATCCAGCCATCACAGTGCTTTGTCTATGACGACTATATCACAAGGGCTGATTACGATCAATAGAAGAGTTGCTGTGAGGTTCCGCATATTAGCAGTAGACGATTGGTCAGGAACTCGAAGGCATGAAAACGGAGAAAACTGTTGCTAGTAAACTTTATCCTTTGGATCTATCTATAATACAGAACAGAACAAACGGTAAAATCTATAGAAGGCAACTCTAACACTACAAACCTTCCGCATAGCATGTGTTACAATACTATTTAGTTTTCCTTTTGCTCTAGCAATCTTTTGTCCACCATAGCGAATATCATGTTGTCACAATGCCTGATATTGTTGAAACAATTTATTCTCGCCTCACCAGCCGATTGTTTCCGGTGAAACCAGTGAATGATATCCAAAAATCAGGGGCCTGCATTTTACTAACTGCCTGTCATTTGGATTACTTTTCCCCAAGTCGAAGATGCTAACCTGAATGATAGTGTTCATTCTCATATAGAACCTAAGTATATTTCTTCCTCATTTGATATACTCTCTTGTATCTTGTATGTACGTTAAATGCATCCGGAAGATTCCTCTTCTTCCATATTAATATGCATAAATATGACATCGGTGACCATGGACATACCTTGATGAGTGTACATGATATCTATGGCATAAGGGCTTCATTGATTGTTTATACTCTTCCCTATTCCAATATCCCATATTTAAACCTATAAGTATCAAAATTCTCTCAACGCAATCATCACTGACTCATTTGAAACAGGGAATGATACGAAGGCGGAAGGTCATTACTCTTTTTCAACCTCCCAGCCTTTCTCTGCCAGGTCTTAAAGTGAGCCCTTCATTATACCCCAATCAAGGTGGCAACAATATTTTAGGCGGGTTTATGATGCCTGTAAGTGACAAATATTGTCTAGCTAAAACAAGTAGTTCACTAACTGGAAATCTACTCTTTTTACCCATTCATCTCTTTGGCCGGCTTTCGCTTTAATCGGCTAGCATTGCCACTCATTTGTTATACACAACCCCGTGCTGCCCCGGACAGGGCATGCACGCGGGTGCCAGCCCATATGTGCTGGAATGGCAAGTCCGCTTGTAAATAGACTTCCAGGCTCCACATACAGATGGATGTGAATTCAATGCAAAGCCCTCTCTGCGATCTACATTCACAGAAAAAGGATTTAGGATTGTTTGTATCTATGTTAAAGAGAACCATTACAATTTACCCTTATGAGAAGTAGTTTCTCTTATTTTGTTATATTGGTTCTGCTTTTCCCACTTTATTACGCATTTACCCTTGGCTTACGGTTAAATCAATGCTGATGTATGTTTAATATCAATATGTATGACACATATACAATTACAGTGCAAAAGAACAAGAAGGAATACTAGCTGGGTAAATTTTTTCCCTTGTTTTATAGAGACCCCTGATTTTGCTATGTTGATAAAGTAGTTTGCATGATTTGCAATTGCCGACGCATTTCTTCTGTCCCAGAGTTTTGAACCTAAACAGATCTCAGTTGGTCGAACCTGCAGTCATAGATCCTTACAATGCGAAGAATGGATGGATATAAATCCCAAGCCGGCACGGTTTCTTGGTTTTGGTGTTGCTGTGGTTGATGTATGTATGTGTGCCATAGGAACTCGTTTTCCTCTCGGGAGGTAATCATCAAAAAGTTTGTCTGGCGATTACATCGCCGTGCCACTGGTTGTCGGCGTGGAACATAACCGTTACCAACTCGACGTGATAATCCTGGATACAGATCGTAACTTGGTGTGGTAGCCACATAGTCTCGATAATAGCTTTGTAAGGTGGTTTCCAAGTGCTTTGCTGCCATTTAAAGTTTGATGTAAAACAAAACAAGAAGCAATTCCCGGTTAATCCTCCGGGTTCAGTTTGTAGTTTTCTTTTAACCTTGCCTATTTAGCGAGCAGGTGATGCTATAATTGGCTGTCATGAGGCAAGTCAGATGCATACGAAAGCGGCTCGGACATATGCTCTTATGAGGTACGACTGGCCCTCACTCTTGCTCTATGGTTGAATCAACTCTCCTTTCTTTCTACATCCAGTTTGTGGGGTCTCAAGTCCCATACACTTGTCAGGCATGCAAAAATTATAGGCTGAGAAACAGGAGCTGCAGTATGAACTGAGCTACTATTACAGAATTGTTGCACGATGATTTACAAACAGGTACATCAGATCGCATTCATGCAATAAATAGTCGATCTTCAACAGTATTTATGTCATTGATTGATCAGGAAATAGGTGGAGACTTGCTTTTACAGCTGGGATACTGCTCCTAGGTTTAGATTTCACATATGTATGCATTGATGTTGATAATGCATATGAGTTCAGGTCAGTCAATCCTTCCACATAGGTTTTCCCCGATAGCGATATCGCTAGATCCCTCTTTTTGCGACAGGAAATATTTTTATTAGTTGGGAACGGACACTATCGATCAAACCAGCATAATCAGTAATCCGCACAATACTAATAGCAAGGTTTTAGTCGGAAGTGAACCTTAAAACTGTGGATGTACTGTACTCGGCATTTCCTCTGCCCTTTCCTTTGTCTGTAACTTTTTTCCATAGCCTCTTCCTTTTTTCCCTGTTACCATACCGAAATTTTCTCATTTCCTTTTCTTTGCGGACTGGACGAGAGCGGACGTGTTTAGACAAACGCTGCGCTCCCCGTCATTAAATGAATTAAGATTATCACCTGTACTCGGCATTTCAATTCTCCGTCGATGCAAGCCAGCAGTTTATAGTTCCATTTATAGACCGGACGCCCCAGCATCGAAGGATGCATGCTTTGATATTCCTTTACCGTTTTACATAATATTCATTGACATATTTATTGTGACAAACATCCGGCTATTCGTGCAATATGCTAAGCGAAAGAGTATAAAAAAGTCAGGAAAGAAGAAGAGAGTAGGGGTAAGTCGCAAGCACGTATTGTTTTTAGGTAAATATTACCTGCGCCATTGAATATCATGCATTCGAGCCCTAACAAGCCACATGGTATGTACGTTATTAGACAATATCCAACACTTCCCTACCTTTATCTCGTTTTGCAAGTGTGCAAAAGATGTTTAAATGTCTGACAAAACTAAAAAAAGCCGTATGAACAAGCTATGCGGCCCTTGAAATAGATGGTGACTTCCGCTTCTTTTTTTTTTTTTCCTGCTGCGGGACGATCAACGAGTTGCATCAATGACAGATCAGCCTAAAGCACCTGCTCCAGTAAAGGGCATGTTTGCCATGTTTGGCGGTACCGTACCGAAATTCACGCCAGTGTCGAGTGATCTTAACGCACCCTCGAACGCGATGCAGAAGCGCGGAGAGAACGGAGGCGGTGCGTGGAAGACTGCTAAGAGATCGAAGCGAAAGGGGATTTCATTGACAGCTAAATCTCGATTGAATGGAGCTAATATCTCCGTTACCAGCAATCCTTTATCAGCAGCCGAGATCGAGGACGGCGATGTGGATATGGTGTCCGGAGGGAACCGCTTGTAAGCTCTTTTTTGTTTTTAAGCTCAAACCTGGAATGATGTTGATGTATCAAAAGTTCTCCCTATGATCGCAAACGAAAACAGAAAAAAGCATGGAAGCATAAGGTTATGGAAACAGAGAGTGATCAACGCATCGATGTCCTGGTAAGTATCGATACAGTTCCTAACGTAAGATTGTTTTGGATAGGGTCTTAATCCAAATGAATAGATTGAAGGATTTCAGCCCGGAAGCGAAGCAAGTCTCGTTCCTTTTCTGCAGAAGAAAACTAAGAAAGAATGGGAGCCATTGGAAGTGAAAACGGAACCGGGACAGATTTTGATTACTGTGGCTGAACCAGTCGTAGCCCATGCCCTAACTAGATTGAACGGTTACATCTATGGAACAGCACAACTTCAGATCCGTTTGTACAGTGCAAGCACACCGGAAGTTGTATCCATGGTTGAAGAGCCAAAGAAAGCGACAACGATCGATACGTTGCGTTCCTTCTTACGATCGCGATGGAATGGGGAGACCAAATATCTCAACCTGGATGAGATGTCTTCAGACCCTATTCTTAAGAAGGCAGGAATTAAACCTCCAGGTGCTCCAGGTGCCACTGCGGTAGTTGGACCTGCAATGATGAAATTAGCCGGCGAAATGTTCGAGGATGTTGTTACTGTCTCCTTTAGACAAAACTGGTTGAAGAATGTCCAACAGATATCAACCATTACTCAGTTCTTGCCGAATTTACAAAATCTGTCGTTGCAGGATAATCAAATCCAGAGCTTCGAAGGAATCGATGCATTAAGTGGAACGGGAAAGTTGAAATGTCTACGAGAACTCTTGTTGCTTGGAAATCCTTTGCGTGAATCAGAAATTAAACAACGCGGGAATGATCGCGGTTACGTGCGTAATATCATAAAACGGTTCCCGTCTCTTATGATGCTAGACGGTGCACTGGTAACGCTTACAGAGGAAGAAGCAGTGACGATTCAGAAATACGGCAAGGTGCTTCCTCTAGATACCAAGGGGAATTTATTTGATACGGAGGAGAATCAAGCAGTTGCCTTGGATTTTTTGACGAGATATCTTGCTGCATTTGACAATCATCGCTCTAGTCTTGGGATCGTTTATGATGCTTCCGCTATATTCTCAGTCACTGCCCATCTCAAATTACGGAAAGAGAACAAGTTACGACGAAAAGAGAAGAAAAAAGCAATGGATGACGATGAATCAAGGTTGTCTTGGACAGCGATCAGCAGAAATCTTGCAAAGACTTTGAAGCGACCTGGTACGTACTTCTTCCTTTGGCTTGCGATGGTACATAACAGGTTTCAACTATAGATTCCGCAGGAAAAGGTCTTATGTGTGGACCAGAAGTTATCGGCGATGCATTATGTCGGTTACCGACAACAATTCATGACTTGCAAAGAACAGAAGACTTTGTAATAGACGCGCATCAAATTCAACAGGGCTTAGTTATTACGCTGCATGGAGAATTCAGAGAAGGTAGTGCATGAATAGCGTTTGCGTCAGTGACAAAGTCTTACTCTGGGTTAGACGACAATACACCACCATACTCATTTGACCGTACTTTTCTGATTCGTCCATCAAATGAAGGGTCCCCGTAAGTTTATAGCACACGTTCGATAGCGTTTTAATAACTGGAGTATTTAGGGCTAATGTGGCGGGTTGGCCATATACTATCATGTCCGATATCATGACTGTGCGTGATTATGTCGGTAATGAGGGTTTTAAACCTCAGGCTAAAAGCCAGTTTGTAAGCATTTTTGCATCATGCCCGTCCTTGCCACAACCACCGGAAGGTTTATGATTTCCTTTGACATTCTCACATAATCGCTTGTAATCATTATTCACTGTAAACAAACAAACACTAAAACATTTTCATTGATCTTGACCAACAATAGGGGTGATATCGTAGAATAGACACGCATTAGTTGATGCACCTTCCCAGCCGCGGTTACCCGATGTGGTGATCATATACCGGCATGTTGGGTCAATGACTAAAAAATGTTTAATAAAGATTATTTCCATGCATTTCTCATGATATTTTGCATTTACCAATATGGGATATGCAGCCGCCGTGGTGCCCAGGCAAAATTGTAAACGGAACGACAGATGCCAGCTTCCCCGGTTTCGTACCTGACTCTTGCCCAGGGCGGATGGTGAAGGTCGATTCAGTGGTAGTGTTCCACAGTCGTATGTTATCATTAGATGCACTGTACCGAAAAAAGAAGAGTTTAACAAAAAGAAAAAGAAACAATGGGCATAATACTCACCAAATGATATGTTTTCCATTGGGCATGCTGGTTACATAGGACACTGGACCAGAATTGCTAGGCATACGGAAAGATTGTATGTATTTCTGAGATGCATAATCCCATTCATCCACTGTCTTGTGAGGTTAAAATAAACAAAGAAAAGCCAACCTAGGATTGCCAAAGGTTTCTTTTTCCTTTACCTGTGCCATTTCTACGACCTGCATAAATTTTGGTTCCATCTGCGCTCCAACAGGCCTACAGTATTATTCGCCGTTTCTCTGTTTAGCATATTCTTTTGTGATCTTATTTCGATTACGTACAGATAAACACCATGGCGGGGTTTTCTCCGGTAATCCCAACCTTCGTGCATCTTTTGCAGGTTCACGACGGTCCCAAATCAAACACTGTCCGTCTATGCTGGTTGTGAGCAGTATGTTGGGATTTTTCTGGTCCCAGGCTGGTGATGGGTCTTGTGTTGATTCTGGATTAGGTGTTTGTAGAGGCTGAAATACAGCAGATGTGATTTGAGAACTGTGGCCTTCATAGGACCGTGCGATCTTTCCAGTGTTAAGATCCCATTCCTAGACTGACACTTTAATATTTCTTCTGCTGCATCCACAGCGGGTCTTGAAATTACCAATATCGATTTATCCCAAGATCCACTGATGACTCCGGTTTCGCTAGGCGTAAGCCGAAGAACCGATACAGGCAAATTGTGCTTCCGTAGTACATGATGGCACTTGCCTTCATCATGACGAACTGTGAGTAGATTGATGTTTCCATTTTCAGTGCCTTGCACTGCCCAAAGTGCCTCCGATTGTACCTCCATGCTGTATACCGGAGATAGCTTGGGTGGATCAGAACCTAAAGGATATTTGGCTGTCTCTGGATTTTCTGAAGCAGGTTCTACCAAACGACATGAATAACAACCCTTCTCTTACTAACTTTAATTGAAGCTTCCTTGTTACCTAACGGAATCTCCTCATTTTCCCACCAGGAGATCAGGACGCCTGCCTAACAATAGAAACTCTGATCTCAGTCAAAGATAGGGCATGCAAGCACGTTGCCATGGGCGCATTTCTCCTCTTCGTATTTCTTTTCCTCTTACCATAGTGACCGAATCCACATAATGATGCCGTTGAACTTGGGTTAATGAGGTTTTTCCATTGATTGATGCAAAGAAATCCCATTTCCTGATATAGCCATCTTCTGAACCCGTGAAAACCCAACGAAAGCATCGGGTAGTGGCTAAACTGTATATCGGACTTGGATGAACAGCGGCAACCTACAAAAATCCAAGAACAAAAAAAAAAGCCGCTTTAGCTTCTATCATGGAACAAGTCATACAGATTACATGAGGGACACAATCGTACGATTTGCAGCTAGTGGCATTCGCCTGAAGCTGCAAGTCAAGTCGTCTTTTCGGAGGAGGCTGATCCGGGGGTGGCGGCAACGAGAGGACTTTTGTTCCGAAAGTTCAGGACAAAGACAAAGATATTCCAGCTGTACAAACCTTCAGATTCTGTATCTATCCCATCGTCTGTTACATTGTCCAATTGCGAGGATACTTCATGAAGATCCAGTTCGTCTTCATCCGATGACATTAAGCGAAAGGTGGAGGGATATGTGGCTTGGAAGCGTGGAGTGAGTGTGCGCTTTGATCGTATGCGTTGCGTGTGCGGGAAGCCAGTGTGGCGTTTGAATTTTTGGACCCCGTATGCTTCATATTCTCCCCACTCCCCCTAATCCCGTAGCACATTTTCATGGTACTGGTTGCTTTTTTTTGGTACTAGACTTAGCCATTGGTTTTTTAATAAGGAATGACAAACTGATGGCGCAATTAAGGTAAATTTCCTATGCAGCAATGGGGTCCTACGACCAAAATTCAAGAATATGACAATCCATGTGATTTGATGAAAGATGTTGATCAGGGACCCAAGAAATAGATAGATACAGAGAGTCTATATCATCAATACTCCCCTTCTAGGAGAAGTCCAAAATGAAATGTGAAACGTACTTCCGCAGTTATACTTAAAGGAGAAGTGAGTTAAGGGGGAGAGGCATTTTTAAAGCATGGCACTTGGCCAATTTTCTGTGATGTTTTCTCGATTCTTTTCTTCTTTTTATTTTGGATACCAATGATTTCCGCTCTCGTGCTAGGAGAATATGGTCCGCGACCAAGTCTTTTCTGTCTTTATTTGATAACTCCATACGAAAACTATTTTTGCATCGAAGAGGTGGATACATTGTTTTGTGATACGCCCCGTCAATTAAGAACAACAGTCGCCAAAAACATGTCGAATGGAAAGCACTTGGATAGAATATATAAACATAATGGGAAATATTACATGGCCCAACGTGAGATGATCCAGATTGCTAGACAACTCAACCTTTATGTTTTAGCCGAGCTGTGTAAACTTGATTGCCAACAACTTTTAGACGGCGTCGGGGAGGCGTTGCTACAAACATTATCTCTCGAAACAACGGGTGCTATGCGATGGATAACGGCCGAGATAACCCCAGTTCCACTGAATAGCAAAGAGCAATTCTTAGCCACTCTACCCAAATCACCGCCAGTAAGGTATACTCGGTTGGCAGAAAGAAACGGGGACGACACTGACGCTGGCCATGGCAGTGATACTGATCCTTGGGTGAGACGACTCGCTTGTCGCCGGAAAGTTCATCCAACCATGATTTTGGCTAAAATAACGCTTGCCTCTGAAATTCGAGATCAACAACGAGCCATCATCAAAAGCCGACAACATCAAGCTGCTTTAAATCACAAGCGCCCCCGCCGCGAGCTACAGAATGCGCAAGTAGTCAAAGCATGCCGGGACTATTTACCGTCATCGTCGGTATCATCTCCATGGTCAGTTAGCGAAATATCTCGTTGCCGAATAGCAGATAAATTATATCATCCATCTAAACGAAAGCCTAAATATCAATCCACAAGGAACCAAGAACCACCTATCATGAACAGGAAGGCGTCAAATAATCTCGAACTTTTAGCGACTGAAGCTACCAAAATGATGAATTTACCAATGCCTTCAGAATAACATGAACTTTTATTCCTGCTCGTTGTCATTGTCGTGTACTTTGATTTCCTTCGAGGAAAATGGACCAAGACCACAACACTTGGCTTTAGTTCGTTCTTGTGAAAATTCGAGTATTATTTTCGTTATCCAGGAATGCGAACCCTAGCCATTGTTTTGGACTGGTTGAGCCAAGTTAAATCACGTATATGCCTCAAAGAGTTGTTTCTCTCTTTGATCTTTTCCTGTACCTTCCATTATACAATGCTGTTATCGTCATGACCAGGAAATCTATGGAAGGGTCATGATTGGATTTACAGAACGGAGCCTATAACGTCAACTTCCTCAAGCAAACCTCGTCCTATTTTGGTTACGCACGTTCATTGTTGATCAGGATGATGGTAGCCTTCTCGTACATGCCGACTGGAAACCCATCAAGTTTGAAAAAAATTAAACAGCATCTATAAAAAAGGAAAGCTGCGATCATTATACAAAGAAGTTCTTGCGTTTAAAGATACCGACAATGATATGATTATTGTCCTCTTATGTTGTGTTTGAAGGATAAATCTTGATCAAAGAAATGCGACATCTACTTGGACGGACACAGGTACGTCTGATGCTACAAAATGGGTTTTTAGTATGACTATTACTAGGATACACCACTTTAATCGATTCCCAAGGATCGGCCATTTTATTCCCCCGATTTCAAAAGCTTTTATGTTGAGGACAATGCGGCCATTTATGCGTCTGGTTCGTAAGCAATTCTGAGGACCCATAAACTACCCATATCTATACAACTTGATATCATTTGTTAGTAGCTAACAATGCTGTTTTAACTGTAGGGATAAAGCCAGTATAGAGATTCCTTACCTTGTGGGTTGATATAAGGCCTGTTGCTCATGGCGTTATAAGGAAGACGTGCTATCGGCTTTTGGATAGCCGAATGTCCGCTCTTTCGAAGAGGTCCCAGTTTTAGAATCGCAATTGCCGCTCCGAAAAAAAAAGAGTGTTTGGGGGAAGTTTCGACACCAGCGGGCAGTGGTGCTTTCCTTTCTCTTTTTCTTTTTCTTTTTTTCGCCCTTGCGCACTTTTAGTTTTCATGTCGGCTGTTCCGGCAGTTTATGAGAAACCTGAGGATAGTTTCTCCAGTGTTGGTCTGGATAAGACCGAGATCCCTATGATGGAAACGATCGATGAACCCAAGATAGAAAAGCTCACGCCTCCTGATGGCGGAAACGGCTGGTTGGTCGTATTCGGTTCTTTTTTGGTATCTATTTGTGCCCTGTTGCCATGGACATCACCTGACTGACTTCATTTTTTGCCGATCACTTCAGGGTCTCTTTTCTATGTAACGATACTATAAACCCAAGTTCACGACAACGGGACTTAAATCGTTTTTAGTTTTGGCTATAATTACTCTTGGGGTATCTTCCTCAACTATTACAGCAAGAACGTTTATGTTGGGCAATTAAGCAGACTATCATGGGTCGGATCCATCTGCGTGTCGCTCTTCTTTATTCTTGGTCCGATCAATCAATTGGTGATCAGCAGAGTGGGATATAAGTACATGCTGATGACCGGTACAATATTATGTGCAGCAGCCCTTATTCTCGCTAGCTTTGCCCAAGAGGTAATCAGGACTTCAATCAGCGTTTGTTTCTTAGATATTGATAATCTTTTCCAGTTGTGGCAAGTATTCCTCACTCAAGGTGTTCTTTTCGGGTTAGGCGCATCCTTCATCTGGTTCCCTTGTATTGGTGCACCACAACAATGGTTCTCTGACCGTCGTGGACTTGCCGTTGGCTTAGCTATGTCTGGTTCTGGCATTGGTGGTTTATGTGTATCAAATATCTGCCAAGCTGTTATCGCAAGATTGGGATTTCGTTGGGCTCTTCGGATATTGGGCATAATGGAATTTGTTTTGCTTTTTCTAGCAACTCTTCTTGTACGACCGTTAGGAACAAGCCATCAAACAGGTGGACAGGGAAAGGTTATAAGCTGGTATCTCTTTAAGAATCCCCAATTCTCCATTATGTTCGTTCATGGTTTGATCACAACATTCGGATATATGGTAAGCAAAAAACGCCATGTGCTTATTTATATCTGAACAGAGCTAACACGCAGTCGTTATTAGACGCCTTTTTTTCTTTTACCACGTAGGTTAATTATATGAACGCAATCAAGGTGCTCTGATATGCTCTTATCGTCTCTCTCTCTCTTTTTCTAGTGCATGCAAATTCTCTTGGGTTGAATCCATGGATTGGCGCCAACCTTTCAGCTATTATGTCTGGCGTGAATGCTGCCGCACGCATATGCACTGGTTACATGGGTGATAAATTGGGTCGGTTTAACAGTCTTTTCATTTGTACTTTCCTCGCCGGTGTTTGCAGTCTGGTCATATGGACCAACGTCCGTAACGAAGCTACTTTATGGGTATTTGCCATTCTGTATGGCTTCTTTGGTGGCGGATATATTGCACTTTTCCCCACTGTTCAGCCACAGGTGGTAGGATTGGAGAACATCTCGCCAGCTGTAGGATTGCTGTATTTTACCAACTTATTTGGCTATTTGTTTGGCACTCCCATCGCCTCAGTACTCATCAACCAGACAACCCCACCAAACTTTCGAAACGGGGCAATTTGGTCAGGCGTCACCGTGATTGTGGGAGCTTTATTTGCTGGATGGCTCCGTGTCTCTAAAGCGGGCTGGGTATTATCAAAAATCTAGAAAAATCAACGGCCTTTGTATTTCTATGTTAAATTATCGTTCATCTAATAGTAATCACTAGCATTCTTTCATACTGAACATTAAGAGCAAACCGACAAATCAAGGGATACTATGGTCATTCTTCTATAGTTTTCAGGTGCAACTACGTCGTCGAAATTCTTGGGTTCTTTCGTTCTTATTGTTCATCAAGTATAAAAACGCTTCTCCGATGTTCATATATGCCCGCTAAAACGGCAAAAATTCAGTAATCCAAATTTAAGCTAACTTACTTGTTCCACTATCTGGCGCACGTATGCAGGTCAAACATGTCTTTGTGGTTTGGCCTAGGTATAGTAATTCTCTGCCGAAATCGTTTCAATATTGAAATAAACAAGGTAAGAACAAATGAGGGTTGGCACTTAACATGTTGTCATCGATGAAGGTTACAACAAGGGTACAGCGAACCAATTTCACTAATGATTTGGACAGCAACTTTGTTAAATAAAGAGTTCGCAAAGAGAGACCCAACATATGTTACGTCTAGTGCATGATATAAGCACTCTCTGACAAGATCAACAAAACTTTTGCTCCGACAGGTGTTCGACAGCGATCCCTTTAACCACTCGGGGTTTGCTTAAAGTTGGAGGCTTCCTTTTTATGGTAGAATCCTTGCACAATTTGCTTGAGCTTCTCTGACGATCGGTCCCTCCTCAAGTGGAGCATCTGAAGATATTTCCGGTTGACAACTCTTCTTGCACACTTGCTTGCTGTAACTCTGCTTGGGTTCATATTTTGCGCTTTCTTTTTGTATGCTATTTCAGCCTTGATCAGGGCCTTCCATTTCGTAAACGATGGACCTTGGATAACTTGTAAGCATGATCCAGGAAGCGTGAAAATAATTTAGGTGCCTGATTCAGGAATGCTTCCGGTGTCCTTGCGAAATGAGCTCTCTGCCTCATCAGCATCCTTCTGTTTAACATCAGGTGAATCGATTATCTTAACTTTTTCCTTTGATCGTTTTGGCAGTGGGTCCAATCAGCATTTAGCTGCCAATACGCCACGGTCGTAAAATCAATACCCTTTATATGAATGTGATTTGCATTGAATGTTATATAAGCGGCTAGAAGTCGTCATATTCCTTTTTAGTAGGTCTTTTTCGCTTTTCATGCTTGTCCAACTTCGGATTGACGAGAGATAGATATATGGAAAACCATTTTTTTTTATCCAGTCAGTCGCTCGAGAATGCAACACTGGTATCAATCCGTTTAACTCCTGACATTATTTTCACTCCCAATTTTCCTGCCGACAGAACACTCATATAGCATTGAACTTTGGCATATATTTTAACTAAACTATGAAGCGTTTCATTAATCTAATGTTTTATAAATGCATATCTATTGGAAAAGCGATTATAATAAACCAAAAAGGATTAATATTCTGAAGTGAATTACTGATGTGCAGGACATAGGTGATCTGGGAGGTTAATTCGCCAACCGCTCTCTCTGCCTTTAATATGTGGCATAACTGTCTCGCAAATCAACCGCATATCATCGCAGAGACCCCAGTTGAGAAGTTAAGTTACGGACAAAGCATGATGTATTGACCAACTTTGAAATATAGTTTATGGGACCGTAATTGACTAACATCAGCGCCGTGTTGCTCTACCATGGCTGACATAGGAACAATCTCAGACATATTAATTGCCCGCCCTAGTTCATCACGAGGAAAACATAAGAACACTATGAAGTGTACCATAATAGATCATAAGTTTCATTGATTCTATGCAATGCACATGCTTTGTAATATATATAACGCTCTGCGAATTCTCGTGATGCATTATTTCATCAAGTTCTTTGATTAATATCTCAGCAAACTACAGATTCTCGTTGTTCCTTCCTCCCTTCCATGCATAGGTAGGTACCAATTGCTGGACTCAGCTCTTGCGGCATCGCGGAAAGAGAGATACTTACTGGCTACTGGGCTCGGCCCTTTGGGCCTTACGTTCTGGAGTGAAAGGCATCGCATTTCAACTTAATTCTTGGGTTTATTAAGCCGAGAAACTATTTTGGTACGTCAACCCAAAAGTATTTACAACTCTATGCTGCGGTATTAGAATATCCGTCTATCATCGTCTGGGCAATATGAAGAGCGAGATCTCTATATAATGCAATAGTTAAGCACGTCAATTAGGTTACTGTTTCTTCTTACCGATTAGCCCAGTATCTAAAATGGCTTTTCAGTGCGACTATCCATTCAGATGCGTAATTGTCGATAACATTTGTAGCTAGCATATAATCTGTTCGTGGATATTGCTGTCCATCTCGTCCGACAACTGTTCGCTCGCCTATGTTGTTGTGATCACTCCCAGTTTGTTCTGTGCTAGATAGCCTCGTCATATGCTCTTTACATTGATTTTCCCCGAAAGGCAAACAGAATATACCTGAACAGATCGTAGTCGATGAGCCCACTGTGCCTGTTCTTTGGGTGGAGACAAAGTTGCCATTGCTACTGTTGTCGTAACTCGTGTCAAATAAGCATTGCTGACTGAACTCGGATGAACTACATGCCATATTAATCTCTTCTATGTTATCTATCACAGTAGTTTCGTAGTCAACACTAGTTATAATAGATCGAGCCACTCTCCCGCTTTGATCACCGTGTTTTTCCGCAAGACATGCATGGTGTACTTCGGACGGATCGTTGCATGATATGCATTTTTGGGATTTATATGTTCTTTCTGTATCTCGTAGGCTGCAACTCCTTTTGTATGGGTAACCAACCATATCATCTTCCGCTTGCCGTATCCTGGAGGATAAACTGATTTCTTCATCGAAACCCAATTCACTATCAGCAGCGTTGTCTTCGTCTAGAGGTGCATAGCCTGCGGTCATTGCACATTGCCAAATCAGCTGCCTGACCTTCAACACTAGTGGAGCAGCTCCAGCAATGGATGAGCGGATCCCGAGGTTTGGTATTTTGGGCAAGATTCTTCGTCGCTGGGCTCGTCGTAATCTTACTGGTTCTATTGCACGATACGTATCATTTATCATAGGTTCTATGCGGTAACCGAAGGGGTCAAATGGGTGAAATATGTTGAATACTTGTGTTCGTCGTGGTGGCCGATAGTGCATGTAATCAAGGCCACGGCAAACAAGTGATGCGGCTGATTGAAAGGTATTAACTACATTCGTCCAAGTTGGCTTCTTCCTTTACCAATCGGGCTTCCGCAAGTAAAAATGTAGCGAAGCTTAAAATTCAACCGAGGAACATGCACATCTGGTTTTCTGCGTATATAATCTCTTTCTTCCACTTCTTCCCAAGGTGGCGTACCATCTTCTTCAAGCCATTGCATTGAAGCAACGTCATAAGCAGCAATACCACCTAGTGAACAGCCAACAATGTGTACTTGTCCATTGTTGTCAATAAAATCGGGATATTCAGTTAAGTGGATCTTATAAGCATCATTGCATTGTTCACAAATCGTGTCGATAATGCATTGACCATGAGGTCTGGAAAAGTCTGAATTGAAGTATAGCATTAATACGATGCCAGAGAACAGAAAGTCAGTCTTACAGTAGAGGCTATCCATTATCCAGTGATTTGTGGCCAGACGGACTTTGGGTACGGTAGGAAGGGTTGAATTATCCATTCTTGTATCCACCAGCTTATGAACGATACTGTGCCATTCTGCATAAAGTACACATATATATATTAGTGAGTTGTGGATAAGCGAGATTAACTATCATGTACACAGACCCACAGGTACATATTTCACTCGCAGCTTATGATTCGGAAAATGGGTGGCGAGGATTTCATCAGTGTTCTTTTGCAACGTGGATACTTACAGTTTGTAATACTTAGCCGTCAAAACCAAAGATATATAACACATATAGGCCGATTTCTCGGGAAAGCACCTACCATGGTGATCCATATTTCCATACTTTCCATACTGTTGGCCCACACCATGTATGAAAAAGACGAGGTGATCTAATGTGGAGCATAAGCTCATCATCATCTAAGGACGATCCTGATTTGACATGCCTGACACTGGCTGGTGCATGGAGACTGAGGAAAGGTTATCGTTTGGCATGAGCGAGACAAGAAAAGGCAAAACAAAGAAGAAGGGTATTTCAGGGACGCAAAGATAGGACTCACGGACGTTGGCACTTAGAAACAAAGCAATATCATTAGCACACGCGCAAACATGCGTGCTCACGTTTCTGCGCTGCAGTCACCTACAGAAGTTTAGACCGCAGTCCAGATGACCATACACTTTAAACTTTTATGGAGCAGTGGAGAGAGAACAACATATGCGCAAACGTAAAATTAAAAACAATTCCATACAGTACGCTCCTGTCATGTTCGAATCCAGTCTTTACAAAGTCGCATTTGAAGTCGCCTTTTCCCTTTAGCATTAGTCTAGCAAAGGGAAAGATGGAAAACGAACATATTTCCATACGTTCTGTAAGATATCAAATACAGGAACGCATGCCGAAGCCTTCCTACGGTATGACAACATGGAATAGAATTAGGAAATTTGCCAATACAATGAAAATAAACTTCTACGGGATGCCAGCCATTAATATTAAATATATTTCACACAATGGCAAAAAGTTTAGAAGTTGGCTTCTATGTTTCCTTCGGTGATTACGTGGATATTGAATCCTCATAAAAACATGACAATTCTTCTAGGCATGACGGTGACGAGGCTGTTCCTCATTTTCCGTGGGAGCATAGAGCCGACGGGTCAAGTTGAGGACAGCAGCATACGGAAGTGCAATACCACGGAACTCGGAGCACCTGTAGTTGCAAGTTCAGTAACACATAGATAAGAGATGAACTATTCTTTTACCTTCCATCTAGCGTTTTTCCTCCCATGAAGGCCACGTCAAATACAACATCTATAACCTTATCCTGCACGCCCACGACGGTACCTTTCGTAGCTATTGGAACAACGCCAGTTTCTAATACATAAATAACACGGTCACCCATATTAAATATTTGGTTATGTAATTTAGTTTCCGCATCGGCAGGGCGAAGCAGCACATTGCGCGGGATACGCTGGATGACAACTTTCTTGAAATCCAACATCTCGTATTTTTCGTTGTACTTTGTGGCCAATTCTTCCAACACTTTCACAAATGGCTGAGAGATATGGTTAGCTAGGCAACGGGAAAACATTGAGTCCCTGATATCCATACCTCTTCTAGTTCTTCCGTTGCTAAAGAAGCTCGAGGCAGGTCAGCAATTTTCTTTTCCTTTAGCCATTTCCGCATTCTTTGGATTTCTTTTGCACCATCATCCGTCCAAATAAAGTCTTCAACATGTAACATGCCTAGGATAAAACTTAAATTAACCGAATCAATCTACTTTTGTGTGTTACCTCCTCCTTTTTGTGAAGAAACAAGCGAAATAAATGCCGGGAACGATTGCATGTATTCGTCAATAAGGTCAATTGCCTTTTTCGAGTATTCCCAATTGCCATTAGGGCCTTTGCGTGTATAGCCGAGTACTTTCTGTTGTTTGGCCTCAAACTTGAGATTCAAACCAAGATTGATCCGTTGCGTCGTTTTATCGACAATTTGCAATGATGATGTGATCTTAGACAGGAGCAATGGGTTGATCTTCAGCATATTAGCTACGTTATAAGACGGTATATATTGTACAGTCTTCTCTTGCTTTTTCACAATGTATTGGCCAAAGTTCGGTTCATTGCTATCTTTCTGCTTGATAGGGACGATCATTTGTATGTCAATGAGACTTGACTGGCTATGGCCTATCACTGTGGCCATCGAACCGTAATACATGCCTCCGAGGAAGAAAACCTTGCTATTGACAGGAAATTCTTCCGTCACAGGCGGAGGAGGCCGCTCTTTATATCGAGGATCCTCGTTTGATACCTTAATTACGCACATTTGGATAGGAATAACATCTTCCTGAGCAGGATTCACGTATTCCTTCACAAGAGCGCCTTCCTCAGTTCGTTTCATACCTCGGAGCACACAGACATGTACAGCAACGTCCGTATCACCGACAATCAAGCCAAGTCGCTTACTCGACATATATTCCACGCGACCGACCAGTTTACGCCAGGTTTGCTTTTCTTCATCATCGTGAAAGTGCTCCAAAATACGTTTCTTTTTCCCCGCAAATTTCACAGAATATTTTGCTTGTTCAGTGGAAACGCCAATGATCACAGCCTCCTGTAAGTAAGGATAGTCTAATGAAAACAGATTGATAAACTGGTTTCAGCGGTTAAAGCACACTTACGGACATATACACGCTTATAGAGGAGTAAATTGGCAATCTCCTGAATGTCGATGTTTTTATATTTGTTTTCGAGAGTAACCACCATTGTTTCGTTTCTGCATAATTTAGTCAATGTCTCTGCTCTCGCATTCATTTTATATGTTGGTTACTCACCGACTGTCTTGTTGAAACACATGGATTCCATGGAACGCCAAGGCACCATGATGCGGAATGGTTCCCAAAGAGGGGAATCCAGCTAATGCATCTTTTCCAAGTTTCACTCCGTCCAGCAAATGCTTTTTGAAGGAGAGTCCACCTTCCAAAGTCGGTAAATGGAATGTCTCTTCCCGAGCTAAACAATGGTATATATCCGGAAATACACCCGGTAGTGGACTTGGATACGTATTTGGCTTCCCATCCTCACGTTCTGCCAACGTCTTGTCGTATTCAAACTTAAAGCTTTCACCAAACCTCGTCATTTGACGTTCGGCTTTTGTCAGACGGTGCTCGCGGGCAGCCATTGCTTCTAGCAGTCGTTTCTCGTCAATGAACGGGATCTTCACAACTGCCTCCCAATCCTGCTTTTTCCCATTCATATCCATCTTAAAATCAAGAGGATAGAAATCGATAATGGGTGAGTTCGGATCTGTCATTAATTCCTATGACAGGTAAGTTTATCGTGTGTTTTCTGCAGGTTTCACCTACTTGATATGCTAAAGGAAGAAGCTTTTTACTTAAACTTGGCAAAACACCCATCAACTGCTCAAACGGTCTGAACGGTTGGCCAAGTTCAAACTTGAAATCTTGATATTTTTCAAGATTTACCAGGTCGGAAATCCTGGGAGCATAATGATACGGATAGAACCAGCCCCAGGAAGCAACGCCGTTGTAATAGTAATGCAATACCCATTGAATACCAGTAACGTAGGAGCGAATGAGTGGTTCTATCTCTTCTTCCTTGTCAATATCAATATTCATTTTCTCCTAAAAAATGGTTAGTATTGGGTATTCTACCCGTCGTTATTTCTCCAGATCTAACCTTATAGTAAGCTGACTTCCACTCTTTAAAGCCGGTTTCAAATTTCTCCTTTTCCTTACGGCTGATTTCCTCTTCAGAGAGGACGTCAGGCACCAACGATGCTTTCTCGTATTTATTTAATACACGATCACGAGCTGCAATCGCTTCTTCATCCATTTCTTCTTCGGTGTCTTCCTCTGTCCCCTCCTCATTCTCGTAGAATTCAATATACACATGTTTGGAACCGTCTTCGTTAGAATATTCGGTTGCATAATGTAATCCGAGGTCACGCGCTAACGTTTCGATGAACTTCCGATCTCTAGCCCTTAGTCCAGCGGGAAAATGGTATGATTCCGTAGCGCCAGGCTTATGGGCCAGGACAAACTCCTTGACTTGCTCGAATATCTCTTTTTGCACATCTGTGATAACTAAGGAAACAAAATACTTAGTTTGATACACATTGTTAACCCTATGAACTGACCCAAACCATTTTTCCCGTTCTTTCCGGCTTTCTTCTTCTCTATATCATGTAGCAATTCACGTTCCGTTTGCCCATCTTCGCGTTTTCCAGCGAGATATAAGAGGTCGATATTTTCAGCTTCATATGCTTCCTTCTCTACCGATTCCGCCAGTTCTTTCAGGATCATTTCCAGTCTTCCCATATCGACTCGTCCACCATCTTGAATATAGCCTTCGCAGTTCGGTAATACTTTCTTATATATGTTGAACATCAGTCCCAAAGCACCCTCGTGAATGTGTAAATGTGGTAGGTGAGGTAAGAAATCGTTTCCAACAAATAATGCGAGTAAAATAAAGTCATCTAATATACGTTCAAGATCGTAAGGGAAGTTTAGTGATGATCTCAGTGCTTGAAATTCCATGTCGAGATATTCCCGCATTAACGAGAGATGCATCAGATAGAAGTTTTGTGAGTCCAAGCTATGGAAATATTTCAATAAAAGTTTTAAAACAACTTCAACATGACTCTACCTGGACGTCTTTCGTTTCTGATTCTGTCTACCGAATGTCACTTCTTCACGTAATAATGCAAAATGTGGATCGTGGCTTAACAAACCCAGCATGATCAAGTCCGCATCCAAGCCATACAAACAATGTCTTGTATTAGGGTTATAATCTGGCTGCGCCTTCGCAAGACGAATGTACTCCATAATTTTATGCTCTCCTTCCCCAGGTACTTCAGGTCCTGAGAGAACGATTTTGACGTTACGCCAATTAACATCCTCTGAGACCTTCTTATTAATGAAATAACGAAGTTGGAGTGTCAGTTTCTTCATAAATTCAGTGCCTAATATCAAGCTGAGTCGTCTTGCATGTGCCCATAAAAAAGCCTTTCTCACGTACCTGGTGTGATGCAGTTGCTGTCAAATGGGTCTTCCTCTGGAAGTTCTTCACCGTTCTTTAATGCTTGCTGTCTCGTCCTTTCAGCATCTTGCGCAGTCCGGAATCTTCGGGATCGCTGCTGATTCATTTTTGCTCTGGGTGCCACACCATCAATAGCCAGAAAGAAAAGCTCCTTCGGCTTGATTTTCGTAAACAGATGGTCTACATAATTGAAGATACCAATCCAGATCTGTTCCTCCGAGATTCGGAAATGGGCGTCCCCATTATTGTTATGAGAGCAGTTGTGAATAATGCCATTCATGTCCAAATATAGATTATCTAAAGCAAAGTAGTCATTGAATACACACTCGTAAGCGTCACCTAGGCAATTACCGAATTCCGGTATCCTATTCTGCGTAATCAACTGCGAGCACATTGGGTATCGCTCGCTAGATACATAATGAATCTTGTTGAGAAACGCATGTTCCTTTCCAGGTCAAACAACGCATGTACCTTATCCAGCGAAAAAACTTTGGAATTCCCATAGCAACTTCTTTTCTTTTTGGTCTAGCTCAAGTAGACGAGTGTTCTTTCAAGCGGTAAAAAATAAAATGATTCCTTTTTATATAGCAGACGTTCCTCTTGAATGACGTGCGGTAAGATTTATTTAAATCCCGACTTTTGGGGGCTCTTATTTTTTACGTTTATTTCTGTGTCAACTTCAAGTGGAAGGATTTGGGTCTAAATAAACAAGGAAGAAGAATTATGTTAAACGAAAGAGGAGAACAAACCTACTTAGCAATTTGCTACATACCTAACAAACTGATTAAAGCCATGCTTGCTCATAGAAAATCCAAGTCCACTCTCTTTAGCACCAACCCAAGCCAGTGCTGGGTCAATATAATCGCAACGATTCATGAACCAAGTACCACATTCAATCTTGTCACCAATCTCCATTGCCTTATCTGGGCTTGAAGTCCAGATAGATGCAGTAAGGCCATAGTTGGAGTCATTCATTAATCGAATGGCCTCATCGTCTGATGATACACGCATAATGCCCAAGACTGGTCCAAATGTCTAATCATCGTGTTCAGAAACAAAAAAAAAAAACAAAAGTAATTTACCAACCTCTTCCCGCATAACAATCATATCATGGTTTACGTTCGTCAAAATTTGTGGTCCCACATAGGTTGTACCAGCCTAGTATACTTGTTACTACGAACCCCAATATTGAACTTAGTCGGTTTACCTTATCTGCAGGGAAATATTTTGCAGTGTCAATCATAGGTTTGGCACCTTTTCGTACTAAAAGCGATTTCAATGTTTCTGATTAATATTTCTGTTTAGCAGCATAAGAGCAAGTTCAGGCTTACAGGCGTCAGCGATATGTTCTCTCACATTATCCGCAAAGCGAACGTTGGCCATGGGTCCAATGGTGGTCTCAGGGTCTTCAGGGTTCCCGAGGACATATTTCTACATACATTGAGTGATTTCTAATACGTGTCTTTCGCTTTAAGCTGTACATACCTGAGTAATAGCTACGGCTTTCTCAACGAATGCGTCATAAACACTTTCGTGTACGTAGCAACGTTCAATCGAACAACAACACTGTCCAGAATTGAAGAAAGCACCATCCACAATATTTTCCACTGCATAGTCGATGTCTGCATCAGGCAACACATAGGCGGGGTCTTTACCACCGAGTTCCATAGCGGAACCTGCAAAATTGACAAACAAACTTTCTCAGCATCACATGACCAAAGGGTATCATTCCCGTTTTGTACCTATCAAGCGATTACTCTCACCAATCGCTTGTCTGATTTTTTTTCCAACTGCGACGCTTCCGGTAAAGTTAACGAATTGCACCCCAGGATGCTTAACAAGGTAGTCTGCGCCATTATCATCAACGTGAACAACCTGGATTACATCTTTGGGAACGCCCGCTTCGTGAAGTGTCTCAACGAAGAGGTCCGCACATTTGGGAGTTTGCGGTGATTGCTTGAGAAGGACGGGGTTCCCTGCCAAAAGGGCTGGTACGACATTGTTCACTGTGGGAAAAAGAAGTACGAAACGAAGAACAAGGGTTTTAGCCTGTCAGTTACTATTAATTTACACATTAGCATACCCGTGGTTAAGTAAGGATAGTTCCAGGCAGCGATAATGAAGATAGGACCGAGAGGTTCCTTGCGTACAAATCGTTTGACGTGAGGTTGATCTTCAACAATCTCGTCTTTCAAGCTTTCTTCAGCAACGGAAATCATATAGTTGGCGCGT
Organism: Apophysomyces variabilis; assembly: GCA_002749535.1. Lineage (NCBI taxonomy): Eukaryota > Fungi > Mucoromycota > Mucoromycetes > Mucorales > Mucoraceae > Apophysomyces > Apophysomyces variabilis. The sequence goes on along the minus strand of MZZL01000409.1, from coordinate 2,281,001 downwards.
TCAAGGACGCCTTTCACTTCACCAGCACCATATCGCTTGGGTCTTCCCATCTGAGAGGCAATTGTCTCGGCAACTTGATCCTTCTTTTGTTCAAAAAGAGTGCAGAACTTGGAAAGGGTCTTCACGCGGTCAGCTACAGGGACTTTGCGCCATTCATTGAAGGCTACGGTTGCACGAGCCACAGCATCGTCTATTTGGGTATTTGATAGACAGGCAATCTTGAACAAGGGTTGTTGATTTGCAGGTGATATCACAGTGATGGTAGCCATGATCTGAGTAGAGAAGCGAGAAAAGAAATGTTTGGTCCAGGAAGACATTTGAACTGAAATTTAAAAACCTAGTCATGCGTAAATTGGGATCAGCAGATGGTTACACCACGTCAATCTCCGCTACATGGAGACGTTTAACCTAAAAACTGATCAGGTAGGAAGACAAAAAGAGGAACACTGTTTATTATTCAATTTAGGTTTTCACAATCTTCCATAATAAGTCCGGGTTCCTGGTATCGACTTTGCACTCAACAAGCTTAGTACCGCCCTTGATCTTGTTGTGGGCAATACATCTGGGTATCATATCGAACAGATGAGAGGCTGACACAATCTTGTAATAGCCTTTGCTGTGCTTATCAGGAACTGCCAACCACATTTGTTTTGGAGGATAAATTGGCTCATAACCACCATAATTCTTGGTATTGGTGTCAACCTCGCATTGCCATAACTATTTAACTTAGTTAGGTAAAAATTGTCATTAGTTGAAACTGAGCAACGTACCACAGCAGCATCCGGATATCCACCACCTTTTCCATACGGTTCCCATCGTGTGGAAATGCATTTCTCAAGCTTTGCATCGTTTTGGCCACGGACTGTAAAGTATTTGGTGTTCTTGTGTCGTTTCAATTGCCAGGTGTCTTGACCAGAAGACTTCAACTCGACAATGTTGTTATCGCTAATGAATGTAAGATATTGATCTTTTCCGTGGGCTTGAAAACGGTAATTTCCTTTCGATAGCTTTTTTGCTGCTCTGTAGATAGCTCTTCCATCCTTTTTTCCGGTTCTACTAATGCCGCCCTGGGCATGGACGAAGGAAAGACATACAAAAAATATAACGAATAATACTGGTACGAAACGATGATGCACCATTGGAAAATAAAAAGGAGAAAGAGAAAGAAAGAAAAGAAGAATGCAGGGAGACACAAGAAAAAGAATCAGGAACTGACTAGTTATAGAGATCTAATCAAGCTAGACGGTACCACACAGATCGAAAAACGGAAATTAGCCCATCCGAACTTTGCCCGATTTCGTCCAATCGACTACTCTGCAGAATATTAGGCATTTCTCTGTCCTACACCACCTGTATTGCGTTTACTCCTCCGAATAAGGTACACGTGCAGAGATATAGGCAAATCCAGTTGTTTGGCCCGAGGATACGCAGGAACATGGTCATGCCGGGTAACCAAATCAAACTTCAGCTAATGTAACTTTCGTCATCCATCGAAAAAGTGAACTTTTCTTAGCCGATTTGGGAAATTCCGAATATGTTGAGTTTGTTTTGCCCAAAGTGAGATAGCAACAAAGAGAGAAATAGAGAGAGACACTAGATGGCCGTACACGGTCCGAGCGCGACAATGACAGGAGGCTGAGAGAGAGAGCTTTCGGAGCAGCTGAGGATATCTATATATACGAACAGCGTCTGATTGGATAAGATTTTAACGGGAGATGAAGGCGTTCTCTAAGAAAATGGCAGTCGATGGCGCGTGTTCCTATAGAAACTTTTTTCTTCTTTCTCCTTTTCCTCTCAGCATCTCGCTCTTCCCGCTTCTTCCGCTTTCTTTCTTTAGTATCCATACTACTCTAGTCGCTTCTTCCTTGCTCTCGCTGTGACAATTCACTGCCTGCACCCAACATGGTCGTCATTACCTATCAGTTTGACGCCTTCAGCTTCGACGGCATTTGCCGGACAGTCGCTCTCAGCTTATGTCCCTTGATTGGCCAATCCAACGGCATCGAACCAGTATGTTATTCCCGTAACGTCGACTTGGGCGGAAACCTTGTCTTTCAACCAGGTGAAAAGAATAATTACTATATAAACTTGTCCCTTCCCCTTGTCATCAATTGCAATAGACTAGCAATTAACCTTTTTGTTTTCTCGGCACAGCCACGTTGATTATCGATATTGTCGCCATTATCATGACAGCAATCATGATATACCACATCCGCTCGAAATACACCGCTGTTGGTATGTTTTTTCCCGGATAATAGCTACTGCTGCTGCTGACACGTTCATGATAAAGGTCGCAAGGAAATTGTCATGTTCTTTTACCTCTACATGCTCTGCGTTTTCCTCGAGATGTTACTTATTACCGGTATTATTCCTACAGCTTCACCTGTTTATCCCGTAAGTTACAATAGTACACTTACAATAATGTCCCCTAACGTGCACCTTCCTTAGTGGTTCACAGCAGTACAAATTGGTTTGATAAGCGCCACTTTCTGGTGTTTGTTGTTGAATGGTTTCGTTGGATTTCAATTCGCGGAAGACGGCACACCTTTGTCACTTTGGGTAACTTCTAAACAGACCATATGCCTCTCGTACTGATGTCGTTCGTTCCAGTCCATCCGCCTTAGTTCCTTCGTTCTGTTTATCATTGTCGGTTTCATTGCCATTGCCACTTTCCAGGAGATTGGTCCATTCTCTTACAAGTCACCTGGAGCACTATGGGTCTTCTACTTCATTATCAACGGCATCTGCTTCATCGTATATGTTATCTCCCAAATTATTCTTGTTGTGAACACTCTGGACGATCGTTGGCCCCTGGGTGATATTCTCTTTGGTACAGCCTTCTTCATCGTGGGACAGGTGCTTCTTTACATTTTCTCGGTCGTTATCTGCGATCAGGTCAAACATTACGTGGATGGTCTTTTCTTCGCTACGATCTGTACCCTACTGGCTGTTATGATGGTGTACAAGTACTGGGATTCCATCACCAAGGAGGATCTTGAATTCTCTGTTGGTTCTAAGCAGAACGTCTGGGAAGTGAAGGAGTTAATGGCAGAAGATGAATTATCACAAGGTTACAGCACCAGCAGCTACGGACAAACTACGACAACTACGACTGTTACTACTGCCAATGTTCATCAAACCCAAACGTACGGACAGCAATACCATCATCAAACCTACGAACAGCAACAACAACCTTATTAAACATTCGAACCCTTCTGGAATCATAGAATAGAAGTTCCTCCTTTCTATATAGTCATATCTATTCATCCGCCCGCATAAATCAAGCATTTTTTCTTGAGCAAAAAACAAGGGCTTGTTTGTGTCTCACTTTTCGGAAATACTTCTCCGTACTCCGACCTCAAGAAAACTATGAAAATTCTGAGCTTGTCAATTCCCAAATGCATATTGACGGGAAATACTTACTACTTAATGCCCGAGTAACGTGCCATGACGGTAGATATCTCTCTGTCAATGCAGAGTTTAATGCTCGGCAGCGTTTCTGACTTGGTAAAATGACAAAGCAGAATCTGCTATCATGGTTGTACAAAAGAAGGCCATTACCATTTACCGTACTAGTCCAATTATCATCTTAGTGAATGTATCTTTAACCCCATGGCATGATTTCTTGGCAAAGGTATGGTCGGGGTTTCGGTCGGTTGCATGGAGGATCCCTGACATAGTTTTCCATGTCCAGGGATGTAATTAGCACTTTCATGAAGTCCCCGAACCCACGATACCTTAGCGTAACTGCCCCGAAACATGAAAATTTAGAGTAAAAGGTAATAATAATTGCTGATACACAACGGGTAAATCATTCTTTATGTAATGCGATCATTGTTTGTTACGCAAAGCACTGAGAACATTATGAGCTCTAGTGCCCAGTCCATATAATTGGAATATTGCTGTTTATTTGTTTGTCTGGGCATCCGTAATGGAAATGTTAAACAACACACCGTTTATTGAACCTTGAAGTACGGCGGTATGAGCGACAGCGTAAATGGATGGAACTAATTTCCTTTTACTTGCTTAATGTAGTGCAGGGAGCTTAGACATACAACCAAGGTGCTCCAGGAAAGTGGCCATACGGTCTCAAGAGTCGCAAAAAGGGATGAATCGCCCTGTATGTGTTATCCATGAACTGCTTAATAGGTATGTCAAATAGTTTGGATCACTTCAAGCCATTGCTAGGAAGTCGATGCGATGTGTAACAAGAAATTACATTGCACCAACAAGTAAAGCAAAGTCTTATATGAATCATTGATTCATGATACAAATGAAAAAAAAGACAACATCACCTGTTATGCAAATGGATGGTGTATGAAAGAAAGACAACTTGTTCGAATCGAAGCTAAGAAAACACCTTCCAACCATTACGCATCTTAAACCAACGCATAGGTTATTGTGTATAGTACTCTACGCGAAAAGATATATTCTGTAGCGTAAATATGTCCTATGCCATCAGCACGAGTGCTGTGAAGCAGACGCAGAGAGTTATGCAGAAACCAAATACATCGTTTGTGTACAAGTTGTCTTTCCACATTTCAGGGACATGAATACTTAAGCACAAATGAATAGTTTTGGAAAGTGTACAAATTTCTTTGAGCGATGTCTCCCATCGTTTTACACAAAATTAAGGTGCCTAAATGTACAGCTTTTCGGGTCGCTCTGTAACGGAGTCTCGAGGTTTGGAATATCACGTCCAACAAATAAAGTTGGCGCTAGCAAGATTTCACTCGATTTCGCGATAAAAGCGGAAAACGCAGACGGTAACATTTTATGCTACAGTCGCTGCACAAGCTGCTCACTGATCAATGATGTACTGTGGCCTGCGGCGAATGACTCTTCGCAGATATGTTAAATGCCTTCTGTAAAATAGTTTTCGCTTGTGCCTTGTTTCCTTGCTTTGAACCACCTCAATAGGACAAACCCACAACTAGGGGCACAGTTAACAGTATCGCACGTGAGTCTAGTCATGTCCAATGTTAAAGCAGGCTTTCTGGCTCCTGTTACGCATTAATTCAGCTCCCGCCCTTCAATTGTTCCAAGGCGAAATCCTAAGTTGCTTTCAGGCCAGCACTATCCCTCAGCATGGGATTCCTTCCTGAATCAACTGTTATAGAATATATAGATGGTGTGCCCGTTGAAAATCCTACGGAACAGACCCAACAAGAAGAACTATATAAAACCTTAGAATGTGGCGCCGATGGAATACCAGGTGGCATTCTCATTACAAGCGTCGGTCAGGAAGTCTTTCCCGGCATTTACATTGGTGGATATACAGCTTTAGAATCCCGGAAATTCTTGGAAAAGAACCAAATTACACATATTCTTACCATGGGTCATTTCAAACAACATTATACATCAGAAGATTTCGTTAACAAGGCAAGTGATGCATGAGAATGACATATTTTACCCCTTCATTGACACATTCCTTGAATGGACCCATAGATCATTCCCATCTCAGATAATCCCGAAGCAAACATCATACAGCATTTTGACGAAACGTACGAATTTATCGACCCGGCGCTAGCTGCTGGACATCGCCTTCTGGTGCATTGTCTGGCTGGTGTCTCACGGAGTCCTACGGTTGTCGCCGCCTATCTCATGAAGAAGCGACGTCTGCGCGTCAAAGAGGCATTAGCGCTGATTAAACAAAGCCGGCCGTTTATTAACCCGAATCCTGGATTTATAAAACAGTTGCGACTTTACCAGGAGATGGACTACAATTTCGACCCACAACATCCGGCATATGTTGAATTCCATAAAAGCCATCCGCTCAATGCAGATCACGTCGGTCATAGCGAATATCAATGAAATCCATTGGAAATTGTGCATGCATGTTAAACAATGCCACTATCATCCTCTCGACTTGCCATAAAAGAAGCTTTGACTAACAACTTATCGCATAATTTACTGCCGCTACTTTCGAGATCTCAAGCATTCTGTGTCCAGAATATGTATGAGGAAGTTGTTCGTTCTTGGCTTGGTTTTCTAGCTTTTTTTTTTTATTGAAATAGGATGATATCACATATCAGACGTCGAAGAAGCAGCTGAATTGATAATTTGCTTCATCTTAGCCAATTTTTCCTTCAAAGCAGACACCGATTGTGTCCTATCCGCTTCACCATACGAAGAAGTCCGGTATTGCTAGTAAGGCTAGATTAGTAAGAAGTGATATCTGAAAGGGGATAACGTACATTGGTCGACGGAGATGTTCGACGCCTGGATGCTGTTGCAGTTGCTGAAGAGGAGTCTTGACTTCCACTGTTGGGTTCGGGTGCCGTACTAGCTGACCCAATTGCTCCTAGCACGGACTGTCCTGAACCAACTTCATCTGACTGGAAACAAGTTAGACTTTGTTGCATCGCATTTCTCATACTTCTGCTCTATATCCGAATTTCTGTTGTAAGCGGAGTATTCTCTGCTTCATTCCCATCGGATCATCTAGACAAGGGTTACCATCAGCCTATTCCATAGGAGTGTCATGGCTTACCTCCATGTATACTGTTTCTATCACCTGCCGACTGATACATTTCGACGGACAGTCGGTTATCATGAGCAGTAGTGCCCATCACCGGTGAAGGACTGCTGGCAGGAGGAGTCACAGTTCGTGGAGATTGACTATGCTGGTCCCCGGCACCTATGCTGACTGGGGTGGATGCACGTAATTCATTGTCTTCCGCGGCAAGATTACTGAGCCCTCGCCGAATATAACTTTGGAAATACGTGCCGGTCTGTCCAAGGAATGCATTGACTTTAGCTTCTGCTAATGGATATTTCTTCTGGAATTCATAAAGCTCGATAATACCCTGAGAAAACGTATGAGTTTCGTTGTGATCAGCCGTTGATTACATTATTGTACCTGTTTGGTTTGATCGCGAGCACCAATCTTCCCAAAAATCTGAGTCAATAAATTATTCATCTCATAGTCTGAAAGAGTTTTTGGACCTTCGGCTTGCTCATCCACCTGCATTGGTTGCACTTGATTTAATGATGAGGTGGCGAGCCTTGGGCTTTGGGTGCTGGGCGCAACGGGTATAGTTGTGGCACCTTCAGCGAAAGGAACACTTTGACCCATAGGCTCTGTTTGCCCTTCAGATGAAGGATATGATGCCATAGATGGTGAACGCATTAAACTTCCAAGCCCATTCGATTTGAGGGAAGAAATTGAAGGGGGACGACTTAATGAGGAGTTTCTTGAATGTGCGGAAAAAGGTTCGGTCGACGATTGTTGTTGTTGTTGTTGTTGTTGTTGTTGTTGTTGTTGCTGTTGCATTCGTTCCTTCTTACGGCACGCTTCTAATAGATGATGTAGATACAAATACACGCTGCTTCGTTGTGGATCTTCAATCAATGTCAGGTGTTGGAAAACGGATTCGCCAAGGCCGTTTACGATTTCAAGTAACAGGGTTTTCACGGTCCTCAATGGTATTTCGCCCAAAGGCACATTTTCTGTTGCACGACGTTTCCATTCCGTAGGAGGTGTCGCAATAAAGAACTTGTTGATGTCAAATAGAAGTTCATCTGCGTTCACAAGGCCATCGTGTAAACTTCCTTGTATAGTTTTTGCGAGCTTCCATAGACACTTCATAATTAGTTCTGTGTATCTGGTTTCTTTAGCGGTTGGAGAATCACCAGGACGTAAATCAGCAGAGCAAGTTCCCAGAATTGATAGTAGAGCACTAACAAAGGATAAGATTAGCTTTGCTTCCCGCTATACGACCATTACCTGAATGTAACGTTTCGTTGGCTGTTCTCTAAGACTTTGACCATTGCGACATTTAGAGCTTTTGATAGCTGTGGTCCATATTCCATAGTGGCCATTCTTTGATCCAGCAAACGATGTGCCAGCTCTTGTAGAAGATGACGTAGCGTATCTTGAGAAATAGCACACGCTAACTCCTTGTTGGAAAATAACAACACCAACGTGTTCACTAGATGTTTGCATAATCTCGTAGTTGCTGGTGCTTGAGGATCAACAGTTTCATATGCGAAACGTACTTGCAGGGTGATCGCATTCATTAGCGGCTCAATATCAGGCAACACGCTCTCGGGTTTCGAATTCAAAAGTTTGTCAAGTTGCTTCAGTGCATCGATGCTTGGTTGTGGTTCGCCACTGGTAATCTGTGCAATTATGTAATCCACCATATATCCACCTCGTTCTTGCTGTAATACTGATTGTGCGGAAGATCTAGGTTGACGTATCGACGATGCATTGAGTGATCTATGTGAATCAACTGAACGTCCATAGTCATCGGTCACATCTTCCATGGGTTCAGCATCGTAGTGATGCTGTGCTTGGCGTTGTGGAGGAGTAGCATGAACAGCTGATCGCGGTTTTCCAATTTGTGATCGCGGCAATCGAGGAAGCTGGCTCACGGAAGGAAATTCCTCGCTCTCCATCTCTTCTGCTTCTCGTTTCTCTCTAGCTTCCTTCTCAGCGATAACGCTAGCAGATGGTTTTGTACGCTGCATATTATCCAAATTAGTAGATGTATGGCTGGCTTTAACTTACCTTCAGTCGTTCTTCCAACATCCCCTTTTCTTTCTCGCCAAGTCGACTCACGTACTTGAACACTGCATCACCAATCAATATATACGCTTGTGCAATGGCGTTTAGCGCCGCGTTTCGCACTCCAGCATCACGGTCCCCAATATGTACAGCAATCAAGGGAAGCGTCTTGTTTGGGAGCATCACCGACATTCCATTGCGTTGAATAAGAGTTCCCACCTCATCCAGACATTCTGCTCGTGTTTTTGCGTTTTTCGAATTGGCAACTGCATCCAAGAGATAGTTGATCAATTTACTTGCAGGATATATGCGACAGATAGCTGAGAAAATTCCCCTGACCCGTGCGCGCATCACCTCTTTAGGATCACCAACCTAGTATGAAAGGATAAATATGTAGTCCCTCAGCGATTACACCTGCTGTAGTTACCTTATTGATCAAGAATGGTAAAAATGATACTGCTTCATATTCAGAGAAATGGTAACCTTCCTCATCCAGAATAGCTACAAGGTGCTCTGTGACATCGAGACATTTGATCAGCATGCTGGTGTTGGTATCGAAGAAACGTATAGTAAGATATTTCAAGATAAGGTCTGCATTGGCCACGTATCGCTGCTTCATGTCCGAGAAATCAATGCCATATTTATCCATTGAAATATCTGGCGTCGCCATGCATTCATCAAGTATGTTAAGCCCATTAAGACGATCGCGCTCAGCATATTGACTCGTACTGAACAAAAGGCTGCAAACTTCACCGCTCATGTTAGCTTCGCATAATCCACGTAAGTTATCAATGATATCTGGCCGAGGGCTGTCGAATTGCCATTTGTTTTCTTTCTTGGCTCTAACTTGTTTTGCACGCGAATCGCTTGTTGTAACAGGAGCTTGTACTTGATCCGCCGAAGGAGCAGAGTTACTTCCAGGGCTTGTAGCTACACCCCCCGCTTTTGGTGCCTGAACTCCAGGTTTCTTCTTTGCTAATGGCTTCAAGCGACTGGCAGGTTTCTCGTCTGAAATGCTCGAAGAAACTGATTCGGGACGTTTCGATTCCGCGGTACCTGGTACGCGCTTAGAAGGTACGCTGGGGGGCGCCGCGTTGCTTGCAGAGGCCGAGCCCTTAAGAGCCTCTATCATCGGCATAACGGTTTGTCGCTGCGCACCTTTCAAATCAGATGTCTTCTGAATAACTGCATCATAACCTGCACTAGCGACGATAACCGGCAGACATGCTTGAGCCGCTTTTCGAACATCAGCATTCCGGTCCTGTAAGCAAGAAAATAATGGTGCTATTAATGGCGAAAGATCAGCTGTTGAAGGCTCTTCCACAGTGCTCAACCAGGTGAGCAAATCCTTTCGCAGTGCCGGAGAATCTGCTGCCAGACTTGCTGCAAAAGCAGGTACCATCCCGTCTAAACCACAAGTACTGCGAAACTGCTCCAAGGTAGCGACACCAGCTGCTCTTACGTTCGCTTTGTTGTCAGATAACACTGCGGTTACCGGTCCTGCTAATGGTTTAAGATACTTCTCAAACGGCTTGCCCATAGACACTGCCAACAGCCCAGCTATTTCAACAGCCATGATCTGGAGATTTTTATTGCTATCAGCCAAACGTTGCTTGAGGACACCGGGGAAATCACCTAAAAGCAAGATCATCGATTAGACGTCCTTTCTGTGCTTATACAATTTCCTTGCCTAAATTGGGCTTGATTCTTTTGTTTGCATCAGCGATAATTGTCAACACCTTGTCTAACCCCTCTTTGCGGACTTTCCAATTGCTGTCGTTGCATTGCGATGCTGTTTTGCTTAATGGACCGGAAATATCTACTCGAGGGAATAGCGACTCGACTGCATCGGATGCTCCTCCACTTTCAGCTTCTGCTGCTCCCTTTGTAGGTTTTGGTGGTTCCATTTTCGCAACCTTTTCAAACTCTGCTTCAATTGTTGCCATCAGCGCAGGAGTCACATCTTGCACAAATGATATGACCTCTAAAAACATGATATGAATATGACTTGAGCCTTATGTCATGCTACTGTGGATACCTGGTCCTATGTACAGTCGCAAAGCGCCAAGAACTGTTACTGCATTCGCTCGTACGGCCGCATTTGTATTTGACAAAGATGACTTGAGGAATTCAATCAGATCACGCACTTGTAAGCCTGCGATGCCAAAATCCATGATTGCTGAGTGAATCCACGTCAAGGAGTCAGCAAGGACTTTAGGTGATTTAGCCTTCTTCCAAATCGGGTATGATTGTGAAAACACGAATTGCAACGACGTTTTCTCCGCGAATTCAATTAAACAGTCGCCCGCCGGCTTCTTTAGCTTGATATCACCAAGTTTCTCAACCAGGCCTACACAGAGCTTAGATACATTGTATGTTACAGTGACGCCTACCTGGAATGCCAATTGCAGCACAAGCCTTTGAAAAATTAGTGCATTTCGATGCTAGCAGCTGCATCACACCGAAAAGCTTCCCCATCACTTGAAAATTCATCTCTTTCCAGCCAGGTTTCTTAGATAAACACCGAAAAACGATTTCGGCGTCTATCTCGGAAGGTTCGAGCTTGTCGAAGTGATCATGCAGGGATTCCATTGCAGCTAATCGTACTTTCCACTGACTTTGTGCAATATCATTCCAAATTCCCTCGGGAATATAATCGTTTACCCTAGCTTCGGCATCTTCTGGCGTATATCTGTATTTTACTTCTTCTGGACCACTTGAAGGTGGTAATTTCGCAGCTTTCTTAGTTGTTCCACCAGCAGGTGCTGCAGGTTTTGGTTTCGATGATGAGAGTGCTGGCTTTTTCGTGTTTCCCCCCGCTAGACGCGCAGGGGGCTTTCGCTTAGGTGGTGCTGCTGGTGGCGCTGAAGGTTCATCGACTGCCATAGGCTCCGGTTCGTCTTTAGGCGGTGGTGCTGGCTTCGGAGGTGCCTTCTAATTGATCAGATCTTGGATAATACACATCATTCACTTACTTTTTTCACAGCGGGAGCTTTCTTTGGTGGTGGTGCTGCTTTCTTAACAACAACCGGTTTCGCTTTCACTTCTGCTTTCTCGTATGCTTCTTTAATTTTTCCCATTTTGATCTCATCGAGACCATCGGTCCATGCACTCATCGCTTTTTCACCAACCACCTTCATTAATGTTCCTAAACCTTCAGCGCTTGCCTCTCTTGCATTTCCATCAGCATCATCCAACGTCTTTAGCATAAGTTCCGCAAACACTTTTATTTCGCCTTTCGGTGGAGGTGTACGTATCTCTTTTAATCGTCGGGTCACCAGCTTGATTGACTCTCCGCGAACTTGCGGGTTCTTATTCTTGGTTGCTGCCGTGATATCTTCAATAATTTCTGACATTTCCACACTGGAGAAGACAGCATTAAGCGCATTTGAAATCTGCTCCAAAATGGCCGGTTTACGCTCCTTAAGTTTCTCTATCATAGGAGGTGCGACCTGTCGCAATTGATTGGTGAGGATCATGACAAATGGCTCTCCATTAGCAAACTACTTACAACGGCCTTATATTTGCCAAAGTCCGTCCGAAGACCTTTCGCAATGGATTCAATACAATTGACAGCAGTTCCAACTAACAATACGTTGGCATCATTCACACGCTAATGGAAAGGTTTTAACATCAAAGCGTATTGTTATCCTTAGATCATCTTACTTTCGCTAACGCTGCCATTAGTTCCGAGTAATCTTTATCCATAATCTTCGGTGTCTTTGTGTTTTCCAACAACGCATCCAATGCTTCCCTTCTTTGCTTCCAGTTTTTTGAAGACTACCACAACCACTCAGTAATCAAGAAAAAAGGAACGATGCCAACGTACTAATAACTCATAGAAATCACCAGGCAATTTACTCGTGATATCAACTGGATCTGCAAGATCGTATGGATCTATTGCTTCTTCTTCCATTGGTTGTGCATCATCAGCTGCTTCCGTAGCTTCGTCTACGTTAAGATTTAATTAATGTTATTACCCCAAGGTAACACTTACCCATCTCAACCTCATTAGCAGCTGCTGCTGCAGCCGCTTCTTGCTCGGATCTTATTAACCGTTCTGGTGATGGTTTTTCAGCTGGTAATTTTGAGAAAGCTTCTTCCAATTCTTTGATCTGTACAGGTTTGAGACCTGATAATTGCTGATTTAAGGCAGGCCCGAGCCATCGGTATAGTTCAATTGTCAGTGCTGATGCCTAATATCAACATGACTCGGAAACAATCCTGGATACTCTATTTGCTTCGTACCTCTGCTCTAACATTTTTATCTGTATGACCAAATATTTTCGGAAGCGTTTTCAAAACGGGTTTTGGGTTGACTTTCTTGATACCGAATTGCCTATACCGATACATAAGATCTCATCATGTCATGCAGACGCCGAAACAATTACCTTACAAACTCTTTTAGAACGACTACTACCTGGGTGACTAACTTTGGTTGTTTTGCACCTAGACCCGGCAGCACAAGTTCCTGTTGAATAACTTGGCTTAGAAAATGAATAATTTCTCGGAATAGGTGCGTCAATGATCCATACCACAACAGGATCCGGTGTATCGATTTCGGCGTATAATAAGATGATATCTGTTGCTTTTTGCTTTGTCCCCGCTTTAGGGGCGCCCAAACATTTCTCGACCAATGCAGGGACAACCGTTTCACGAGAGCTGATGAAAATAGACAAAGACGCAAACATGTGTCAATTCCTTGCACATCTTCGACCCTGATCCGGATGATCTAGGCTGATGTTTACCGAGGTGGAGCATCAGTCCCCTTACTTTGCACCCCTGCCGATACCTCCAATGGTCAAATTAGGAAAGCGTCTTACCTGGAAGCATTTGGTGCATTATCGACGTATGCGTATACGGCGTTTAGTCCAGCTTCCTGTGCCACAGCATTAGCATCGGTAGTTATCTTTTTTAAATGTGGTTCATAGGTATAAAAATCGGAGTCATTATCCGTTTTATCGAATATCCCTTTTAGCTCCTCATAAGCAGACACACGCGCTTTCCAAAGCTACGAAATTTGAGAAAAGAAAAAGGGACCAACAAGTTAAGGATGTGAATCAACAGTTTAATTCCCGTGTGATTGACAGATGCAGAAGACCAACACATACCTTGTGTTGTAATCTGTCAAGTAAAGGGAGAGATTTAAAATCTTCCTGTCCGTCGTCCATGAAAGCGTTTGTAGCTTTAAAATACTAGATGTTTGAATATATTCAAAAATGGAACGACGCAAATGTGTATCGGAGAGGTAGTTTGTGCTTGCGTACAGTTTGCTTTACTAGCTACTGCGCCGTTACTGATGCGGAAGAGGAGGAATAAATACAGTGGTATTGGGTGATTAAAGTCCAAAAACAAGGAACCGTCGGAGTTTTTGCATCAAATGTTTTTCAGAGCGAGTCCAAACGCATGCTTCCCGCTGTTGGGAAATCGCGTACCGCACATTTCTCTTTCGTGCTTCGATTTCTTGTTGATACCTTCCACCTTAAACAAAAACTATAACTTTCGTAGTCTAAACGATAATTAACTATTTTTTCGTATGTAACTAAAGCCAGGATGTGGTGCAAAATACATCCTGAGAATGACATGGCACATATACAGCGATAGAGCCGAAGAGACCGACAGTGTACTTCACACTTCAGTCTGTGACAAATATAACTGAATTCCGGGAAAATAATTACTGAGCAGTTGAGTAACAAAAGATAGAGTAACGATTGAAGAAATAACACAGTAGAATATGTTAAAAAAAAAGGCACGATTAGGTAAATGATCTGTCCGCTGTCATGTTAATGGAGCTGACAGTACAACAGCATAGCTAACACTAGTTTCATGTGCCATAAACTGTGTAAAATGTCCATATATTGTTTGCATTTTTACTGCATTAAACACTGTTAAATTACAGATAATAAATAGATGTTGCTTTCGCAAATTGATGTTATCTCATTTTATAGGTTCTCGCAACATTGCATTGATGGCCGGTACAGGTTGGTTTCATACGATACACATATAAGAACTAATATAAATATTAACTGATACGGGCATATCTATTTGCTGAGCTTTTTCTAATGCTCAAACCATACCGTAGCTAGGAATGCTGAAAGATTTAGGTCCATTTACGTTAGTTATGATCTTTTATAGGCGCTGTTTGGCCTCATGACCATAAATCGGTTCATCCCATGTCATGCAGCAAGAATTTGAACGAATCAGATGTCCCAAATTTTATGGAGTTGTAGCTTTACGCCACTTCAGATGTAGGCTGATGACCGAGGTTCTTGAATGGTTACTGTAGCTTGAACCCCGCATACATCGCTGCTTTAAACTGGGAGAAGAACAAAACGGACGTGAGACTGAAGGAAAATTCGTTCTTTCCAAAATGCATATCTGAAACACTATGCAATGCCGGGGCCATAAGTTCCTTTGTTGATCGAACTGATATTTATTGTATGGCGTACTTGAGGTCAGATCAGACAAAGAACAAGTACATGAATCCCTTCAAACGTTTACTTTCAGGAAGCTAATTCCTATTTTCCATTGCATACTGCGAAGCTGTTTGCGTCCGCTTCAAAAACTCTCTGGTTTTAACATATATATCAATTTTTTAGTGTCATTAGACGAACGCGCTAAGGCTGGATAACAGCGTTTATTAATATTTTGCATGATGTTCACCTCATACACAGTTATGGCAGTCCTGTATTTGTTGACATTTTTATATCCTTCATCTTATGATGTTAACTATGCCGTCAGTTTATCAAGGGTACTAATATGGTATCATGCTATCTACTTTCAAAGTAGGAACTATTTGACAAGGATAACATAACTAGACCCTGGTTCTTTCGGTTCTCTTTTTCTCAGATATGTCCTATAAACACTTCAGCTCATTGTATGTATAGATCAGTTAATGCCCTTTGACCTATCTTTAAGTTTGTTGATCCTTTCTCCGAACCAACTTTGATGTCTTGAGTAAGCTTTCTGCACTGTACTTGGTAACTGACAATAAATTATCGTTTATCCATTCTCAGTACCAGCCGTTGTCTTGTGATTCACATACTAATCATGAGCGTAACCTTTTGCGCCGGTTGAATAACGTTTTTGTACATCAAAGAATTAACCTCAGACAAGTGAAGAATAATCTTTCACTGCAATGTGCATATTAAAGATGCATATTTTTTTTTAGCAGAGCTTGGGTCTTCTCGCTACGTAATGTTTGTTTAGCGACGTAGAATCACGTTTAGTAAATGGTATCAGCGGACGCAAATTGGTGCACTTATTCAATCAGAGAACATGTAAAGGAAATCGGTAAATGATACATTCTGTGTGCTTATACCGTCACACGAGGCACGCCACCTTACACGGTAGAAGTGTTAAATACAAGATGAAACGGATGTTCCAATGACAACAAACCAGGTATGTGTACACGTAATAAACATTGGATATGTGTCGTTAATACGTAAAAAATACTAACTGGTGAGAGAGAAAGGAAATAGAGCTACTTACTAATAAGTCTTGTGAGGCAAGTGATAGTAAATGAACTAACAAACTTGGAAGATGGTGGCGAATCGGACGAACCCTAGAAAAAAATTTGCTTTTGACAGGGAGATTCTTTATCTCGAGAACAGGCCACGCTCGTTCTATTTCAAATGCACTTTTCTTGTCTCTTGTTCTCTTTAATTACTAATTTACCTATATGCATTGCACCTGCACCTATGTAGATATGTTTTATGGTGAAAGCTTTTGTTATAACGCGATAGATAGAACCACGAGCTAAGGAGTTCGGATCATCCAAAAATCCTTGGTCGCGACTCTATTATTCAACTTACGTTCGTATGGAGCAAGGGAAGTAACGGTTGAGGGGAGTGGAATACAAGGAGTAAACCCGACGGGTATTCGGAAGGAGGTCGAAATGTAAGGAGACGGGGATGTATCATCGTTAAAAACCATTGTCTTATGGTTGGCACGAGTTGGCCCATATCAACCAACGCACAAAAAATCTGGGGCAATTGCAACAAACAATGAAAGGGTCTATTTTGCTTGCTTTACAGGGAAAGAAGGAGGAAGGATAAACTGCAAATCTCTATTTTTTTTTATCTGGAACCTTATTATGCTCGTTATTGGCCAAAATGAACCTACGAAGTCAAAGTTAATACATACAAAAACATACATCATTCCAAGTTCAAGGAAGTAATTGATAAAAATTCTTGGTTAGAGAAGCAGGAAAAGAGAGAATATGAAGAGATAACGTTGGGGCGTTCTCACACCGAAAAGAAATAGATAGAACGCTCCTTCCCCCTTATTTGATCTTCTGGGTGCAACGTTGTCACAAGAAAATGAAAAGAAATAAATACCCGTTAGAGTTGTGGATAACACTTTCTTTCTCTTTGCTTGTCCATTTTTCTATCCCCCGATCCCCCCCCCAAAAAAAAAATATCATGAAAATTGCAGAATTACTTATTCAGCAGACACCCGTTGCTGACAACAAAGCACTAATCGATTACGACGATTTAATGACAACTTGGGAACAAGTGTTGGAAAGAGGAGGTTTTCATTTTCGATATACATCAGAACGAAATACGCTTACTGGTGCCATCCTTTCGTCCACATCGCGAACATCACCTTTTATGCACGACACACCTGTACATATTAAAGTGATAGGAAGACATATGAATAGCTCGTTCCGCTGTCACATAGGAACAGGGAAAGCTTCCCGTCCCATCCGGTCGACAGAACTATGTGATCAGATGAGACTTCTTGCTGTGTTCTTCAGAGCAGAAAAAAAGAAAAGCCAATTAGTCGCACCAGACTTCATCTTCTTTCCAACATGGCTTCTTCATCTCTTTCAGTACACGCAACATGAGTCGACGCCGGGACGAACGGACGTCCGATTTCTAGAACACACAGATTCCGCTAAGGAGGATCATATTTATCGTCTAAACCATGTCTTGAATACACTATTTCGCTTCAACCTGCATGATTTTGACTATGACAAACTACGTTCCGCCATTGAGCTTAGCAACTTTTTGTTTGATCGGGCCGGACTGGACTATCACAGTTTGCCACGACCAAACTTCGGCATCACGGACGATCAACCCACTTTGTACACAACGTTGGTCCAGCTTCTGAATGAAGAGCGGCCATGCAAGAGTAAACCCATGTGCAGCAACTGTATTATGAAGACATGCTCTCGTCGTGGTCTTTGTGTGGCTTGCTATCGTTACGAAAACAAACATGGCGAGAAACGACCACTACGTCTTGCTCTCAACAACCGGCCGGGTCCTCGTATTCGTACACCTCCCACATCAAAAGGACCTCTATCACCTGCCAACGGCTCACGAGTGATGTGCTATACATCCAAATCAGCAACTTCTACCTCGGCGAGTAGATCCAAGTCGCAGAAAAGTTGCGCCAATTGTAACGTTCGGCAGACACATCAATGGTATAAGAATCTTTGCGGTAGCGGTCACTGGTGCGAAACGTGTAAGAGTTACTATCTTCGTCATGGGAAGGTCAGACCGCCAGAACTTTTCCTAAAAGCTGCAAAACGCAAAGTGGATGTCCGAACACTGGTCAACTGGTCCTCTTGGTCATGGGAGGATTTTTCTCCAGCGACACCAAATGTAACACACTTGGAATCTCGTCGGTCATCCTCGTCCTCTTGGAGTTCCACGGGAACCACAACACCAACCACAACACCAACGTCAGCGTCGTTCAAAGAAGAAGATGGTTTACCACCTACTCTAACATGGCCTCACCGGAAAGACAGTCTATCCTATTCTTCCTTCCCTGGCGAACAAGTACCTGTCTCGAGCGACAGTAGTAGTGGAAGCAGTAGCCCTTTAAGCATCCTTTCATCACCCACAACACCTTCAAGCTATTTCCTTCACTCACATTCATCTCGTTTACCACTGGCTTCTCCTATCGATCCATACAATAACAAATCCTATGACCCTTTTGCTGCCGCTGCCTTTCCCATTTGGTCCCCGGAATACCCGTCGGCCACTAGTCAACACTGAAACTTACCTCGATCCCACTTTGACCACTAGACACATCCCAGCAAACATGTTTCTCCTCGTCGATATGTCAATCCTCCTTTCATATGTCACTTACCCATGTTTTTTCTCATTGGATTATGGCTGTTCCTATCTTCATGCTATACTTCTCGTTTCGAAACACTGTCCATTCTTCGTTGTAGCTATGATTTTCCCAACTTCCCAATTCTGTCTATGAAATCATTCTGTGTTCATTTCCATAAAGACAATTCAATACAACAAATGCATCTGGTTTAACGCCCTAAGGTCTTTCGGTTTTTGCTTGTGTGTCATTTACGGTGTAACTACATCATTTCATGCATGACCAAAAAAAGAAACTTGCATGCATAAAAGCCCATGTCGTACCTTGAAATCCCCAGCCGAGCGGTCGCTGATTTTGGGAGCAAAGAATGCTGAACTTACTGTTTATACGTCTGTAGCTATATTTCACCGAGCGGCTACCAAAGAACGGGCAAACTTCATCTCTCAACCCGACCGAGATAAAAGGGCAGCAGAGGCTTAACCTTAGGTCCTTGAACCAGTCTCTTCTTTTTCGTTTGGAAGGACCTTATTTTGGGGACAAATGTACCTGTGCTAGGGTCTGTCTCTCTATATCCAGCGTTAAAAAATAGAAAGAAGCGATAGATCGGTTTACACGGTGAACCCCCTTTCAGCCCCACTCTTTTCTCTTCCTCCCCCCACAACCCTTGCACCGGCTGGTTCATTCCACATAGTGTTGCAGTCTGTGGCAACTCTCGGGCATAAAAAGGAGTTATGTTTTGGCCAATGAAAATAAAGCATGCATGCTGCGGCCTGTCATTGACAAGGGTACATTACAGGGATTCAACGTGTCAGGAGTAGAGAGCTCTTTTAGCTCCACTGCGAGGTCGTCTGAACGTGTTTTGCAACATGCGGAGATGGCGTATAGGGGCAAAAATAAAGGAATGATGACTTGGAAAACCCAGAAAACTTACACTACAAAACCGACGACAAAGGGGGAACAAAGGAGAAAGAGACAGAGAAACTTCATTTTTTCATATTCAGCTGATATGAACTTGTTGTCGATGAAATGACTTGATTCGACTCCTTACCGTTAAACTACTTGAGAAGTTCCATAATACACTTTAATCTTCAAGTGGATACCCAAAAAAAAAACCTTGACTGTCAGTCACTCTGTGCTTGATTTCATAAGTTTAAACTTTATAGACAAAAGGCAATTCTGGAAACAAACAAATGGGATTTGTTTAGATGGAAAACTATATTAATCCTTGTTCTATTAGGGCAAAGGGAATAGAGAAATAAAGATGATTCTGTACAAAATGAAGGCAATAGATAAGGTAAATGACAACCATGCGTATAGTAGGGAGGGGAAGAGACGGAAGGGTACATATTAATTCGCAAAGGTGGCAGCTCGTGGCATAGTCTCCATGAGGTTCATCACAACGTCTGTAAAGTACTTGGTCAATCCTATATTGCTCGTCTGTCTCACCAGCGGCTTAACTTACCTAAGGGTACATCTGTACTTGAGAGGACCGGTTGACTTGGGTTATCGGGCAATGGGAAATAATCCGCATATTGTTCACGCTGAATGTACATCTGTTTCCGTTCAAACATCATCTGGATCATGCGTTGACCCAATTGAACCATAATATCCACAACATTATCCAGACGTTGCGGTTTGTGGTTAGGGCAAAGGAACCAATACTTGCTTAGGAAACTTGGCGAGATGATCCAGCAGTCGGGGTTACCAAGCTCACCTCCCAAAAAGGTTGCTGATTCAAGTAGGTAGTTGAAAAGTTCGTTGGCATCATAAAAATCTTGGAAAAGGATCATGTGGTCACGCATAGCTGCACCTGGAACAACATCGATTCGCGTGTCATGGGGAATAGTACGTTGAAGTTCAGCTAGAAGGAGTTTTTAGTTAGACTCAAACCATGCACCTTCCCTTTTTCCTGTTACATACTTGGTGTGTGTAATGCCCTTGTATCCTTATCTAGATTTTTGATGGCTCGCAAATAGTCAAGTGCTTCTAAGGGGGACATCGGCGGTAGAATCTTCTTATCTGTAGTTGGTAGGTCTTCATGATGATCGGGGTTGAATTCGGTGGTTGATCGCAGCAAGCCCGTCTTTGCATCCCATTCCTCCTCCTTCTTCTCCTCTTGTTTGATGAGCATCACATCTGAAGGAGAATCTTCCACGGTAAGCGGCTCTTGATCCTTCGCTGCTTTGGGCCCGCCCAAATTCTGTCCTCCCAGATTATGTAATAAAGTCCGCCATTCGGGTGGGACCAATGCAACTAATTCCGTGGGTAACTGCTCCGCTAAATTACTGGTATTAAGATTGGCCATGAGGTCCGTGTTGAGAAGCTGTTGAAAGAAAGACGATTCGAGATGGTTGGCAAGCTGTGGAGCAATAGTTGCTATAGTCTGCGAGATGTCCATTGGGGATGATAGGTCCGGTGGCATCTGATGAACAAAGTTCGGTGAGAGCGGGTCGGAATGAAGACTGAGGAAAGAATCACTGCTGCTGGCAGAGGAGTCAGGACTCAGTGAAAGTTCTTCGGCAAGATCAACTATGGCCGAAGGAGGTGAACAGTCAAACGTTTCTGTTTCCTTGGTACGCGCTACATGCGAAGGATCAATGCTGATAATGTTCCTATTCTTGTCGAGGAAGAACTCCAGCGATTGAGGGATGCCTTGGGTTCGGGAGTAGGTGAGTCTCTCAGCTCCTACTTCGTCGGTTGCGCCCGTATCCCAGAATTTTGGGACATCCACACGATTTGCCACGCAAGCCAGCTTGAGTGTCAATACACAGCCTTTCAGATAGTTGTTCTCGTAACGAAGCTCTTCTGTTTTCTTTCGTAGTTTGCTCACTTCTCGAAGGGCCTGATCACGAATATGTAGACATCGTTTGACTGTCGTTTCTGCTTCCCGCATTTCTCGGCGTTTGCGTTCACGGAAGGCTCTTTGAGCAGCTCTATTTTGTGCTTTACGTTGTGCAGGTGAAGGAGGATTGGGTTTCCTTCCAGGCTTTTTACGAGGTCGAATAGGACGACCATTTTCATCCAGATTGCCCAATTCAAGCTCGGGGTCAAAATGTTCAAAGGCGATATCAGTCATGTAATGGTGTCAAAGATAAAGGGTGACAAATTAAATGCCAAGGATTTTCTTATATTTATATACAATGCAAATTGAGTGGGAAATCTGGGAATCGCACCAGCATTGCACTGGCCGTGTTACAGCAGGGCGATCAGTGCGGTGACGAAGAGTGGGAACATCAATCGAACATGTGGACGCGTGGGGAACCCCAATCATTTCAGGCCTTTGCTGCTACTCCACCTCTTTTATTTTCACATGTCAATCGCCCTTCGTTACCTGTTATAGTCATATCACTGGGGTGCAACAGAACTGAATGCTCTTCAGCATGAATTGAAATACCGCTCTAGGAAGCTGGAATGAAGGAGGTTAATGAAAAAACCAAACAAAACAACATATAATAGACAGTTAAAGCTCACAGTACTACTGATCATCCATCATGAAAGTGACAAACTTTTTGTGCTTTGCTCTCTTCGTAGTTCCTTGCTGGACTGCGTGTAGCTGTAAATCATCCGATCAAGATTGCATGGACAAATGCGGTATGGCACGAAGACTACCAAAAATATTAGCCAGTAACCAATCACCGCTTGTTTAGTGACAAGCACAAACAACTGTTTGTTCGACTGTCAAGGAAATACTGCATGCCATGGTGCATGCATCGAAAGATATTGGTTCGTAAACCGATCAATCTCTTCATTAAAGCTACGGCTGACCGTATCACTGACTTTTGTTTAGGCCATCAGTGTTATCATCATTACCAAAGGACACCGTAGCTGCTTCGGTTGCACATGCCACTGCTCACACCCAACCGACGGCCTCTTCTTCCGCCACTGTTACCGGAACAACGCCCCAAGCAACAGTTGAGTCGTCACGAGCAACGGTTGCGAGCAGTAAGTCTTATCATTTGCCAACATGCCATCAATATAACAAAAATAATAGCTGCAGGTTCACCTGCTAGTGCTGCTAACACTAACAGGGTTATGCCACCAAATCGTTCCACTGAAGATGGCGTCATGTCATCGTCAGCAACAACATTTGATTTGGATCGCTATATGGCTCTATATGTTGTTATTGTTATGTTCCTGGACCTGTACTCCTGGTAGAACCTAATAAAACGTTTCAATCTAGCTCTCCTTGCGGACTTTGCCGTGGGAAGCAAGCCACTGGAAGCCAAGCAAAACCCATGTGAATCGCTCCTTTCATATTGTGTACTAACGTCACTTGATTCAATTTCTGGAAAGGGTTATTGCTTTGCATCTTCGTATCCTACACTGCAGACGAGTTATTTATCCGCATTCTAACAATATTTTACATCAATGACTTCTCCAGACACAAAATGATCCTATTTTTTCTGCTATCAATTATATCTTATGTTACTTTTTTCTGCAATCCTTAATTATTTGCACATGAGACCAAGTCAAAGCACATTAACTTTATTTTGAGACACGACAGATCTTGTGCGCAAAATATTTCCTTCCACATTTTGCTCTCCGAACCTTGTGTTCATATGCAAAGAAAGCAATATGCTTAATGGTCAATTTACCAGAACAAGAACTATAACAATGGTGGATTGCCGCAGTGTTAACTACAGTATCAAAACTCTAAGACTCAAATAAAAGCGTCAAAATCCTCTCTCATATTCGGAGTAGCTGTTTCTCTTACCTGAGGCAAAGGTCCTGATAACTCCTGTCATAGCGACAGGTACTGGGTTCTCTCAACCTTGATTGCCATAAGAATTATAGTTGCAAGTGCAGATATAACACTTACTCTTCACAGAACTTCTGAGAAGAATTCACGCACCTGTAAAACCAGGACACAAGATAAATACGCAATAACTGCAGGATTAATGCCGACTACCGAAAATTGCTGGCGCGCCGGGAACAAAACATTTTCCAGCCGAGAATTGGTTGGGGTTAAAATGGGGTCAATGTGCTTTTATCCGTAGACAGAATGTTGCTGGCGCATGCCAAACCTATGGCTACAGCTGCTTGAACATCTCGATTCCGTGAAGATATGACCTGATTGGCGCGCTGGAAAGCTGGGCTTCAAACATTGTGAGATACCATTTACTCTTAGTCTTTGACTCTCCGCTCTTCCTTCGCCGTGCTCTGCTCTTTCAACTCGTTTAAACCAGTAGACACATAACTGGGAGGTCTGTGTTAGTTTATCCTTGAGCTCCTTTAAAATGGATTCCAATCAATTGGTTCTGGAGGATGTTATGCAAGGCATGATGTGTCTTCTCCGAGATATTTTTGGTTGGGCTATCCTCTTCCTTTTGCGTTTGTTCTGTCGTAATTGAGGGAACCGTACTCGCATGGCTGGCAAAGATGGGCAGGTCTGTTAGTTCAGTTTCTGTACATATTATTCAACGAGACTTCACCTCAAATAAACCAAGCAAGGGTGACCAGGAAGAGAAAGGGATATTTTTGGGTACGTGGATGTCTTTTATAAACGGAGACACGAAACTGTTTTGAGAAATCTTCAAACCGCTTTGGGTCATGATTTTATCATCATGAATATCGAGCTAATCGTAACGCTTTGCATACAATGCCAAAGGGCCTCAGATATTGTCTTACTAGAGCCCCCACACGCTACGAGCAAAGTATGCCATTTGTCTTTTGCAAAGGTGGGAGAAGATAATGTAAATTATCTTGGGATTAACCAATGTTATGTCCACTAGAAACAATTTGCTCAAGATTTGTTTTAAATGACTATTAGAAGGAACCTTTTAATGAGTCATTAAACCTCTGCACAACTATCGTTGTACAGTAACTCGTACGCAGTGGGTACAATCACATCCCGACCTCAATACGTTCCAAGCTTGATCTGCAGGAAAAAAGGAGTTGATTGTCTTTAGCAAATAAGCGCCAGACGCTAAACTCGGCTCTTTTAACTTCTATGAGCATCCTTTCCATAGTTTATCAGTTTGCTAACATCTGGTATATATATATCTTGAGAAAGTACAAACCAAAGAAAAGAATATGCCATATAACATCAATAGCATACATTTTCGAATTTACATATTAACCAGACACAAATGTAGAAGAAGCAGCATGATAAAAAGATTTCAGTTATCAATTGCAAAAATCAGTTTAACCTCACAATCTTATAGCTAGTCTACTTCTTGATTATGCAACTCTGACTGGGAGTGAAGATGAACAAATAATTCTTGCATGTGTTTTATATAGCATCTGAGGACAGACCAATGCTTGCAAGTTCTTACTTTAAAGGTCTAAAGATGAAGAGCTAATTTCCCCGTGAGTGTCACACCATTTGACCTTCGGCTGAACTTGATACTCTACCCAAAGTTGGGCGTCAGTGATAATGGGTGGTTTCAAATTCCGACAGTTTATGCTGAAAAAAGGTAAGTCTATTTTATACCAGCACTTCAGCGCCAATATCATTTGTTCCCGTCCTTAAAAACAATTTATTAACTTTGAAACACCAAAAGACAAAGCCGTAGTAATAGGTTCGTCCTACCTATTATTCAGCAACTCATCATATCATCATCATGACATTTCGTAGAACCGATGTCAGCCACAGTTAAGCCAAATGTGGCTATTCAATATTCATCAGCTTGAGTAGTCGTGAATTACGTATTATAGAGAATGCCCATGTTTATTCAATGTGCTGTAGATAACTGAACGACCGGATCCTCATTGAACAAGTAATGAATGATCAGCACAGATTCTGAACCATATCCTGAGGCATCCTTAACGATTCAAGCTAAAGTTCGACCGCTCTTGCATTAGAAATACTTGTTTTTTGGGTACTACATCAGTAAACCATATTAAACCCCAAGGTAGTCTTCCTTAGGCATCACAATTTATGGGGAAAAACATTCCACTGGTTACATACCATATAGCGCACCATCCATGGAAAATTTTTTTTTGGTGAGCTGACTCAACCAGTTTTTCCGGTCGTTGATTTTACCGAAAAGGATATGAATGTGCTCCCCACATTTTATACTCAGATTTGCGGAGGCATGTGTGTAACACTTATTTGCTTAACTGTAAACTTGTCCATCGCTAGGTAACCCATTTCTAGTTCTCCAAACTAGCAAACGAACACTGCATTAAAGTCTACAAAACAAGTCGTAACAGAGGTATTTATTACGATAGTGTGAAGTACACCTCAGTTTTGGATAACGAATGAAAGCTCAGTGGTTACCGTCACAGTTGGACAAAGCTTTTTTTGTTTCTGCATAGCATTCACGTGCATCCCTTTCACACTCCCGTTGTTTCCCTGTGTTTTCTTCGGCACTTTGGTCCTCTCCCACTTAACTCTCAGATAAAATGGACCAATATTCAGCTATGGACAGTTATTTGCAGCAGCATGAGCAAGACTTATTGCTTAATCAAGAACAACACGATCAACCGTGGCATGTTCCACCACTGCAAGATCCTTCATCGCCCTCGTTTAGCTTTTTACAGCACGAACAGTACGTACACCCTTCATCACTGGCGTCGGTATCACCTGTGCAAGCAATATATGTGAGTAATATACCGTCCCAAATGCCGCCCGCACCACAACAACAACCACAGCAGCAACCCGCTCCACCTGCCTTGGACGAAAATGGCCAACCGATTAAGATCAGAAAGAAACCGGGTCGAAAACCTAACCCGGCATCTCCGGCATTGCGTAAGGCACAAAATCGCGCTGCCCAACGAGCATTTAGAGAACGCAAAGAACGCCATCTTCGCGATCTAGAGAACACGATCAGAACTTTACGGGAGCAACGAAATAGCGCTACTAAAGAATTGAACAGCACCAAAAGCAAGCTGGACGCTTTCCGTGCTGAGAACTGGTATCTCAAAGGCGTGGTATTGACTCTCCAGTTTGTATGTTTGCATTATAATATCCATATCCCAACCCATTCTCCCTATCTTACCGAGGAAGCACTCAGTAACATGGCTAAGACCACTCCACACGCCATTGAAGCCTATGTGAATGCTTACACTCGGAACAATATCAATTTAAAGCCAACCATGGCATCCCATTTTTCCAACGTACCAGCAGAAGATGATGACGCCGAAGATGGCAAGGAAGAGAACGGAGCGCATGGGAATAGCCATACTATCGACCCGTCGGTGTTGCACTCATCCTCTAATAATGAGACCAACTCGATTGTGAACCATACTTCACGAACGCCGGATCGATCCGTCAGCTGTGAGCAGGACGAGTGGAAAGGTTACAGAGATGTGGAGATGGATGAGGACTCGGTGCGCTCCACATCAGTCGATCATGGTCCTGCCGAAGTAAAACAGGAACCGTTAGATGAGGAGAAAGATATGAATCGCTGGCTGCAACACCCGGAAACCAAGGCGGAGGAAAAGCCAGCTGCATCAAGTCTGAGTGCCATCCAACGCATCAGACTTCAACTGAGAGTACAATCTACTTTGACCAATATTGGGCAATCCGCTGTGAGACTACAACCGACTATTCTGCAGCTAGCCATTCCTCACGACCCGCGAATCGATCTGATACCAACACCACATATGCGTGATCGAATGATTATATTTCGGGACCTGATGGACTATGATCGATGTTTCGCGATGCTTTTGAATGGTGCAGTATATCACGGTGGAGATCCAACGATGTCTGACAGCTGGGAGTTACCGCCTGAGTTCTTTAGCGAATTCTGGTACCTTGCCATAAACTACGATGTGAGCAAAACGAACAAGTGGAGGCGTCTAAAAGGTCTTCCGGAGATTGCTGTTGGAGCGAACCTAGAGGAGCACAGGACGTGGGGCAATCAGGACAATCGCCAATCATCAGCTCAAGAACAGGACCCTTCCATGTGGACTGATGATGTCTTGTGCCAAATGGCGGAAGGAATGCCATCACTTCAGCCATTGCCTTCGAATCATTTCCGATTGTCACCTTCGCCTGACACTATTCTCAGCGAACAGTCGCACCCCCTTTACGAACAAATCATGGGTTCTCCTCCCGAAACACGTCGACCGGCACGATCACCTAGCTTAGGTAAGCATCTATCTTTCGAATTGATAATAAGGGAAGCTTAATAATATGCATTGATCTTCGTGTTAGGAGCCATGATGGACCTTATGAGCTCGCTCAATACCGATCTGGCGTAAAGCAAAGATTCCTCTGGAGCACATGATGCTGTCTTATGTTCGCACAACGCTTCGCTTTTATTACTTCACTGTCGCTTGTAGTTTGGCGATATTGCTGTATCTGTAAATATTATGTTTTCCACTGAAAGCGAGACTGACAAACCCAAAATAACAAAAAGATGATCTAAAACTAGTCAAAAAGATCCGAATAGAGCTTAGAATCGAGTACTCGCTGTCTTCAAAGCGTGAATAAGCAAAAAAAAAAAAAGATATAACATGTTCCCAATAACATAAGTTACCCATCTTTATCCAATTATGAACAAAACAGAAAAAAAAACAGCACATTTTTCGTCAGCTAACAAGCAATAATTACAATAGACCAGCGCATGAACACTAAAGCCATGCTACGCCCAAAGAAAAACTAAATTACATCAATGATCCCAAGTTTTCACTTAAAATGATGTCAGACACAGCAGCCATGACGCGTTGTAACAAGGTACTATCCGTTGCATCCGTATAATGCACATATACACTTCTTCCACCGTTATGGTTCAGACGTTGGAAGCTCTTTCTGAAGTAGTTTCTCGCTGCCTCTAGATTATCATCCACATCTAACAAGAACATTGTTACTACATACATGTCTCTGCCCTGATACCCAATGCTCCTACCTTCGTAGTCAGCGAAATATCGAGATATCGGAGAATAGGCAATCTTTTCGCTAAAGATATCAGTTTTGTTCAATAGCAATATCATAGAGGTATGGGTAAACCACGATGAATTACAGATATTCTCTAATAGCATCAGGAATTCATGCATCTAACAAATCTTGAGTGTTAGTCCATGCCATCACTAGGAAGTCTTCTTTTCCCTGCCGACAACTGAACATACTTGATTCTAAGTCCCCCAAATAACACCAGAAGCATGGTTAAGACGACGATAAAAGATGTCATTCTTACTATTTACCGAATCCCTGTCGTCTACCAGACATTGATCATATCCACTAATAGCTACAACAAATAACACAGCTGTTACGTTTTTGAAACAGTGGATCCTAAGTTGAACGAACATACAGTGTCTCCCAAAAATTACATCGCAAACTACGAAAATCGAAGTCGCAGTCCAGTGGAATTAAATGTCGCAGCAAATGGGAAAAAAAATTCAATGCCGTCCTTTTTCTGCTTAGCTACCGCTTTACCTCATTTTAAAAGTGCATCCACATTCTTGAGCTCTCCCCATGCCCACTGTTAGACGCTCAAAAGCAGAACTCGCTGCTGCCAAGGCTGAAGTTAGTAGGTTCAAACAACACAACGCTTCACTCCTTGAGATGATTGGCTCAAGTTTTCCTAAATACCAAGTCTGTTGAATCTATTTCCTATAATACAACCCATCCATTCAATGCACATGCCTAATACATATCGATATCTCCTCAAAACCTATCCGTCCCATCAGGGCCCCTGTCCGGCCTGCTGTCGCCCGCTTCTTCCTTGCAAAAAGGCTTTTTCGATACTCACGCCCTTCCCCGATATTTTTCCATCCCCCCCTCAATTTTTATCAGATTGATCTAGCCCGGGCGGACACAATTATTATTTTTGCGCTCATTTGAACCACTGAATAAACCCAAGAAACTAGATAGTGCTAGGTTGAAACTCGATGTCAATCACTTAGCTCGAAAAAGAAAGTAATTCACAGACCTCTATAAGACGCATCCAGGAGTCTGTAAGCTAGAATAATGACATATCTAATGCTCTTAACAACCTATCCCAAAGGAAATCGACTTCTTAATATCAGAACTTGAGATGTATTGCGAGATGTCAAGATGTCCTACTTGCAAAAAGATCAATAAAGGGTACTTTATGTATTCTTACACTTTTACTGCAGTGAATATGGTCTGGGTGGGCGTTTCAACCATTACTCCGTTTATCTAGCAGAAAAAACGCCAATGAAAAGCATGTCCCGCTTGTTTATTTTTCTTCACATGTCGCTTTCGTTCTTTTCCCGCCATTTTCTGTGAGCATGAAATAATTTTTGATTTAAGATAGACATTGAGATATTATTGATGGGAACAGTAGACCGAGTTATAAACTGTATCTACACGTGTAATATTTATGTAACATTCCATGCAAATCCATTGTACAACGAAATGGAAATGGCATAAACTATGTAAACTTTGTTCGGATGCACCGCAAGATGATGCAACGTTTACGTACTCTATTCGAAGACATACCAAGGTAGTCTTTTACCGGGCGTGATGCAGACGAACTTTCAAACCGTATGAAAGAAAAAAACTGTAGAAGACTTTAGCAGACAATAGGTATTCTATAAAAATTAAGAGAACATGATAGCCCCAACTGCACGACGTCGAACAAGTGCCAGCCAAACCGAGACTATGGTTGAACCACCCAGGTCTCGCAGACGAATCAGCCGACGAGAAGAAAGACCAGAGTCGTCCCGAGCTCACTTTAAGGCGATCTGAGAGGCAGCAAGCAAAAAGGCAGAAAAGGATCCACGAGTCAAGTGGATAGGGCTTTTACGCCCGATGTTTAGTAAGTGTCATTGAATACTATTGTTATTTTTCTTCTATTACTCATCAATTGAAATTTATATATGCATCTTGCATACACTTTGCGGGGAGATGGGTATGGCGTCGTCAGTTTTATGTCAGGTATGTAAAAGTGGTCAATTCGAACTCTTATAACACGACAATTAATGTAATTTGTTAGCGTCAAGCCCAGTTTCCAAAATGCGCCAAGTGAATTTGCTAGATGCGACTTTAATTTTTGGAAATAAAGTATACAGATCAGTATGAAAAAGGAAGCGGGAACAGTTAATACCAAAGTATCGAACCCACCATTTCTTTCGTTCACTTCGTTGTCCACCGACATCGAACATTCTATACGTTAGATGACCCAAATGAAACGTGGTCTCAGCGATGCCTGTGGTTTTCGTGCGACACCGAAGAATATCCCGGTCCGTGGGTACATAGTCTGGATGCCATAGTGCGTCTAATTGCTTAAAAAAGCTTGCTCTATCGTCTTAGTCATTTCCTTGCTTTCCCCCCCCCACCCCTTTTCAACGGGCCAAACAACATGGTTTTGTGGGACCCACTATGAAACATTGTCATGAAGTGCAAACATATTCCCCTGTCTTCGTTCCATTTGGATGTCTGCATCCATCCATAATTCCTTTAGTGGTGTGAGATATTGCGGAGGAAATTGGCCCCCGTCCTCTATTTGTAAGTTGGGGTTGATAACAAGCGATCGATACGTCTACTATGAAGCTTTCTTATCAGTACGCCAAGCTCTCGCTAATTCCCTTCCCTTATTTGTTTTCGTTTAACTCGAGGAATGGGTTTTCTAAAGGGATCTTCAATTGATCTGTGGCCTCCAGTAAGGTCTCCATGACATTAATTACATTGGAAAGTATCACTGCTCGAAACTTTATTCTTTCAGCTGGTTTAAATCCGGGAGCATGGATAAGTCGCACCTGATTAAGAACGGTGGATTTGCCTGATTCGCCTGCCCCTGTATTATTTTTATGCAAAGTTCGCTCGAATTATTGAGCCCAACCTAATACACATCGGTATCAACCTATTGACCTACCCAACAGCAAAAGCTTGACTTCGTGTTTCATTTGTTTACGGTCTTGTTTGATCTGCTTGTCAATGCTACGACTTATCATGACCTCATTTTCACGGTCATCGTCCAATGTACTTTTGCAATTTCCCATCGTCCTGCGAGAAAGAAATAAATGGGGAATTGTGGGGAATGAACAATAAAAAGTGGAGTCACCGTAGCACAAGCGTTGGTAACATTCTCAGGGAGCAAGAAAAAGATCCTCTATCGCTACGATAGCGCTACAGAAAGGTTTCATACCCCTCATCCAATTGTGTAGATCTTGAGTGAGTGCAACTGATGGTACTCCTATGGATGATCATTAACCCAGCGTATCAAACTTAGCACAGATGGGGAAAGGAGAGAAAGCCACAATTCCCAGAGGTCTAGCTGCTTTCACTCAGTATAGGTTGAAGCCTGTGTGCGTCTCATGTTGTTGCTATTCTATAACCTATCCGCGGTGTAATAGGTACAATCACAGTTGTTTCCTAGATGAATTTAAATGTCACTCATCCAGAAGAGATAACGAAAGTTTTAATTGTACCACGATGTGACGTTTTGGCAGACATTTCATTTCCTAAGGTTATCCACCCTACCAAGTGTTATCATTAAAGCATCATAATACGGACAACTGTGGATCTTCATATGATGTGGATATATCGCTGCTTAGATAGCAAACTGCTAGGGCTACATCCAAATATAGAGTAAACAATTTTTGCATGGTTCCACCGTAATTTGGATGATACGCAAATGTTTAACCTTCTTTACCTCCGTTGTTGTATTGGTTGGGCTGTAAAGACGGAATAGATGCGCTCAGATAGAAACAAAACCGTGAGCTACTTTGATTTGTCACAAGGGATGGCTTCTGGCACAATCCTAGTTAACGGACAAAAAACGTGGATTTCACTCCCTTTCCAGCCTTTTTGCCGAAAAATCAGCTACTAGGAGACGAGAGTTGTTAGATCTTAAGTAGTCATGCTTGGCTAAAAGACAGCACGTCTTGAGATCAGAAATTGTTCGCCTGCTGGCACAGTTTTACAATAAAAACTAAGGATGTGTTTTCCATGTCAAGAG
This sequence comes from Apophysomyces variabilis, assembly GCA_002749535.1. Taxonomy (NCBI): domain Eukaryota; kingdom Fungi; phylum Mucoromycota; class Mucoromycetes; order Mucorales; family Mucoraceae; genus Apophysomyces; species Apophysomyces variabilis. The sequence continues at coordinate 2,248,613 of MZZL01000409.1, read as the reverse complement.
TGATGCAAAAGAAACGATAACGAAACAAGCCAGAGGTTTTTCCAACCTCGATGAATAAATTTATTTGTAACGCAGGGACTTTTAAAAGATTATCATTTGCTTTCATGAAGATAAAAACATGAATCGCCTGCCTTACATCCTGAAGGCGTATTAAAGTATTTACAAGGCAACAACGTACTTTCCAACTCTTGTCGTTCTTTCTCGGAGATCTCTTCGTGTGAAAAGAGACAGCTATTACCCGTGGTACAGTAACCCTTCAGATGATAAAATCGACATGGTCCAGTCATAGCATGTAGCCGCTTCAGTTTTACCGGTGTCAATGGCTCATGTGAAAATGGGCATGAGTCCCCTCCTTCGCAATATCCTTGTACATGGAAGAATCGACACGGTTCCAGTTTCAAATCCTTATCGTCTTATTGTTAACAAAGACTTATTAATAGGATACATCAATACTCACATGTAAAAAAGGACATTTATCACCAAGAGTGCACGAATTAGTCTTGAAGAATCGGCAGACTGGTATAATCTGTTCACCCTCGTGACGAAATGGACATTTGTCACCCTAAAGAATTTTTGAACGTTAAAAGCACCCGATAATCATTGCTGCATTTTACCTCTGAGCATTTGCCCTGTGGCCAAAACTTGCATAGTTCGGATCCAGATTTATCGGTCGGCTGTTCCTGTGATCGTGCCCGTGCTTCAGGCTTCTTATTCTTTAACTTCTTAGACGTAGCATTGCCATGAACCTTTTGAGTAGCTGGTAGACTCTTCTTTGGTCGTCCCAAAACTATCCATCATGAGATGAAATCAATGCCTTTTCTCGCTTTATAACCTACTTTCGTTGGCCACATCAATTAACGATACTGGTTGATCGGGCATAGGTCGACTTTTCTGCTTCTATCAGCAAGACATGTAAGCATAAAGCATTATGCCACTGATTAGTACATTACTCACAGATATTGGTTTCTGCTGTTTAGTAACCTGCAAAGGTTTCTCGTCTTTTGCTTTGGTTTCATGCAATTGTAGTAATTGATCAAAACCCATTTCATCGAGAGATTCCTGTTTAGAATTCAAGTCGATGTCATTGTATGAAATCTATAGCATCATCGTTTAGATCCGTGAACTACCAGCGCCTTTGCCATACGTTTTTAAGCTTCTTTTTCTTCTTGCTCGCCGAAGCTTTCTTCTGTTTCTGCATATGTCCCGACTGCTTTTGACGCTTCTGCGTCGCACCTGTCATGACGGTATTTTTGTGATCCAATGTTTGTCCGTTAATTGCAGACTACGTGTAATAAATGAGAAATGCCTGTCAATTAACCTTGCCACGTACCATGACCAGCGGGCTGACAGGTTGACTGGCACCTTCATCCAAAACTGGTTGATGTTTCTTCCAAGGCTGACTGCTCTCAACGCTCTCCAACGGCCGTTTTTTGGATGATGCCACAGAGATACCACCTGCTGGTAGTATCTACAGTATGTTATATTGATTCGCTCGATATATTCGTTGCTTACATCTGTCTTTACTTGCTTTTCTTCATCAGAGTTTAATTCTGACGTCGACGAAGCGTCATATTTCCGCAAGGCACCAGAGGAAAGATTGTCCAAGAGAGAAGATACAAAATCGGCGTCTTGTGTAGGAAGTTTCGATTTGTTGCATTTGGTTTCATGAAGTATCGATTGATCGATTTGTATATTCTGTACGGGTATACTTTGGCCAGCAGACGCATTCTCCTCACTGTTGGCTGCGTTGCTGCTGCTGCTACTGCTGCTACTGCTTGATTTCGAGCATGTCAATTTCCGATCGCTGGTCGTTTCTTGGATCGATTCGCTCGGATTCTGCGAAGATACGTTTCTTAAACTAAGAGCAGTTTCCTGAACAAGGTCTGATTTCATAGGGGAGAATATGCTGTCATTTGAAAAAGCTTTATTATTTTCGTCACAAGCATCTTCATGGGACGGCTGAGGCGCGCCTCGATGCAGAAGGTATTCGAGAGTTCTGCTTTTCGGGCGAGCTTGTTTACTAGCCATTGGTTGGTTTGTCATTGTATTTGCAGATCCTCTACTTTTAATCCAATCAGCTAATCACGAGTATCCTCCGGCTCGTTTACGTTGGATTAGGATAAGTTCGTGAATGATCAACCATTTCGCACAAAGGGAAAAATAGTTGAACGGAGTTTATTGGGCATTTCTATCTGTCTCAAAAAATTCTAAAGCTTTTTTGTCAACGTAATGTGCTGCCACTTAAGAAATAAAATTTGGTGCTGACATAGTGCCGTAGCAGAGTGCTCGAGGTTCCAAAAAAAAGGAGCCATGCTTTTACTACTTTACGACAATGTTCATTCAAAAATGAAAATGCAGTGGAACGAGAAGCACTGATAGGTTGATCGATGTTACTGTACCCTCACGATCTACGCTGCACCAAATCCATGAACGGACGTGAGCTATCAAGAGAAAAAGAAGCACATGTTGTCCGTGCTTGCTTCCGAGATGGATACTTGCTGCAATTCCTTGATAGCTATGTCCATTGACTAGAACAGTGTGTCCAATCAGTGCAATGTACATATGATCTCCCAGATCTATCGTGTGCTGAGGCTAAATGGTTGCATAATAGTAACAACATCCAGCCTTTCATTTCGCACCTTGTTGATTTGATACTTGGGAGATTGATCTACTAGATTGGAATCATGTGGTTAAATAAACCCTCTGACGTCTCTGCAGTTTGACTCGCTTTATACTTTTCTCATACGTGTTATCGACAAACCTATCAATAGATCAAGTAATTGAAGATTCGGGGAGAGAAAAAGTTAAAACGAAGCATGAAAGGGACAATACTTCGCCTTATAAATGGAAGGAAACGTCATGATATGAGGTGTTGTATTGGGGAATAGCAAATATAGGAAAGTTGTTGTCAATTGATGTCAGGAAACAAGCTAGCGCCAAAAATCTAAGCGGGCTGGAATTACAGTATGGATAAGCAGAATCATGCTCCAAGCATGGTCTCGCCTATCAATGGAATGATTATATGTATGAGTCCACATATGTTATACAAATAAACAGCAGAAGCACGATAAACTAGCCAACTTATTATCCAAACGTTTTGGTAATTCGATCAATATTCAAAGCCTATATATTTTTGCTCGTTACTTGCCTACAGTATCGTGGTGATGGCTAATCATTCTCTAGCTTATGTACCATTCGCAGTCAATGCGAACATCATCCTGAATCCGTTTAACTTGCGAGAGTACAGTGACAGTGATTCATCTTGTCGTTCTATCCCATTTCATTTGTTTCTGAATAAATATCGTCTTAGAATCGTAGGACCATGTTACTTTATCGTTATTTTTGCTTTATATCTTAGCAAGATTTGGACGATGTGCAGTAAAAGCGCAGCTCTTTTTTCCTGAACTTTGAGCATTTTGTTACGGCACTCTGATAGGACGAACCTCAATTGCAAAAGTACATCTTAAGCTTATTCACGTCGGAAGCACCTGTGCTTCGGCGATTTGTCTCCGAAAAAAGGTAAAAAATGCGCTTGCGTAGTAATACCTGCTAGTCAAAAAGGGTGCTTGTTTCTGCTACTACCTATAAACATGCCTTAATTTCATACACTATTTCTTGACGCAAGGAAGTTGTAATCCTTTCTTTCTTTGACTGCAATACTGCTGGTTTTATCTGAGCTTATTAAACTTGCTTCGTCTGTGTGTCGTTATACTTCCAATCATTCATTGCTTTTCTGTAAATGGGAGCGATTTGAAACTAATAGAGTCTCAAGTGCATCTGTCCGGAACCATCTTTGTTTGAGATTGAGCTTTCTTATGTTCCTTTACAAACAAAAAGAAATTCATGGGTTCATATATACTGTCGCTTGTTATTGTATAGTTTCAAATTCTCTGCATTGCGTTACAAAAATAAGCACCTTACCTTTTCGCCAACCATGTATAACAGGGATTTCTTTTTACCTGCTTAAAGGCCACTATTTGATTGGAGCGCAGATCGACAACAATGGGAACATATTTCTAGGCAACAGTTGATCATCTCAAATTACTCTACATCCCCATGGTTTAAGTAGAAACTTGATAAGTACTACATCCGTCCAACATAGTCCTACGGAATGTCGTGCGAGAGTGTTTAGCTCTTTTCCAATTTGGAATAGCAACGTTTTTGGTTTGCATTCGACGTTGTTTGCATCGTGCATTTAATTCTGGGGGCGTGGCGTGCTGTAGCTATCACAGGACCCTCTGCCTTCCCTTTTTTTTTTGGCTACAACATCTTCTTTATTGAAGACAAATAAGAAAGGTTGGCGTTAGTCTTAGGTTTCACCAGCTTGCCAAGACTTTTTGGTGAAGATATGCTGTGCGCGGTAACGTATACAACTGTCAAAGTAGGGACAGTCTTTCTTGGTCATCGTGGCTAAAAATACAACGCTATTTTTGCTTATGATTGCCTAAAACATAGTAATACGCGATGTCACGCATAAGTAAGCTCTACATCTACCAGATTCTGCCAGGATTAGCCTGTGTACCAAGATGGCCAGAAGGCGCTCTTTTGTAGTAAATCTGCCATGAAAGGCCTGGTCATGCACATCTGCACCATTTAATTGTGGAAGGGAATCTATGAGTGTAAACTTCCCTTTAAACTATAATAGAATAGAAGGAGACTGAAAGAAGGAATAAATAAGAGGGCAAGTACCCAAAATAAACATGGTTTATTATGGCTCTTACAAGCTTTTAATCTTAGAATTTTACATCCACTTATGGATCTCTTTGATATGTAATAGAGTGCCGGACTAAAGCAAGCTTTGTTCATTGTGAATGATGCTTGCTTCCATGATTTTTTAAACGTCAACGATGCTACTTTACCTTGCTCTGGGTAATATACTAGCCTGGTCTCATAGACCCATTGCATAGATTTTCAAGGACGAGCATGCATTGTTAGGATATTTTAAGGCAAATACTTTCAATGATGGAGTGTGCCATATGTTCCCTACGGATATCGATGTTCAGAAGCTGAACTGCATGCAGATCCAGACTCAGCTTTGCTTTCCGAGAGGGAGGAGAACTTATCACACCAGGCTAGACTCACGAATGCACGCTGTAGCGTAATTTGCTACTCAGTGATATAGATCGGGTCTAACTTTATTTTGACATTTCTTTACAAGAGATTTACTGGATAAAATGGTAACTAAAAGACAAGAAAATATGAAAAAAGAAATCAAAGTTCACAAATAGAAGGGAAGATTTTTGGAATAAAGGGAAGATTTACATGCAAAAAATACAAAAGCGAGAATTTCCATAATCGGAACCGCCGATCGTTTTGTTAAGTTTTTTAATTCTTCTTTGTGTGCTTCTTGCTTCTGTTGTGGCGGCTTCCGGTCTTGTGGATTGAGACTTTACTCTTACCCTTTAATTCCGCCAGTCCAACGCGTTTATTGCCATAGTCGTAGATATGATAGAAATTGTTCAGGAAGGAACCACCAAGAGTCCAGTTCTTCTCGTCTGTGTTTCGGCGAATGGTTGTGTAACACATCTCTTCGCCTTTTCTGCTCTTGGTGTCATTGATTTTCTTGGTCCAAATGGAAGCAGGAAGTGTGACTTGATAGCCATCGAAGGTGAAGGTGAGGTCTGGTAATTTTTCGGCTTCGCAGCATTTCAGCTGGTATGTATGGCTTTTGTCGTTATAATGGGCGCCGATGACTTTGTGTAGCAGATCTGCTTGCTTGGCTGGAGCGCTGATGAAATCCGTTCCGGTGCTGAATGTGGCAAGGGCCTTACGAGCAAGCTTGATATCGATTTTGGTATCTCCATTTTTACCGAGTTTGACACATTTGAGATGTGTTTTCCAGTAGCGGGAATCACCATAGTCACAGGTTGGTAAATTCATGTAAGCAATTTCGCCCTTGTAGAGTGAATGGTCGATGCCACCCAAAATAAACTCGGCTTGAGGTTGGTTCCACCGTTTTTGATAGAAACCGCTCGAATCAGCTGCGATACCGTACATTTGATTAGCATGTCCGAATCCATTTTCGAAAGCTCCTCCTGCGAATCCAGGGGAACCACCGGAGACTGATCCAAAAGAGATTTAATAAAAATTAATAATAATCAAACAATCTAGACTTACATTGTCGGGCGGAAATTTCTAAACGAAAACAAAACAAACTTTAGTATAGATAGAAACAGAAAAGAAATAGAGACCCTTACCATGTGATCCAACGGACGTTCTTTTACCAGTCACATTCAGGTTAACTGCACCGTCGTCAGTGTAACCGCCGAGACCAAGCATACCAACTAAAAAAAAATGAGGAGCGGTGAGCAAAACCGTTGGAATCACTGCATATTGGCTACTTACGATAATATTCATCACCAATGCCGGTGACACTGTAGGCAGCGCCGATCAGTAGGTTGGGAACCTTCAAACCAGCTACAGTGACTGTATCCTATTGTAACAGAGTTAATCCCAGTATCATCCATATCTTCTCTATTTACTTTATAGAGTTCAACATCAACGCATTTTCCTTGGCTAAACTTGACTTCCTTTTTGCTGTGAAGATTCACTGCAGATTCAGATGCGCCACTGTTATAGGAGGCATGGTCTTTGCACTCGGAACTATGGCACTGCAGACGTCACTCATTTTGTTAGGTACAAACAGATGTCAAAAGTGCCACATTTCCATACCTTGTTTGAAGGGACCCAGGTGAGTGAAGTGTCCGTATTGAACAGGACCGGAAAAGTTTGAGCGGGAGTACCTGAAATATTTTTGGAGATCGTTAGTGTCAGCTGCCGGAACTTAGCCGAGACAAGTACACACCAACTTCCACTTTCGCAACCAGCTATTTGTTTGATTTCAAAATAGGTTTTATGAGCTGATGAGAATATATGACAAAGATATCCGCGGAACGTACCAATCCATCGTCGATAATCATAGACTCCTTTCTAATATCGGGTTGGTTCCATCGTCTGTAGAGCGGAATACGTGTCAAATCGTCTGCAGCTGCCACACAGGTTATTGCTGCAGATATTAAAAGAATGAAACAACGCATGGATGTGTATTAAGAGTTAGAAGAAAAAGAAGAAGGAAAAACAATCGACTACAGGGAAACAACAAAACACCAAAAAAAAGGAACGGAAAGGAATACAAGAACAGTGAATTTATAGAGGGCTACGGAAAGAATTGCTAGGTTGTGTAACGTTTCGTTTCCTGTCATCCACTGGGCTGAGAATAACCCCAAGGATGGTTTATTTTTACTTTTCAACTCATGACGGCTTGGATCCCTCAGCTTTGCAAAAATAGCATAGATTCCTTCTGTATGTTGGAATAGACTAAAACTCTACAAGACATTTTCAGGGACCCTCTCCCATCCTATCACAACTTACAGCCTTGTCTAACTATTTCAAGGCACGGTCATCACTAAACGCGACTTCCATACTATATCCACATTTTATGTGTTTGATGCATTTTCAGTCGGCGTCTATAGAGCATGTCACAATACGATTTTGGCTAGAACGCTACCGATCAATAGCCCGGATGACGGACGTAGAACAAAGAACCAGCTGCGATCAACGTCAAGAATTCTTTCTCATGGCAAATCCTGCCGCTTATCGTCTGTACATTAATCTGCATGTCAATGTGACCACTATGTATCTTAAACCAAAAGCGTTTATCTTCAAAAAGAAGAGCAACATTATTACATGGTTCGTATCCGATATCACCAAAAAAAGAAAACTGGAAAAAAAGTAAGAAAACAAAAATGCAGTTTCCTAAAAAAAAAAAAAGTTTGGCTTTGCCAAACGCGTCGTCTACAGATGTCTTCGATTGAAGCTCTCATATGCAAAGTGTATACAATGTTATACACATCATGACAATAATCAAATGGAGCCCATCATATATATTAAGTTTCTTTGCCGAAGAGCTTGGTTTTGTTGTTGAAGTGGGAATGGACGAAGACAAAGAGCCAGAAGCGACTGGAGTGGCACTTGATATCAGAGTTGGAGTAAGTGTCATACTACTACTGACAGAGCTCGTTCTAAAAAAAGAATGTGAGTACTCGGATGGTTCTTGTCCTACAATAGACTTTACGCGTTGTTCGCGCCGGCAATTGAACAGAAAGTCGTCATAAGAGCTTCTTGTGTTCCTCTTGTTGGTAGATTGGGGCAATTGTCCCAGCAACTTAATTTGGCTGTGTGCCACTAAGAAAAGAAAATGAGTTAATCCCTGAACCCATCAATCAGTAAGAGAGATGTTCTCTCTTTTTCTTTTTGTGTTTACCTTGCAAAGACACGGATAGTCTATCACAAACCCCAAAAACCCACCAGAACGTTAATCAGCAAGCATAGGATATGCCTGATTTTTTTTATTTTACCTTGTTGGCTCTTGCATGTTTTCAAGTAGTCATCTTGATTTCGAAGGCATTGATTAAACCTGCGATCCGTTATTGTTTTCTGTCTGTCAGCTTGGGAAATAAGCGGATATGTATAGTGCATACACTACTGCTGCCGCACATGACGCTTCGTCTTGAGCCAAGGCAAATTTGCATGAATAGAGTATAGCCAAGCAACCAAGAACAAAAGAGCTCATTAACTTCATGGTGAAATGGACAATGTAAAGGGTTTACAGAATAAAAAAGGATCAGCCTTATTTTAAGGAAAAGGGAAGAAAAAAGAAGAGAGAATTGGATATAAAGGGGATAAAAATGCTGGTTTTGTTGTGAAGCAAGGGGGCTAATGAGGAGGCGAAGAAGCAAAAAAAAAACGAGGAGAAACCATCACGATGCATAACGTAAAGAGAAAAAGTTTGTTAGTACACTAGAAAAAAGAAATATTCAAGTTTGCAATTACTACCGAGTGACGCTGAAGTAAACGTTCATACCAAAGATCGCATCCTCGTTTTACCAGGTGTAAGTCTCAGTTGGATAAAGAACGATGCAATGATATTGAAGGGGGGAAAGTATGTATGTGCGGGATTCTTACAGTAGCAGCTCGATATTCAATTCCGGAATGACAAGCCAATCCTTCTTGCAATCCTGGCTCGAGGGACGTACACCACAGACAATGCAGCTGTTCTAATCGAATCCGCTTGTCCAGCGAGGTAGACTCTGTTTAATACAAAGAATAACAAAATGTTCCAAAATCTGTTCCAGCTGCTCTATTAGATATTGCTTACTTGTGCGATTGATTAGCAATGATCTATGGTGAACGATCAAGGGGTTGGGCAAATAATATCCTAAATAGATCTATACGAGCTTTAATACACCTGGAAATTGTTTATAAAACGTACGAAGGCTACAGTCACTCTCACAATGAATCTGTGTCCACTAAGAAGTGCTCATGCATCGTGGCGCTCCGCACTGTTATACTACAGAAATTAGCATGCACCATTATTCATGCCAGGTTTCTTACCATGGTTTGTATGAGTAACTGTATAGAGAATATTGGAATTGTACTGTATGAAGCGAATTAAAACAAACCCCATCCTTTCTAGGGACCAATTATAAACTCTTGATAGCTTACCTTTGCTTCTATGTGACTAGATATTGCAGGCTTCTTTGAATACTATGCTTTCCTCTAAAGTTGGAAGAAGCTGCATATCTTTTCATAAATCACAACCCTCTATTTTCATAAACCGATCGTTGTTTTTCTGTAGAAGCACGATCAGTTGTTCAAACCTAGTCATTGACATAACATTGTTTACCTGCCTTACATAAAGCAATTTATCAGGCAAGACACAATTATAATGATAGTTTCTGTTTTGCACAAGCATAATGCAAAATAATCTCGTTGTCATTGTATTTCAATAAAAGGCATAGTGAATTTGATGGAGGAAATTGAGACTGTATTTTTTGTAGTGCTAATGCAATCAAAATGCAGATGTGCTCCTTTTGGGTTTTTTCCGGTAGCAACTGGCCAATTGCGTTATTTAACGATCACCGTTTTCATATGTACGCGACATTTTACAGACTAAACTCGAGTTAATAGGGCTGGGTTTTCAATTGGTATTAATAAGTAAGTAATAGCTTCTTAGGTAGCGTTTGCAGAAACGTCTGCGGACTATGCAGTAAAACGAAAGTAAGATAACAATGCCCCTCGTATTGGAGTAAGGTAATGGCAAGTTGGTGCAAAATCGTCATGCATACACTCTTTGACAGGGCGATGAATGGTTTAAAGTGCCGCACTTGAAGTTCTTCAGGGAGTCACAAGATTTTTTTAATTTTTTTTCAATTGCGTAGGACGTCTTCGAGGTTTCGATATTTCGCGATTATTTTGCAATGAGCATCCAAGGTTTTTGGGGTAAGTTACTAAATGCTTGCGAATATCCTGTATACTGATATACGATATCTAGGTCTTCACGTTGTTCCTGGCAAGACATACAGCCAAACAGTTACGGCACCATTCCGTATCGCGATGGTACAGAATCTGGAGTTGTCAGATCATGATTCGTATATTTAACCGTCCTACAGGCCAGTCTTTCCGATGAAATTTCTGAAACAAAACGCTCCAGCCTTTGTGTCAAAGTTGACGACAAAAGCTTTGTTTTATGCTCCCTGTCACCAGAAAAGGTTAGTTAGCGCGACAGTGGATAGACTGAGTTGCTCATGCGCGATTGTCGGTTAGATTGAACAGCAACCTTTGGATGTTACCTTTGTCGAAGGCGAAGAAGTTACCTTTTTTGTGAAGGGCCCAAAGTAAGCGTATCTGTTGATCAATCAGTTTTTGACAGGAAATATCCATGCAGCACTATCCATCTGACTGGAAATTACACGTTTGATGACGAAGACTCGGAATTGGATGAGGATATTGATATGATGGAGTAAGGCTTAGGAATGGTGTTATCAATCTTGTACTGAGTTAAGCGTGCACTTAGTCTTCCCAACGGCATTGACCGAAAGCGTGCTGGTATGTCAGAATCTTGCTTGCGATGCAAATTTTTTTTGCTTATACTCTTGCAACAGCTGCTTACTTGGATGATGAAGCTGAAGAGGATGAGGAGGAGGAAAATGAAGAAGATGACGAGGAAGATGAGGAAGAGGAAAGTGATGAAGAAGAGGAAGAAGAAGACAATGAAGAAGAGGAAGAAGTGGCCGTGAAGAATAACAAGAAGCGTCCTGCAAAGACCGAGGAAGAGCAGCCTGCAAAGAAGAGAAAGGCTGAACAGCAGCAAGAACAGCAGATGAAGAAGCAAGAGGAGCAAAAGAAACAAGCTGAGCTGAAGAAGAAGCAAGAAGAGCAAAAGAAGAAGCAAGAAGAGCAAAAGAAGAAGCAAGAAGAGCAAAAGAAGAAGCAAGAGGAGCAAAAGAAACAAGCTGAACTCAAGAAAAAGCAGGAGGAGCAGAAAAAGCAGGCTGAACTGAAGAAGAAGCAAGAAGAGCAGAAAAAGCAAGCTGAGGAGAAGAAGGTAGATATTAATTGACTTGTACCTTTGGCTGATGAATACTTCAGTCCAAGGTTGTCAAACTGCCAAATGGTTTGATTATCGAGGATGTTAAAGTCGGAAATGGCCCTGCGGCAAAGAGTGGCCAAAGAGTAAGGCGTATATGCAATGATAAGGAAAACCATACAAACAGCATTTCTTAGATTGGTATGCGCTATATTGGTAAGCTTACCAACGGTAAGGTGTTTGACAAGAACGTGTCCGGTAAACCTTTCAGTTTCATTTTGGGACGTGGTGAGGTGATCAAAGGATGGGATATTGGTGTCGCCGGGATGAAAACTGGTGGTGAGCGCAAGCTGACAATCCCTGCTCCTCTCGCTTACGGAAAGCGTGGTGCTCCTCCAGATATCCCTGGTAACGCCACTCTCGTTTTTGAGGTAACGACAAATGCTTGATAAATTAGTGGCTCTTAACACATTACTTAGATCAAGCTCGTGAATATGAAATAATTACTTTGATATTCATAATAGATCTTCATTTGACAATGCCACTTGATAACAATATATAAATGAAGTCATCAGATTTCACTATCCAACAATATCGCAAATAATCTAAACAATTGCTGTCTTCAAATACGATTCTGTAACCGAAAGCCGGCCAAAATCGCCTACCACGTACTTTATTTCCAAAAATTAAAGTCGCATCTAGCAAATTCACTTGGCGCATTTTGGAAACTGGGCTTGACGCTAACAAATTACATTAATTGTCGTGTTATAAGAGTTCGAATTGACCACTTTTACATACCTGACATAAAACTGACGACGCCATACCCATCTCCCCGCAAAGTGTATGCAAGATGCATATATAAATTTCAATTGATGAGTAATAGAAGAAAAATAACAATAGTATTCAATGACACTTACTAAACATCGGGCGTAAAAGCCCTATCCACTTGACTCGTGGATCCTTTTCTGCCTTTTTGCTTGCTGCCTCTCAGATCGCCTTAAAGTGAGCTCGGGACGACTCTGGTCTTTCTTCTCGTCGGCTGATTCGTCTGCGAGACCTGGGTGGTTCAACCATAGTCTCGGTTTGGCTGGCACTTGTTCGACGTCGTGCAGTTGGGGCTATCATGTTCTCTTAATTTTTATAGAATACCTATTGTCTGCTAAAGTCTTCTACAGTTTTTTTCTTTCATACGGTTTGAAAGTTCGTCTGCATCACGCCCGGTAAAAGACTACCTTGGTATGTCTTCGAATAGAGTACGTAAACGTTGCATCATCTTGCGGTGCATCCGAACAAAGTTTACATAGTTTATGCCATTTCCATTTCGTTGTACAATGGATTTGCATGGAATGTTACATAAATATTACACGTGTAGATACAGTTTATAACTCGGTCTACTGTTCCCATCAATAATATCTCAATGTCTATCTTAAATCAAAAATTATTTCATGCTCACAGAAAATGGCGGGAAAAGAACGAAAGCGACATGTGAAGAAAAATAAACAAGCGGGACATGCTTTTCATTGGCGTTTTTTCTGCTAGATAAACGGAGTAATGGTTGAAACGCCCACCCAGACCATATTCACTGCAGTAAAAGTGTAAGAATACATAAAGTACCCTTTATTGATCTTTTTGCAAGTAGGACATCTTGACATCTCGCAATACATCTCAAGTTCTGATATTAAGAAGTCGATTTCCTTTGGGATAGGTTGTTAAGAGCATTAGATATGTCATTATTCTAGCTTACAGACTCCTGGATGCGTCTTATAGAGGTCTGTGAATTACTTTCTTTTTCGAGCTAAGTGATTGACATCGAGTTTCAACCTAGCACTATCTAGTTTCTTGGGTTTATTCAGTGGTTCAAATGAGCGCAAAAATAATAATTGTGTCCGCCCGGGCTAGATCAATCTGATAAAAATTGAGGGGGGGATGGAAAAATATCGGGGAAGGGCGTGAGTATCGAAAAAGCCTTTTTGCAAGGAAGAAGCGGGCGACAGCAGGCCGGACAGGGGCCCTGATGGGACGGATAGGTTTTGAGGAGATATCGATATGTATTAGGCATGTGGATTGAATGGACGGGTTGTATTAGAGGAAATAGATTCAACAGACTTGGCGTCTAGAGAAACTAGAGTCTATCATCTCAAGAAGTGAAGCGTTGTGTTGTTTGAGCCTACTAATTTCAGCCTTGGCAGCAGCGAGTTCTGCTTTTGAGCGTTTAACAGTGGGCATGGGGAGAGCTCAAGGATGTGGATGCAATTTTAAAATGAGGTAAAGCGGTAGCTAAGCAGAAAAAGGACGGCATTGAATTTTCTTTTTCATTTGCTGCGACATTTAATTCCACTGGACTGCGACTTCGATTTTCGTAGTTTGCGACATTATTTTTGGGAGATACTGTATAACGAGAGAGCATTGACGATATGTGTAAATTTGGGTTAAAAGCTGTCAGTAGTAGTCCTGCAGAACCAGCTAAACACTATTTAATCTGGGAATTGCTTGGGACTAAAATATTTTTTTTGGAGGGATATGTACGCCAAAATACCTGCAGAAGGTTTGTCTCCCTTACTCACGTTTTCCTGGTATTTTCCTAATCAAGATCACCTATACCGCCCTCCTTAAAAGATGTGGCGACTAAACCCCCGCCCACTAACCAACTGAAAGTTTGTTGTCTAACATGTAATAGCTTTGTTTTATAAGGTTTTTCTATCTCCTGCATTATCGTAGTTTGGCCGCGGAAACAAAAAGGAAAAGAAAAAAAGGAAGAGATGAGAAACAAGGAATGATATCTATGAGTGTGTTTATTATGAAGCGCTGTTGGTTGGAATATCGAGTGGCTGTTAAAAACCAGTTCTACATATACTTTTCATGGTCTTCCGACCGTAACTATCATTAACAGGCACAAGAACTGCTTTCGTCGTTTCTAACAGAGGAATCGTTCAGATCCACTTTGGTCACTATGTTGGAAAGCGTTAAAACGAAATCAAACGCTGCAGATTATATCATACACTCGGTTTTCTGTCCATCTTCCATACTGTTCTCCATGCCAGGTAGAGCGTGCCCGATTTTGCGGAAGAGTGGTTTTACCTGGTAACAAGCGTTGGAAAAAAAAGTCAAAGGATCCATCTCCTTATTCTTACGTTATATCCAACTTTGGCACTTGTTTCAATGAACATGATATTGTATTCTCGTGCTTTCTTTTCTCCTTCTTCGACTGTCACTTGACTATACGTTACGTGAGATACTATTGCTGCATCAGTTGAACAATTACCGCTTATCATTGAGATCAGTTTTATTGCCAACTAAGACAATGATCACATCTGTTCCCCTTTCTGCACGCACGTCGTCGATCCATTTTGAAGTATTCACAAATGAATTCCGGTCTAACGTCCAGTTAGTGATTAAGTCCTTAACATTTCCTTGTACCCACTGGTAATATCGTAAACAACTACAGTTACTGAGGAATCTCTATGGATCGCTGTTAGCAGTTGGTATCTTGTTATGAAACGTCAAAGAAAAAAGAAGAGAGAAGTCAAACCTTATATAGCTGGGTATAAGACTACGAAAACGTTCCTACTTTATCATGTTGAGTTCTTTATCTCTCATCTATCTAATTACGCTGCTACCTGTCCAGCAGTGTCCCCTATGACATATTCTGGTCAGATTTCTTTTTTATTTTCACTAGTTAATACACTTACATAACTGCAACCGAATCGTTCGGTCGTCCAAGTACATTGTTTTCGATAAGAAATCGATACCTATGGTTGCCTGTGCAATGTTTAGCCAACAAATTTAAAGGACCTATATGTGTACCTGATAGGTATTGTCGAATGTGTCATACATAAACCGTGTAATGAGTGATGTTTTGCCAACTGTTGCATATACATCAGTGACATGGTCTGTACTCATCACATTCAACTTACCGCTTTGTTCCCCTAGGAAGACGAGTTTGAATTTCTTTAGAGGATTGCCAATGTCGTTGGAGGTCATAGTCAAAGGAAAAAAAGAGGGAAGGATAAAGGTTATCTCATAAACAGGGCATTTAGCTTTGTTGGGCGCATTGCAGAAAATTCACGTAATGAAAAATTAACTTCGGAAATTGAAATCATCCATTGCATGCTGTGCAAGGGGGGTTCAAGAGTGGAATGGCTGCCCAAGGTCGATTTACAGGTTGTTGAATATGAAATTAGCTTCTGTCCCACACTATTTTTTGTTAATACATAGTACAAACTTACATAGATTAAAGATACTCTTTGTGTAAATACAAGAACAATATAGAGGTTGCTTGACAATGCGTACTACTACTGAAACCCTGACAACCAACGAAGTAAAAGACATACACTTTTCTAAGAAAAAAAATAGGATGTTGATAACAAGTATTTCATTAGTATCTCAACTTGAGAGTATACTGAAGATGGAATGAAAGAGGTTACTATTCCGGTTTCATGCCAAGTAAGGTGTATGGTTAACTCCGTATCGCTGCCAGATTGTTATGCCGAATGTAAAAGGGCGAAACGTAATGACGATCCTTTGCAGTTTTTCAGGTTATTGCGACTCTGCAGTTAATGCGTGTAACACTTGTCAATTGGACCACACAATCAAATGTGCATCCTTCACGCTATTGATATGTGGCACGACGATCGGACTGTAACTCTGCTGTAGTTTTATGTTACGCAAATCCGACGTGCATGCTTTTCTGATGACATCAAGCAGCATCAGTTGCCATTTTCCTGTGTGTCTGAAACGCAGCAGCTCATATCATAACATATCTCTCCTGACAACACAACGTGAAAACGACCTGATATGAATTCCGTGATCATTAGTCATTGTTGAAGTATTTACATTCATTTCAGCTTTCTTCGCGATTACCTCATACAAAAGCTGGGGTAGTCGACCTGTACTATTAAAACCTCCTATGAAAATCGTGAATAACACTAAGAGATGTTTACAATAGCGCACAAACGTGAGGCAAGTATGATGGAATACTAAGCGATGACGCTTGTTTAGCAAGCCTTGTATAAAACTTGATTTGACTCGAATGCTGTCGTGTTATTTTGGGTTATGAGTACTTGGTATGACTTAATATTTGTAGATATAATCAGGCGAAGCTGCATCGTTGAGGTTCGTTCTTTCGAACCATACTAGGTCAGGATAGGAGCCGCTTCTCTCGGTGGCAATAACCTGAGCATATTCTTCCGCTAGCAGTGCAACTCCTTTATATTCATCGTCACAGTAGGTTAAACGTACTGCATTCATACATATGACTTGTCATTAATAAGAATAACGGCCACGAACTTGAGTTGGTGTTTCACAGCAAGCGTGGCAGAGACAAGAGCAACGGCGGGTGGCTGTGAGCGACAAGTAACATGATTCATGTTGGGATGCGCACTTTGCTAGATCTTTATGATGTCGGCAATCTCCTTTTCCCACGCTGAATCTTTCCAAATTGCATCCATTTTCCCTCCGACTGTAGGGTTAAACATAGCATCATCAAACTGTCGCCGTTCGGTTGTAGCTCATCAATTAATGCTCATATGTACACAAGCATAACTCTCTCAATTCGTGAAGCTAAGGACAAATTCTCATGACAAGCTTGTACATCAAGCACACATCGATAAGTGTTCTATCTATGGAAAAATGCGTTTACACTTATACTTGCAATGACAAAAATTTAGGCGCTGCTTCTGATCTAAACGAACATTAACTGAGCATTTGTTAACACTCCAAATCCACATTAAGATCAGCATCTACCTATAGAGCTAAGTAGGGATGCATCCTTGAAACTACTTACTTTTTAGTAAAAGCCTTAGTGCTTCGGCTGCTGCATCACAGTTAGTTATTCATATTCTTACAGCCCAGAGATGGGTCAGACGTTATTATGAAGATTCTGAAAGCATTTTCGAGAAAAGAAAAAATCAGGCTGACGTCGTGTTCTATGGGAGGAGCACAAGCAATTTATTTTAAACTGCATTGATGAGAATCCTTCTCCTGTTTAACTGAGGTGATAGAAAGTATAATGCACAGCTTTGTAAATCTTAGCGTTTTTCGTAGTACTGTTTATAACTTCATGACAATACGGTGAAATCTATCCATTAAGCAAGCGTAATTTCAGCCAGTGGAAAGAAACTGTAAGGAAAAAATTCAGTAAATACTATGGGAAATGGTTCCTGATGTACTATT
Source organism: Apophysomyces variabilis (assembly GCA_002749535.1). NCBI lineage: Eukaryota > Fungi > Mucoromycota > Mucoromycetes > Mucorales > Mucoraceae > Apophysomyces > Apophysomyces variabilis. The sequence continues at coordinate 2,231,074 of MZZL01000409.1, read as the reverse complement.
TTTCATTAAGTAAAAAGTAGTACATTAGGAACCAAAGTTTACGAGTCCGCTGCAGAATGCAACATTGGATCCCAATGGACTATTTTTTACTTAATAGAAAATAGTATATCAGGAACCAGAAATAGCTCAATAGGAACTGATGGAGACCAGAAGTAACTCACATTTCCCATAGTGAAAGGTATGATTGGGTGCAAAAGTGGCAACAAACTGACTTGGACTTTACGAACAAACTGTGTCTTTCTTGATGAATCAGCCTTTCATATTGTGTGGCCAACATCGTATAGTGATGTCGATGGTATCAATTTGGTCATTGGCACCAATATTTCCAACGCGCGTTACATCAAGCCTACGTATCGATATTATCATCAAACCTGAAATTGGCCAAGTCACTTCCAACTTCACCTTGAATGCAAACTAAAGATCGTTTGCCGCGAAAATGTTTGTCAAGAAGTCTGCTTGGGACTGTGCACAACATCTCGCCATAGGCGGATGTACCAACAAAATCTCAAATTACAATGTGATCTTTCAACTTCGACAGCTTCGCAACCGCTTCCATCAAGAATCAACTTACTTCGCTTGTCGAGGATTCAACGAACCATTTGATGACTTTTCAACGCGACTGTACACGGTCTTCACGCTATGCGAATGTGATAATGGAAATAACGACTCTGGATACCGCGTTGGATTTCTATTGCTTCAAACCATTGCAAACAACATAATCACCGGTGTCATATCCACAGAAACAATGGATACTCAGTACCCCGCTTATGTCTAAATAGGGAAGATGGACTTTTAAATACGGACTTACATAACACAAGATCGAGCAATCCTAACTCAGTCTATACAAAGAAGATTGCAGAGTTTCTATGATCCACAAGGAGAAGACTGTCCATTATAGAAGGCAATTACAAATCACTTGGCACAGAAGACAGTCCATAATCACAGTCCTGTCCATATAGACCCACAGACATTTTAGTATAAAAGAGTAATGTTTTTATTTGAATAAGAATCATCTTATATTGAGTCTCGTGTATATTGCTTGTCTCTTTCTATCATCAGATAAAACATTACAGCCATACCCAGCGCCCTGCCAAGCAAATGAAAGATGCATACATAAATTTTCAGTTGGTAAGTAATAGTAAGAAAAATAACAATAGTATTCAATGATACTTACTAAATATCGGGCATAAAAGCCCTATCCACTTGACTCGTGGATCCTTTTCTGCCATTTGGCTTGCTGCCTGTCAGATCACCTTATAGGAGCTCGGGACGATCCTGGTCTTTCTAGTTGATTTTTGTAGGTTGCGAAATTATTTTTGGGACATACTGTATAACTTAATTGACAAACGAATATCAAAATCGAAGAGCACGTTGGAACTGCAAACAAACGTCTATTTGTTCGTCCGTGTTCACCCGTGCTAATAACTAGTAGCAATTGGTGTGCTAGTATTATTTTGGCTTCAACACAACCCCACTGGGCATTAGCAGAACATAGGAGGTTTTGCAAACTTATGGCTAGTGTAAACACAAGTTCATGCTTAAGATATAGATACATAATTATTTTCTATATTTTTCTGACTCATTCTGTCCGATGTTCATTAACGAGCGATTACCTACTTTCTGATGAGTGATAACACCACTAATGAAACTTCCGCCACGTACAGAAACATTGACTAGTTTGTCTCACTGATAGATGGTCTAGCATGTCTGTAACCTACTTCAATGAGCCAAAAGTTATGAGCAAATTAATGCGAGGGCAACCAGGGGAAAAGCAGGGGTATGTTAGGCATTCAGGAGCAAGATTTTATGCTCTCTTGCCTGCGTTATATAGAAGACTTTGCAAACAAAAGAGTCAAAGCAAGGAAAAAAAAGCGTCAAACAAAACTATAACCGTTTCGATAAGCAGTAGTCTCATTTGAAGGGAGCTGCAGTTCCATTGTGACGCCAAGTCGGCATACTATGGACAATTCGATAAACTAAATGTTCACTTAGTGCGGCCCTCCATCAGATAGTTTGAAGTCAGATAAAAGAGGACGAGATTACAGTGAATTTGTATAGGTAATAGATCAAGATTACATGTGTTGTCTGAAGTCCCCGTATATCTTCAATGGTGGTTCGCATATCGGTATCCAAAAAGTTGCAACAACGTGATTTGCTGATATCTTCCGCAACTTTTCTCTAACATCTGCAACTCTGAGCCCTTCCAACCTTATATAATCAAAGAGATAACAATTCTGCAGTCTACGATTCTGTCATGGCCATTTTATATATAACAAATTATGCTTCCCACGAAGAAGTAGCGGGGGCAGCAGTATCTTCTGCCCAGTCGGTGTTAGTGCGAGTGGCGGACCAGTCAGCAGCAGCAGCAATGGCGACAGCACCTTCAGTAGCGCCTTCAACTGCCCATTCAGCAGCTTGAGCTGCAGTCTCAAAGGCACCTTCCTCTTCAAAACCGGCAGCAGCCTGCTCCTTTTCGGCCTCTTCGGGATCGCGGTAGAAGAACATATCAACCATGACTTCCCAAGGAGTCTGGTAGTCCAAGGTACCACGAAGACGAAGGACAGCACGGGCCAAGAGCCAGTAGATCAAACCGAGGGCGTGCTTACCCTTGTTGTTGGTGGGAATGGCAACATCGACATATTGAAGAAGGGCGTCGGTGTCAGCAAGTGAGATCACTGGGATGTTGACATAGGAGGCTTCCTTGATAGCCTGGAAGTCAGTGAGAGGATCGGTACAGATGATCAAACGGGGTTCGCGGAAGGAACGGGTGTTGTAGTTAGTGAAGGTACCGGGGGTGAAACGGCCAACAATAGCTTCGGCACCAATGTACTTGGCAAACTTCAAGGCAGCACGGTGACCGTAGGGACGAGCAGCGACGACAACGATATCCTGGGGCTGTAAAATATGGCTCGAAACTTTCCATTGTCCCATGCGCATGAATATCCACTTACGTTTTCAATGGCAGCAATGACACGGGCGGCAAACATGAGCTTCTCCCAGGTCTTTCCGATGTTGATCAAGTTGATACCTATCGACGATTTTTTGTTTGTCAGTCGACTCCATTAAACTATATTGTGCAAGTAGGTCTTGCCATCGTCACGACGCTTATAAACGTAGGGAGTCATGCGAGAGGTGACATTCTTGGCGCCAATGTGGCATTGAGCGCTCAACAACAATTGGATGTCTTCCTCGGTAGGGCTGAGAATCGTAGGCAAGCGAGACATATCTAACAATACAAGATTTGACGGATCAGTGTCACAATAACTTTATCCATCCAACTTTCAAAAATGGCAATAGTTGTATATCTGTTTGTCATCCATCTTGCAGATAAATACTAAGTACAGATAAACTCTAATCTATTCACCAATACGCACTTTAATTATGCAGGGAAAAGGAAGGCATACTACCATCCATACCACTCTCTTTTAAATCGACGGAGCCAAAAATCACATCGGAGTAATCGCCCCTTTACCGAAGCACTCCGGTCCGAGGTCAAACCTTCATGATGGACGCTTAAGCAAAAGATTGACTGGGTATTGTCATCAATGAAGGAGTGAAGATACGCGCTATTTAAGGAATGCCAACTACCCTAAAGCTTGTTTCACTTCATAAATGTGTCTTCCTTTCCTTTGTCTATTAAGTACGTCGTACTATGAAACCAAATGCACTCAGTAACAACATGCTAAAAGTTGCCCCGATGAAACAGTATCCATTGTAGCAGTTCTTTTTCACTTTTTTCTGAACATTTTATTTAAAATGTAGACAAACGGTTCGTTCAACTGACAATGTTTAGAATCTAAGCTTGCTGAAGAACCACTTGTTCTTGCCGGTCTGATAACGCTCCTCAAACAACTTCTTGATGACCTGCCATACCGTTTAATATCACCAGTAAATCCGCCCGTTATGTCTTACCTTCTTGGATTCTTCACGTTGGGTGGGTTCCTTGAAGGTATCAGCAGAGACAGTACCCTTGATCTGTTCCAACTCCAAACCGTAACTAGTTTATCGCTTTAGTTTCCATTAATCGCTTCCGCGTTAAACTTTACCGAGTGGGCATCATGTGGTTGTAGTTGATGATCTTAACAAAAGGCTTGACCTTGGAGCGCTTAGCAACCTTCTTCTTACCCATGGCCTTGGTGATCTTCAAGGGAGCGCGCTCCACACCGGCAACAACAGCGTAGCCATAGGGTCTGTCCTTGGTACCTTCGTCGTGGTCTACGAGTTTGAAAAAGAATCAATCATCATCGTTCAGGAAAAAAAACAAAGTAGCGAAAACGCGTTTCCCCTTTCACTGTTGTTGCCGTCATGTTACACCGTCTTCCATTCGTCCTCCTCTCCCCTCTCTCATGCTACTCGTCATTCACCCCCACCCCTCATTTTCTTTTGAAGGAAAAAACAAAAGCAATGCGTACTGCGAACAACGACGGCCTTCTTGCCAGCATAGCGGCCCTGCAGAATGACGACAACCTATAATGTGCCAATTAAAATTCAGTAATGTTGAGATTCCAAAGAAATGAGGGTCGAAGAATTCTCTTTCAATCCATAACGGAAACTAGATCATCCATCAACAATCAAAAGCATCCATCGTACCTTTCCGGCCTTGATGAATTTGACCATAATGTGGATTCAAGAAAAGAGGAAGAGCCTGGACCTTCACAATTGCACGGATGATGTGTTCGGCACTGGTGAAGAAATTAGCCAATCAGATTCCCGAATCTTGCTTTTCAAATTTCCTATGCTTTGATGGACGGACGTGTATCCTATCACACCATTCTGTCCGATCCAAATACAATTCAGTACGAAGCATACAATTGCCCTCTATGTCAAGAAGACTTGACACATATTCATTCTGCTGTCTTACGGCAAAGACATGTCGATCAATGCCTTGACTCCGCACACCCTACAGAGGAAAACCCATTAGCAGATGATACTTACGAGTATTGTATTTTTTGTGGAAAGGACATTTCCACCTACAATGGAAATCGTAAAGAATCCCATTTTTCTCGTTGCATGGATGAGATGGCTGCAGAAACACGGCAGTTGAAAGAACAGGAACGGCAGCAAAAGCTCTCGACATTTGCAGGTCAACAGATACCATTTTTGTCTCAGCTTGACGTATGCCCTTGTTGCTATGATACTTTCAGTAGCTTGTCACTACGACAGAAGGTTGCGCACATCAAACAGTGTTCAAAACGACGAAATATAACAATGGAACAGTTGCTGAATACATTTCGGTGGATTCAATATGGCCACCAACTGACACCACGACAAACCGATGTGACGGGTATTTCTCCGTCGCTCACGATCTCTCAAGGCTCTATTCACGCAACTGCAGTTGATGAAGATAATGATTTTAGCTCGGATGTCATATTTCACCGGCGGTCCACTGCGAATAACAGAGCCACTAATAGAAACGATGAGAACGATGAAGAACTTCACTTAGTACTAGCTCTGTCAAAATCCATGCATCCGTCGAAGGAAAGCAAAAAAAGAAAACGTCTGGATGGAAACGAAGCGAACATTTTGACTATTGAAGAGTCACGTAGACTTGTTGAGCAAGAACTCGAGCATTTGCTGTATCAATCAAACGACGAATGTAAAACCTCCTCCGAGCAATACGCATATGTTATACCATTGTCCAGGATACAAAACGATTGTGCTTTTCAGAATAGAAAGCGACGACCATCTCTTTGGACATTAGCGGCTGCCGACGAGACTGTGGAAAACAGAATGTTTTGCGCTGATTTTATGAAGATAGTCGTACCATCAACAGGGCACGATGAAAAAATCTGAAAGTACGGTCAGGGAGAAACTAAAATACCGGATTCGGTTACATGCTAATACAATATATTGCCTTTCTAGCGAAGCAAAGTAATAAATGTATTTGCATTAAGTGTATGTTTGATGCCTTCCTGATATATCTGATCTGATATACTTATACATGCATCCAGATCAAATAAGGGAGCCGATGCAGTACAAGATTTGTTTCTTTCAGTATGTTTATGCTGAAGTGATACATGGTGTAGGTTCAGGGAACATAACAGGCCTTGCGTCAGTGAGCATTCATTACACTAGGCATGTCTTTCTGCATCGTAGTCTAAACGCGTGGATCATTCTGATTTAGTCTACATTGTTATTTTCAGACTCAATATTTTTGTAAATTAGTATGACCATGCTAGTTTCCAGCAATCTTCGTCTTAGATGTTGGACGATGTACAGTAAAAGCGCGGCTCCTTTTTTCTTAACGTTGAACGTTCTGTTATCGGTGTTGTGCCAGCGCGAACTTTTATTTTCCGTCAGCGGAAACACGTCCTATTCGCTGGCGCGAAAGTATCTTTCAAGTGACGCAAAAACTGTGCTTTTTCTTCACTCAAAATCGCATTCATATGAACATGGATTCATGGTCAGCATCATGCTCTTATCAGTATGGACAGACAGGCAACGTTGATGCTGATAGACACCGAAATTCATACCTCCATAAGACGAAAACTGAGAATTACACAACTTCAGCCGGAGACGTTCAAAGCTTCAATGGAGACAAACCCCAGCTCAGTGCACAACAAATACTTGCAAATGACTATTCCAACACGGCAAATCAATATAAAGCCAAGCCCATTGCGCCTGACGAGAATGAAACCGATTTCAAGGACAGTGGCTCACAATGGCACGCATACCGTAAGGACACTCGCGCAACAAGCGCGTCTCGACCCCAAGGTCCATTCAACTCCTCGTCGGTTGCAATAGAGGATGGGCCTGTTTACCAAGGAAAATTTGGTCCTTACACCATGAAGTCTGTTCTTGTCCGCCACGATAACCGATCGGTAGATGTATCAATTGATGATATAGCAATCGTGAGGACAATGTTACCCCAGCCAACATGGCAATCACATATGGAATCACCTTTCATGTATCCGCAATATCATGTGGATCGAAACTCAGATCGTGCATTACAGAACCATTCGATAGGCACTGAGACGCAAACGGAGTTGCAGAAACGGCCTTGTAAGGGAAACAAACCAATATCAGTATTGATCTGACAGTTTGAATAGCCATACCTTCATCAACTTCTCGGGATGGCTTACAACCAAGAAAATACGTCCATCCATACGATCGAAATCCTGGAAACCGTAGGGAACTATTTGAGGCATACATCAGCCCCAACGAGATGCAACGTCAAATTGACAGTGGTCAATTACATCAAGGCACTTTACGCATTAATCGGCGGAGGCGGTTTGAGGCCTACGTGACATGCGACGATCTTGAATCTGACATTTTCATATATGACCATTTTGCGCGGAATCGGGCCTTGGAAGGCGATGTGGTTGCCGTTAAACTTTTGGAGAATGTAGACAAGATTTGGAGCATGAGAAACAAGAGGGTCAAAAACCTAGGCAATAATACCGAGTCGGCGGATCCTGGGCCGGAGACTGCATCTGGAGACGAAGAAGATGAAGAGGACCTGACAAAACCGAAGTATTGCGGGCAAGTTGTTGGAATACTTCACCGAAGAGATGGTTTATGTTTTGCGGGGTAAGGGCTTAAAAATAGCTGGTCTTTGCCAACGTTTTATTGTTTATTAGCACGATCTCAGTTGAGAAACCGCAACGAAAGAAATTAGAGCAAAAGGAAGTGGAAAACACTGATACAAGCAAGAATGAGGAAGAGGAAAGCGAGACAGAATGGGAGGAAGGGGACTTACCACCTACTGAAATTAAACGATTTGACGTGAGGACCGCATGGTTCAAACCGATTGATAAACGAGTCCCACTGATTGTGATTCCAATCGAGGACGCTCCTCCTGATCTGCTTGATAAAGAGTCGAGCTACAAAGATAAATTATTGGTGGTGAGTGTACCTGGAGAGCAACTGGATTTTTAATTTATTTTACCCGCAAGGCCAAGTTTATGCGATGGTCTATATTTTCACTTAGCCCGTTTGGCAAGATTATTAAGGTCTTAGGAAATGTTGGTAGCATAGCGGCAGAAACGAAAGCAATTATTACTGATTGTAGCGTGCGTGATGAGCCGTTCAGCTCGTTGGCCCTGCAAGGACTTCCTTCCTTACCATGGTCAATTCCACAGGGGGAATATCTGAAAAGACGGAATTGCGCAACGGAAATGATTTTCACCATTGACCCGGCTACAGCAAAAGGTAACCATGTAATAAGTGTAGAAGAGGTTATTCATACGCAATATGAGATCTTGACGATGCCGTTCATATTAAACCCCTGAAGGATGGCAATTTCGAAGTGGGCGTGCACATTGCGGATGTGACGTACTTCGTTAAAGAGAATACCCCGCTAGATACAGAAGCATCCGAGCGTGGTACGAGCACGTATTTAGTGGACAGAGTATTGCCCATGCTTCCTGGAATTTTGAGCGAGGAACTATGCAGTCTGCATCCAGGTGTGGATAGGCAAGTTTGAAGATCAGAGTATCACAATATCCAACACATAACCTAGGCTGGCGTTTTCCGTGATTTGGCAAATGGACCCATTTGGCAAGGTGCTGGACACTTGGATGGGCAGGACTATCATCAAGTAATTTGTTTGATATACACGCGCACTGCAACAGTACTTAAGTTTGATTTATCAAGCTCGCGCGCCAAGCTTTCTTATGAAGATGCTCAAAGTGTGATTGATGGCTCCGGTTTACCGATATCAGCCAACGTCATATCGCAAAAGGATATCATAGGTATAGAGAAAAGCATAGTTGAACTGTTTAGAATATCTTCGCATATGAGGAAACGACGTTTTGATGAGGGTGCTCTGTCGATGAGTTCCGTGAAATTGACGTTTCAACTGAACCAGAAAGGCGATGTGGACTCGGTTAAAGCATACGAATTGAAAGAAGCAAACAGACTGATAGAAGAATTTATGATCTGTGCTAACGTTACCGTTGCCCGAAAGATTGCAAAACACTATCATAATTCAGCACTTTTACGACGACACGAAGCACCAGTAACGAAAAAGCTGGTACGTCGGGATTTGTCTGCCTGCTTATAGTAATATCACGAAAAGAGGGAATTCTATAGCATCACGGAGGAGTTAGGTTACGACTTCGACATAGCAAGTGCAGGCGGCTTCCAGGCTTCGCTGAACGCAATAAAGGACGGCGATGCCAAAGAAGTTCTGTTGCAATTAGCAATCAAGCCAATGCGGCGAGCCAAATACTTTTGCACAGGATCTGTCGACATATCAAAATATGAACACTATGCGCTTAATGAACCTTTGTATACTCACTTCACTTCGCCTATCCGTCGGTACGCTGATGTGATCGTACATCGACAACTTAATGCAGCACTTCGTAATCAAGGTTAGTAGACATAAAGCAGAGTGGCAGTTTAACTTTAAATACAGCTTCCCCATTCACAAAACGATCCACACAGAATCATGCGATTCGGTGCAACTATGCAAGAGATGCGGCAAAGAATGCACAAGATGCACATATCATGCTGTACCTTGCCCACTATTTACACCAGGTTGAGCAAAATAGCGGGCCGGAGCTACAATCGGCTTTGATACTTTACGTTTTGGATAATGCTATTGACATTTATGTTCCTGTTTACGGGTTGGAAAGGCGGATATACATGGATATATTACCATTGGAATCTTTTGAATTCGACATTGTGAGCAAATCTATCGTTGTAGTGTGGAAAAGCGGCATTAAAGCCAACCGAGAAATGGAAGAAAAGTTATTAACACGCCGGGAAGCACTACAGTCCAGCGGCAAACAGCAAGAAAAGATGGTGGCAGAAGTTGGTAAAATCAGACCAGCAGAGCAACTGGGTGATGATGATCTGGAAGATGAGGACTCGGGAATAATTCTTCCTAAACTATCGAGCGCCTCTACTGAAAGCGAAGAGATCGATTATCAAAAGAGAATGCAACGTTTTAAGACGCTCTCAAGACTGAAAGTCAGCATTCAAGTCAACATCCTCCATTCACCTCCACTCATCTATATGTATCCCGTCAATCCGTTTTGTTAGGATTCTATCACCACAAAGGGTGTTGATCAGGAAGTATCATCATACATGTATGTGACCAATAGCCAAACGAATTTATAAACGAATTAGCTTCAAAATGCCTTCGAGGTGCAGCACTTTGTTTATTCAGTCTCCTCTCATTCATACCCTGAAGTCTTCCGGTGACTTTCCGTTACCCGAAAAGCTTCGTTGTTTATCCGATTTTACCGCTCCTTAATCTTATTTCTCTTTCCAGGCTAAAGCTCGCCATTTAACGGGAAACCGCAAAGTTCTACTAAGTCTATATGGCGGCTCTAAAACCTTCAAACACCCGCTTAAATTTTCTGGCCACTTCGATACAACGACTGAAGAATTAAAATCAAAATACTCATGGTGAGATCTTTTAAGTACCTAAATTGCAGTGAATCTACGACCCTTTCTTTACGATTTTCATAGATCCTGTCAGGGTGTTCCTCATACTGTTTAGCTGATCTCTGAGCTGTGCGAATGTGAATATATAAATGCTTCGCAAGTGTATACCTTTCAGTATTGAGTTTCCAGAACCTAATCTGTCCTAAATAATGTGGGAAAGTATGACACGTTTTCTTATTATTCCTCTCGAACGAGAATCCCTCAATCGTGGTATAATGTACACTGCTTGTTGTTAGCCTGAGAAGATTCCTTATGGCCATTTCATCAAACATTCAGTACAGGTATTGATCGGTGCAACAGCATTATTATTCATCCTCAACAATGTATTCCGTGAATTCAAGTTTTCTATTCTTATCGACAACATTTCCGTAAATTTGGGGATATAATTTAAAAGGACAAGTGTGGAAGAGAGAAGAAAGAAGCAGAGTAATATTTTCCTAGTCAATATATAGCTAAAATGGGCTAAGACAATCTCTGCGACGTAGAAAGTGTGTCTATAGATAAGTTGTGTCCTTATGCTTTCCATTACCCGTATTACCATTTCTGGTAGATTGGTGTTTGGTTGACGCCTTTTTGCCTAATGTGGCTTCTCAACTGCGAATGGCAGCCATTTTTTTTCTCTGCAAACAAAATTGGGTATAAATATGCTTATGTGCTATATGAGTAGGAACTAGAGATTAGTTAATAGAATGACGACGATCATTGATATAAAGCAGTTTTAGCCAGAATCAAATAGCGTTCATGATGTATATAAGCCATGTTTCCATATTTAATTTACTTTGTCGCGGGGACGATGTACGGAGACAAACCGGAGGATACCTCATAGAACATGATGACAAACGAATCACATGCAAAGACGGGCATGTGAAAACTCACCACGGTGACACAAAGTATTTCAAATGAAAATCTCCTATAAAATCTTTTGGTATCTCACTTTTCCCCACATCTTTCCCCAGTTTTTCTCTTTGTAAATACACAACATGGCTAATGAGATCCGTTATGATTGAAGAGTCGCCATTATTACAGGCGCAGGCGGAGGTTTGCCATTTTAAGCCATTCCAAAGTAACATATATGCTTATCATTCTTTAAAAAAAAAAAAAAAAAAGGTCTCGGTAAGGCATATGCCCTTTACTTTGCCTCTCGTGGTGCCAGTGTCGTCGTAAATGATCTGGGTGTTTCTAGAACTGGCGACGGTACTAGCTCCAATGCAGCCGATGCCGTGGTGGAAGAGATTCGTAAAGCCGGTGGTAAGGCAGTCGCCAACTACAACTCCGTCGAAGATGGTGCAAAGATCGTCGAAACCGCCATGAAGGCATTCGGACGCGTCGACATTGTCATCAATAATGCAGGCATTCTTCGAGACAAGTCTTTTGCCAGAATGACAGATGCCGACTGGGATTTGATTCAAGCAGTCCACGTCAAAGGCTCGTATGCTGTCACCAAGGCAGCATGGCCTATAATGAGAAAACAAAAGTACGGACGAATTATCATGACTGCATCTGCTGCTGGTCTGTACGGAAACTTTGGTCAAGCAAACTATAGCGCTGGTAAGAAGCGATCCTACTTCCCTCTTGATATACCTCTTCCCCTTTTTACTTATTCGTTTAATTAGCCAAGCTTGCATTGGCTAGTTTCAGTAGCTCTTTGGCAAAGGAGGGTGCCAAAGATAACATCCACACAAACACAATTGCTCCTATGGCGGCTTCCAGAATGTACGTCTGCAATAAGCAACTTTGGGTCACTGATTTATTTGTTTGCTCTTTCGTAGGACGGAAACTGTCATGCCTCCCGAAATTTTGCAATCACTTAAGCCTGAATTCGTAACCCCCGTCGTGGGTTACCTTTGCCATGAGAATACCGAAGACAATGGTGGCATCTTCGAAGTCGGTGGCGGTTTTGTGTCCAAGCTCAGATGGGAACGATCACCCGGTGTCGTCTTCAAAGCGGATGAAACATTTACCCCTGCAGCAGTCAGTGCCAAGTGGGAAGAAATCTGTGATTTCGACAAGACCAATGAATATCCTTCCTCTGTAATGGATACTGACTTCATGGCATTGCTGGAACGAGCCAAGGCTGCTGAAGCAAACCCTACAGGTGAACCCCTAAGATTCGATGGCCAGGTAGAAACAAGGATGTCATGTTTCACCTGTGAGAACTAACCCACGTTAACCATAAGGTCGCCATTGTTACCGGCGCTGGTGGTGGACTTGGTAAAGCCTATGCATTGCTTTTAGCCAAGCTGGGTGCTTCCGTTGGTAAGTCATCCTTGATGATATCCATTTTGCCCTCGTCCTTGTTTGTTCTGAGTCATGCCGTCCCTGTTTCCTTACAGTTGTCAATGACCTTGGTGGTTCCACCCATGGTCAGGGTTCCGATTCCCGTGCTGCTGACCTGGTTGTCGATGAGATCCGCAAAGCTGGCGGTAAAGCCGTTGCAAACTATGATTCTGTCGAAGATGGTGAAAAGGTTGTCGAGACAGCAATCAAGGCCTTCGGTCGCATTGATATCCTCGTTAACAATGCTGGTATCCTCCGTGACAAGTCCTTTGCTAGAATGAGTGACGCTGATTGGGATCTGGTTCACAGAGTCCACTTAAGAGGCACTTATAAAGGTAGCTATTGAAAATGAGTTTTACTCCCCAGCGACTAACTTTTTAAATTGCCTGTTTGAAGTCGTCAAGGCTGCCTGGCCTCACTTTCACAAGCAAAAATATGGTCGTATCATCAATACTGCTTCTGCGGTGGGTCTGTACGGAAACTTCGGTCAGACGAACTACAGTGCCGCCAAGCTTGGTATTGTTGGCTTCACCAAGACCATTGCCTTGGAAGGTCAACGTAGAAACATTCTGGCCAACGTCATTGCTCCCAACGCCGGTACCCGTATGACTGCTACCGTCATGCCTCCGGAGATGGTGGAGGCCTTCAAGCCTGAATATGTTGCACCTCTTATAGCTTACCTTGGCCACAGTTCCAATGAGGAAACCGGCAGTATTTTCGAAGTTGGCAGTGGCTGGATTGCCAAAGTGCGCTGGCAACGTACTGGAGGTGTTGGCTTCCCTGCCAACCGCACCTTGACACCTGAACAGGTTGCCAGCGAGTGGGCTCGCATTACTGACTTTGATGATGGTCGTGCTACCAACCCTAACTCGACACAGGATTCGTTCCAAGGTTTCATGGAAAACTTCAGCAACGTTAGCGAGGAAGAGCCAGCAAAGGAAGATGGCACATTCGACGTTGAAGCCACGAAAAAACTAAAGTTTGACATCCAAGACTTTGAGTACACTGAACGTGAGGCTATTCTTTACGCTCTTGGTGTTGGATGCAAGCGCACAGATCTTCAATATGTGTACGAAAATGATGCTAACTTCTCGGTGTTGCCTACCTTTGGTGTGATTCCTTCATTTACGTCTATGATGTCTGTTCCCTTTGGAGATTTCCTTCCAAACTTCAACCCTGTAAGTAAATTGGGTGCGAAATCATTATAGAGGAAAGGGAAGAATATCATGCTGACCGCGTTGACATAGATGATGCTGTTGCACGGCGAACAATTCCTGTCGTTGAAGAAACCAATTCCCACCAGCGGAACCCTCAAGTCCCAGGCTCGTGTGGTTGATATCCTTGACAAGGGCAAGGGTGCTGCAGTTACTATCGGTGTTACGACCACTGATGGCTCAGGTGAAGTCGTCTTTGAGAATGAGTTCACCCTCTTTATCCGTGGAAGCGGCGGTTTCGGTGGGCCAAAGAAAGGCTCTGACCGTGGAGCTGCCACTGCTAGCAATACTCCCCCTAACCGCAAACCAGACGCCATTGTGACAGAGAAGACTAACGAAGATCAGGCCGCTCTTTATCGCTTGAGCGGTGATTATAACCCCTTGCACATTGACCCTTCTATGTCAGCTATTGTACGTATCTATGACTATGCTTAGAAAGAGCGATGGATCAATTAACAAGACTGATATTAGGGAGGTTTTGATGTGCCGATTCTTCACGGCCTTTGCTCGTTTGGTATTTCCGGTAAGCATGTCCTGAAGACCTTTGGTAACAACGATCCTGCTTCCTTCAAGAACATCAAGGCTCGCTTTGCTAAGCATGTCTTCCCTGGCGAAACTTTGGAAACCCAAATGTGGAAGGAAGGTTCCAAGGTTATTTTCCAGACCCGTGTGGTTGAACGCGATGTGATTGCTATTTCCAATGCTGCGGTTGAGCTCGCTGGCGCCAACCGGGATAGCAAGTTGTAGACACCCTTTCCTCCTTTTAATTTCTATAATTACCCTGTCGGCAATCCGTTATTGCCATTGTTATGTACCAAAGTCTCTTCTATTTTCCCGCGCTTCTTTTTGTACTAAGAATGAACACAAAAAACGAAATAAAAAAGAAATGTCGGGGAAAGCCTGTACAGCCCAAACTTCGTCTTTCATTTCATGCTATCGCTAGAACCTGGATTAGTTCTCGGAAAGAAAGATAACAGGAGACATTCCAAATCAGAATATGAGTCATCCGGTAGTTCAAGAGTTCGACTGTTGAGCGGAGTTGTTACCCCCAGTTGATACAAAGTGTTTTTCGAATCTGCTTATTCCTTTTCTTCACGCATCAAAACTCAGTCAATTATATCATTCATGGAGAAGAATCCAGTGCTGCATCTTGTCGGTGGTGCCCTGTCTGGCATGACCGCGTGTGTGACCTTGCAGCCGCTGGACTTGATAAAAACACGACTTCAGCAACAACGACAGGATCACCTAGCCTTCTTGCGCGAAGCTAAACAAAAAGGATTATTGGTTGCACCGCATAAAAGGTTGCATGCTCTATTCACTGTATAGCACATTTCGCTAATGTGTTTATTTCTCCGGCGATAAGTACCATTTATTCCACCATTCGCGGTATTGTTCAGACCAATGGAGTACATGGTCTGTGGAGAGGGACGGTGCCTACTATCGTAAGGTACAAAAAAGAAAGGAAAAAAAGAAAAGGAATCCCCTTTTCTAGTCTGACAAGCGCAGATCTATGACCAACTTGTATCCATCTATAGAAATGTTCCTGGATCCGCTTTGTATTTCTGCACATTGGCAGAAATCAGAGAGGTTTTGCAACGAGTCCGGAAATCCCCTTCATCCTCTCCCCAGTGGAAAGAGCAAAAACGGTGGGAGAATTTGATTTCAGGAGCAGCAGCACGAGGTGCCGTGGGTTATGTGATGATGCCTATCACAGTGGTCAAAGTGAGGTACGAAAGTAATTTCTACAATTACAAGAGCATGGGCCAAGCTTTTCGATCCATTGTAAAAAATGATGGCTTTCGAGGTAAGTCAGCCAGCTGTTCTGTATCATTTACAAAGTAATTCGATCGACAAAGGATTATTTGCTGGTTATGGTGCGACCTTTATTCGAGATGCGCCTTTTGCTGGCATTTACTTATTCTTTTATGAACAGACCAAAAGCTGGACTAATGGTAACCTATACAAACAACGAACGGATGAACAAAGAGTAACATGCTTTTTGTCTTGATTTCTGGCTATTTGGGAATAGCATTCGTGAAATCACAACAGCTTGCAGTGGCAAATGTTGCTATCAATCTAGGTTCCGGTGTAGTTGCGGGCGCTGCAGCTACTTGTATGACTCAGCCTTTTGACATGCTGAAAACAAGAATGCAGTTGAAACCAAACTTATACAAATATCTTATCCAGGCGGCACAGAAAGTATTCAAGGTAAAGGAAAGGAAAACAGACAACTCCACCATTAATCGTTATTCTATAGGAGGAAGGGATAATGGGATTTTTTGATGGTATCAGTGTTCGACTGATTCGGAAGCCGCTGAATTCGGCCATATCTTGGGCCATTTATGAAGAAGTAGTGCGCTGGCATGCACAAAACTCAGCAACCCAACTCCTTTAGAAACCAACTACAAGCATCATGTACATAATATTCTTCTTTCCATAACTCTCCACCTATCTCCTCTGTTTCCTCTTTCATTTCTAGATGCTCTTCCTCTCTTTAATAAATATACCAATGAAGTCAACAATAGAATCACACATTAGATGGTATCAAAAGTACATAATTGGTTCTTCATTTATTTTCTGGAATTCGTAGATCCCGTGCCTGAATATACATTTTTTAGATTGCGTTCTTTCCGACCATTGGCTACTTACCCTACATCATTAGTCGCGTTGGCGATGAACAAAGCCTGATCTTCAGGGGTAAATGCTGTGTTCCATGTTTAGTATTTCATTCTTTGCTGGGAAACTATAGTATTACCAACTCCTGCCACAGCTCCAAATAAATTGATAACCTGGCAGCTGTCATACTGCTGTGCGTCATAGATATGAACGTAATCAATAGGCTCTAATGCCATCAGAAAGAAGAAGGTTATATAATTGCCTTTCTATTTCCATTTCCTCTTACCTGCTGCTACTAAAAGATTCCCATCGTGTGAAAAGCGGAGAGATCGGATAGCACCCGCTCTACCGCCTAGGACATGCATGGCTTTTTGTGCATTCCGTATATCATAAACCCTTTTATGCGCCATTAATGCTGAAGAATATATTTCATTTTGAAATTTTACCTCGTAGTCATGTCTTGGTTCCCAGTAGCAAATGTTCTGCCATTCGGATGCCAACAGCACGCAAAAGAGTAATCGAAATGTTCATTACTCGATCCGATGACTATTCCCAAGGTGTCAGATTCGTTTGGTCTCTGTTACAGGTACTTCATAATTACCCTGACCGGTGCTTGCGTCTGCTATAAGCGTTTGCGTTGAATCGCCCACGACGCAGATCAACTTCTTATCAGGGGATAACGCCGAGCACTAACCAGTTTTGCTTTTTACTTTGCATTGTTGCCCTTTTTTTGGTGGATTCTTTTTCTACCGCATCATACATTTACCGCAAATGGAAATGACAAAGTGTTTGGTATTGTCATTGTGTCCAAGTTAAGGAACCGTATCTTTTGGTCATTGCCTGAAATCAATGCAACAAGTTCTACGCAAACAGACCTAAGTTATCTCTATCATAATATATGCGCCTATTTTAGTTTTACCTCCATGTAATCCACTCGTGATATCCAAGTGATTCACCGTGCTGACTGAATCGGGTCTTGCACTGGTATAATGGACCTTTTCATCATCTAACCGCTTGCAGACGTACTCGCCTCCCGCGCCGCCTGCGAGTAGTATCCCATGAGAACATGCCATGCTGATCACGTCAAAACACGCGTTGAGAACGAGTCGACTGCTGTTCAATTGTGGTGACCATTGACGGATGGTATTATTGGCTGCAACAAAAACGAAAATCAATATGATGTAATACAGATACGTGCAATTCCTACTGTATCCTTACACATATAATAAACGCTATTCTTATCAGGAGCCCATACCAGGTTGCGCAATTGAAAATGCCCAATGCTGCAGCTCTCACTAAGTTTGGCAACCTTAAATCGGTAAAATTGCTCATCTAGTGTCTTCAAAGTTTTGGCCTATTTTGCATCGTTTAGTTTTACGTTTACGAATATCAGATAGTCGAGTTCATTACTTGAAATCCTTCCGGTATACTGCCTAGGCTCAAGTATTTCTTAAACGTTGCCTTCCTTTTCGGAAACAGTTAGTGAAGCGAGTCTTGTTCTTAAAGTTTTCAATATCCAACCTGTGGGCACGATAACTTTCTCTTGAGCAGTGAAGGCAATCCCAGTCAACACCTTGCTATTTTGGTAGGAATTAGAACAGATAAGGAATGCTGAGGTATCACCATGTCGCTTCCTGTTGCAACCATATCCTCGGTAATGGTATCCTATTCATTCAAATGTTGACTATTCTTTCTAGGAATAACACGGTTCCCTTACTTCTCCTTGACTATTCATTGCATGACTGGTAAAACAAATGAAGAATCCGAATTCTGAAAGTGGAGAGTTGGAGACCTACGTTGTGGCTACTTCCGTTTTTTGTTCGGGCACGACAGTCCCAGCCTTGATATGGAAATTCTCACGCACCCTTAAACCATTCAATGATGGAATAGGACACAGTACATGTCGATAGTGGATGAAGAGGGACGAGATACGGTTTTTTATTTGGTAATATTTTGAATTGCAACTTATTTCATTTGCTATTGAATATATAACTGACCTTACTTTGACGCTAAGAAAGGAGCTTGAACACAAATTTATTGACGCGCCCCGCTGAGCACCACATTCCCTTTGATTCACAAGGGCAGAAGCTTATTTCCGAAAGGAATTTAATTGTTTTGTTTGATTTGCGGAGGGATTCTGCTATACCGTGCAACTGTAGAGGTGACCATGGTCCTGCATTGTTGCGTTGAAAAGGGCAAGTAAATTTCAACGTCCGCAACCGAGAAGTGCTTGCCTCCTTTCTTCGAATCTCATGCTGCATTCAGCGCAACGACTACTAGGAATCCTGCTTATTCTTGCATTTGTTTCACTTTATATCACCGATGCATTGAGCATAGATATTCGTGCTCATGGTTCGGAATGCTTTTTTGAACAATTGACTGAAGGAGACAAAATGACAGTGTCTTTCCAGGTTAGATTTAATGCCAGCCGTGATGTACTTCGTTTATTCACCTTCATTTACAGGTTGGCGAGAATGGCCACCCAGGTATTGATCTTATGGTAAAGTAGCGGTTTATATACGATAGCCGCTGTATCAGATAGCTGAGAGGGTTATACAGATACATGATCCCAGGAATCGACTGATTAATAGCGCTGCCCGACAAACCTCTGGCGTAAATGTCATCCGTGCAACCGTACCTGGCAGATATACGTATTGTTTCGTGAACAGAATGTCATCTGTCCCTGCTAGACACGTCAGCTTCAACGTCCATGACATGCAAAAGTTTGAAGATGATACCAAAGGTGAAGGCTATGCTTGAAAAGGCTTAACCTAAACATGTCGTTGCTAGAACACATTGACCCGATTGAACGTGAAATCCGCGAATTAGCCGACAGTATCTTCGCTATTAAATCTGAACAAGAGTACATTATTGTTCGTGAGCGTCAGCACAGAAATAGTAAGTTAGAACGTTGAGAACGCTTCTATTATTAATATCCTGGCGGCAGCCGCTGAAAGCACCAATTCTCGCGTTAAATGGTGGTCCCTTGCTCAAGTAGCTTTGTTGATAGCGGTATGTTTTTGGCAAGTCATATATCTAAAGCGATTCTTTGAAGTTAAACGCGTTGTTTAACAAGAAAATAAACAAATATAAAACAAGAATAAAAAAGCGAATAAAGAACGCTGTGAAATAGCTGGAAGATGATGACCATTTATTTACTTCAGTTATTTGATGTTGGTCATGTTCATTTTGCTGATAATCAGGCTTCTATACCTGAATTTAAAATGCCTACAACTATGCTAAAACCTGAAAGTACTACACTAAAGGCGGTCACTAGCGCCTCTTTGGAAAAGCTGATAGGGTACCACAAGATTCGGCTAGAGTTCGGCTCTGAAACGCAGTAATAGGCGTACATCGGAAATGCCACTCCGTAAAAAAACTGAAATATAACCCACCTAACAGTATTGTGTGAATTAATGTGCTATAGTTGTTTTCTAAAGCTTACATCAAGAAGTGATTTGACACAGTTACCAAGACGTTGCCTATGCTATGTAAACTTGCAGCGAGGGATATAATAAGCAAGTGATAATGGACGGGAGGCATATATTTGCGTTTCTTGAGATCTCCTTGGTCGGTATTGTTAGTCTCACCAGTGGCTGGGATTCGAACGTAGATATGCTTAGCAGCCTCACGATTGTGGAGATATAGTCGAATTAAGGCGAAGGACAAAGCGAAATCCGTAGCCAGTCCTTGTAAGGATTTGTTTAGCACTCATACCATATTGCTTATGAGTTTACCTTGAAATTTAAAAAACAATGCATCAAGTGGCCAGGGGGCAACAATAACAATAGCCATAGTGGCAAGGATGTACACAAACGAGACCGGTGCAAACCATCGCTCACTATGTCTGAGAGGTTAGCAGATCAATGGATAATAAAGAGGAAAGGTGGAAATCACTTGCGCTGCTTCTATCTGACGTATAATAATGTAGGCCAGCAACATGATTTCAAACAGATTGTGGAATACACCAAAAGATGCCCATATCCTGCCAGCATTCATCAAGCAAAATGTAAAACTGGCTATGAATGTGGCTACGAGATACATCATGATCAGCTTATTAAAGCTTCCGATTGTTCTACGGTTGGTGGGCAAGGATGGGAGATAAACAGCGAATATGAAATAGACAGAGTAAGCAACAGAAGCCCCCATAATGGCAACTGAAAACACAGTAGTCGCATCGAACACATCGGTGTCGTATCCTAACAAAATCCCACATTTAAGTTCTGTTTATGATGGGTTTTTTCTCTTTTTGTACCTTCGATAGGAATTATCCAAGTAGGAATATTGAAGAGCTTGCTCTTCCATCGTGGCGGCGCATGAGGTATTTCAGCCATCCATTGAACGCAAGAACTTGGTATGATATAGATAATGGACAGCGCAAGTATGATATTCCATGCTAAAATAAGCGTCATAGATGATTTAAAGCAGTGTAAAACTCGGTTTGAATGGGAAATTTATGTTGGAAGAGACGACTTAGCTTAAAGCGTGAAGGTTTGTTATATGCTATTTCTTTAGGGGTTTTGTTCCCTGGTCAGGAACCACCCCGCTGAGATGCCAAACTTTTACTATCGGCTACAATGTCCTAAATAACCGGCATTATCTTTATCAGAACAGAACCCAGAAAAATTTATACATCGGTATTTGGAAACTGTGTGTCTTTTGACGACGCTTAGCATAATTGCGGCTCATGTTAAATATTGGAGAAAATGTCCTTTTTTTAGTAATGGTTTGATACTTTCACTTATGGAGTCGTTCAAAATGATGTTTATTCATGGCTCTACCGTGTGGTTTTACCCGTCTATCTGTGGTTTTCAATAGTGTTTGGTCTCTACGCGACTATACATCCTACTTGCGTTCAACTATGTATGATTCTCACGTTTGCAACGTATTTTTCTTGTGGGATAAACGGCATCTTGGATGGTCCCGATAACAGTAGCGGTTTCTGATTTATCAAGCTTTTTAGTTTGTGCCCCTTCAAAACGCCGTTCAATCTGCCGATCGAGCTTGTCACAATTTGCTTTAGCTGACTAAACAAAAAAGCCCATAGCGATACTGACTATGATATCTAAAGGGCTAAAGCGGCAGTAGAGGGAAATAATAGATATGAATAGAATGCGGAGGCCCTTTTTCCGTGACAACTGGGCAAATAGACCTTTCGCGTGGGAATCTGGAGATTGAATGTTTAACCGGCTTCCCGTATGTTTATTCTTACTCTGGTCAGAAACGATAAATAAAGAATGAGGCAAGTTTAATCATAGTGACTGTAGAGGGCACCCATGCATCTGTGTTGCAAAATGTAATGCTAATTTTTTCTTTTTGAATGCGCCTGAGCAAAATCGGGTCCCTTGCAATTTAACTTCTTTTGAAGCGTGGTTCTCCAAACAAAAGAGCAAAGACATTGATGGTCATGGCTCTTACTCTGTAGCCATTAGATGACTCTACTATTAACGGTTGTTTTCGTTATTGTCTCCTTTAAAGACGCGCTATCTATCCTTCACTACCTAAGACATGGGTCATCATGAAGTGAGACTTTTTCATGCGGCGATTAAGACATGAAGGGTGAGTACGGAACATCTTGGGTTACACAGATATCTTTGATAGCAGTCATTCCATCTCCTTGGGAACCCCAACCAGAAAAATATAAAGGACGTACTTTCTTGGTTTCGACCGTCTCTTTTCCATTCTTTCAACTTTTACTTCCGTCTCAATGTCAACCGATAAGATCACCTGTTTGTTGAACTGGCACGCTACTCCTTACCATTTGCCACTCTTTTTGGCAGAGAAACTGAACTATTTTGCTGAAGAAGGAATTAAGGTGGCCATCTTGGAGCCCAACAATCCATCCGATGTGACAGAAATCATTGGTTCGGGTAAGGTGGATCTTGGCTGTAAGGCTATGATCCACACAATTGCCGGCAAGGCTAGAGGTTTTCCTATCAAATCCCTTGGTACTCTGTTGGACGAACCCTTCACTGGTGTTGTGTATCTCCGTTCCAAGAGCGGCATCACTACAGACTTTGAAAGTCTTCGCGGCAAGCGCATTGGTTACGTCGGTGAGTTTGGCAAGATCCAGCTGGACGAGTTGACGCGTCAGTATGGTATGACGCCGCAAGACTATACTGCCGTCCGTGTAGGTATGAATGTCACCGGTGCAATCATTCGGGGTGAGATCGATGCTGGTATCGGTTTGGAAAATGTGCAAATGGTCGAACTCGAAGAATGGTCAGTTCAGCAAGGACGTTCCCGCGATGATGTCCAAATGCTCCGTATTGATGAATTAGCTCACTTGGGCTGCTGCTGCTTCTGCTCGGTATGACTTCTTGTTTGCGTTAGAAAGAAAGAAATGTGCTTACCTTCGCCCTTTATAGATTCTGTACATTGGTAACGAACAGTTCATCCAGAACAATCCAGAGAAGGTCAAGGCCTTTATGAAGGCTGTTAAGCGTGGAACAGACTATATGTTTGCAGATCCTGCTAAGGCCTACGAACTGTTTGTCGAGATGAAGCCCCATATGAACAGTGAAGTCAACCGTAAGATCTTCCAAAGATCGTTCCGATACATGTCCCGTGACCTCAAGAACGTCCAGCGCGACTGGAACAAGGTCACCAACTACTGCAAGCGTCTAGAGATCGTCGATGATTCATTTGTACAGAACCAGACGAACGAATTCTTGACATGGCCTTTGAACCCTGAATCGCCTCCTGGATTTGTCAATCCTACGGTTGACACAGGTGTGTTGGCATGCTGTGCTGGATCCTGCCGTAGCACAGTCACTGCAGTGAATGCTTAGTCTGAAGGTACGTTTTGCTTCTATCCTGATTGTACACTGATGGCATCTTTGCTATTGCGTATTTCCTCCCTTGCTATCACATCAAACGTTGATAGATTTTTTGGTCACGGCTAGGGGTGCCCGAGTTTGCCTTAAAAAGCATTCCGTGTGGCTGAGATCACACTCTCATTACCTGATCAGGATAATTCCTGCGAAGGGAAGCCGTTGACCTTGTTAGGTAGCTCTGTCATGAATAAAAACCGAATTTTTATCTGTATTGAATTCAAAATGTATGAAAAGAATAATAGCTGTTATACCATAACTCAAAATATAAAAATAACTGCGCTGCTAATGAAGCATGATTCAGACAATTTCTTTTGGCTGGCAAAAAGATGTTTAGACACCATGAACCTGGTCTTGCCTAATGTAGGAGAATACTATTGCGAGTTATTCCTAAAGGCAATTGAATGAACAAATGTCAGGACGTGTCCCTACTGACATGTACAGCAATGTTCGTTGTGGAAATAGCGAAGCTCTTAAGGTCTGATAGTAGACAGCAGTTGGGCGATGTGTCACAGATGTGGTCCATTAATTGTTCTTGCGCATCTACAGGATCTCTAGAATTGAAATCATTACGGCAATCATCAATTACTAAAATGCCATGCAATAGAACAGCAAAGTAATATTAATTGAAAGGTACAACGTCAGATGTTCAGGTAACTGATAGTAGATTTAATGTAAGATCAAGGCGAAATGCATTGCTATCGATAACCCTATCTGTTCCCAAAAGCAAACTCCAGATAATCGCCATTACTCAAGCTTACAACTGTTACAATAAATAAGGCTACTTTTTCCTAATATATCAGCCCGATTGCTTCGTATTCACGTAACGACGATTAACCATAGGAAACGTATGTACAGTTTATGAACAACAGTGTTTATTCATCAAACACGCATTTTGCGCATTTACTGGGTGTTCAAGATGTCAGAGTCACCGGCATCGGTGATGGAGAGAACGCTGGTGCGGAAAAGCTTACCGCAAGCGGTACCAAGGTCGATGTTGTCTAAAAAGGTTGATTAATTCGGTTAAGATTCTGTTCTTCAGAAAACATAATTTATCAATACGTACTGCCGTTGTAGTGGTGAACACCGGTCTTGGACAACATGGCGTAGTATTCAATCTCGGACTTGCGGAGAGGGGGGCAGTTACCAGCAATGATAACTAACTTGGCTATAGAAGGAAAAAACGCAAAGGGATCAATGTTTGTGTTTTAGGGGGACGATCTCTGCCCATGGCTGGACAGAACGACTACATCGTTCGCTCTTCTTTGGGCTCCTGTCCCCCGGAAGTGTAGCCGGTTATCGCAGTTTTTGTGCTATTTTGGATACCTACCCTTTCCCTGACGAAGAGTCTTCAAGGTGGTCTTGTAGCCGAGGGTGTACTTGCCAGACTTGGTGACAAGCTGGAGACGAGAGTTGATGGACTCGGCGGACTTCTTGGTCTTCTTAGCGATAGGGGCCATTTCTTGCTAGACGGACAAGGTTTGAATAGGCGGTCTTCTTTGAAGGCTGCTAGAACGTACCAAGTTCAAGCTAAAGTACGAAAGAGAAGGAACTACTCTGTTCAGCCTACCGGATGCCTGAAAAATTTTTTTGGTTCAGGGCTTCTTTTACCCGGACCGAAGTGTGACACGAATTTGCTTCTCCTCGGTAGCCAATCCAACCGGACTTGGCCGGTAGTGGCTTATTGCAAGCTGCAGTATTACAAAAAATCGTTTTCAAAAAGATTGCGCTTACCGTTCCAAATGCTCATACGTGACAAAGAGAGGTCTTTCAGTCAATGATAGATGCGAGGCTTCAATAAGCCTTAGTAATCAATATGTATAACCTAAGAAAAAGCCTGTAGCCTATGGGTTTCTGCCGACAACAGCAAAAAACTTATAGAAGGATAAAAAGACACGGCCCATTTTGCGGATCAGGCAAGATCGAACCTACAATAGTTATACAGGATGTACAGGATAAGGCTTCTACTGCTGCTGTTTCTATAAAATTTGACATATGGAAAGGCAGCTGGTATTCTATAATCCTTTAGCTTGTAGCCCTCTACCTGCTCCTGCAAATCACATCGAACTGTCAGTTCACCGGTCCTGATTTAACTCCGCATCGCAGGGGGACCTGTGCGCTCCCCAAAAGACAATGAGTGGCTTTCAAAAATACTGCTTTTCAGGTCACTTTCTTTTTGGGCTTGCATAAAACTTTCTCAGAATATGAACCGTTCACTCTTCCGCCTATGGCGCCCATGCCAAAGCCTGCAGCGATGCTATTCTACTCCAGTAAAACCTAATGTCAAGTTGCTTGCACAGTTGCGAAAAGAAACCGAGATCTCCATCACCAAAGCCAAAGAAGCTCTAATTAGAACTAACAACGACTACGAAAAAGCACTCGCTTGGCTTGCAGAGGATGCCCAAGTTTCTGGAGCGAAGAAGGCTCAGAAAGTATCCGGGCGTAAAGCCGGTGAAGGTCTTGTTACGGTAGCTTCCCTCCAAAGTCGTAGCACCATCATCGAGGTAACCGCAGTTTTAGAATCAGTAACATAAAACTGAAGGCTTCTTGATAACAGTTGAACTGCGAAACCGACTTTGTCTCTCGGAACGATATCTTTAAAAATCTTGCATCGCGTATAGCCGCCACGTCGCTACTTTTGCATGAGTCTGCCGCGGCCAAACCCGGACATCCTAAAATCGAAAGTGTACCACAGGAGAACCTTTTGAATGCTCCGCTGATGCCACACCCAGAACAAGTGGATACGGAGTTAAACAAGACAGTCCAGGAATCTATTGTGGAAACCATTGGAAAATTGGGTGAGAACATTGCTCTTCGACGCGCAGCGGCTGTTGAAGGAGGAGTCTCTGCTGCATATGTACATGGCGGTGACGGCAATGCAGGTAAAATGGCTGGTTTGGCAGTGCTAATGCCACGAGGTGTTTCGATGGCTGAATTGGGAGAGGCCGAGGGTGCAGCTTTGGCTAAAACCGCCCGCCAAGTTGCTCGTCAAGTTGTTGGCTACAGTCCTCTTTATCTTAAAGAGGAAGAAGTGCCTAAATATACGCTTGAAGCGCAATCTGATCCCGCTGAATATGTATCCAGCACCGTTTTGACAAAACAGCCATTCCTATTGAAGCCTGACCAGACAGTTGCTGAGTACGTGGATCAGGCAGCACGAGACGCGGGTATTAAAGACGGCGCTGAAGTGGTCGATTACGTCCGGTTCCAAGTGGGTGAAAGCATTGAACAGTGAGAAATTCCTTGATATACTGCACGTACAAGTCGCTCCTATTTCATTTGTATCATGGATTCAAAAGTATAGAACTCTTGTTAAAGCCCATGTTGGCCAGTCCGAATATATATAATTTAGAGATTTAGCTGTGTGATACTCACAACTGCGTGTTATTAATAAGGTGTAAATTGTAGATACCTTTGCGCATTTTTCAATCGGGTTGTCGGCGTTTATACGAACCATGGCAAAAGTTCCAAATACTCTCAAACATGGTTCAAAACCTGGTTCACTTACCGAATGAAGACTAAATTATTAACTTGTCAAGTTTATAAATGTGCTATATAAGAAAATTGAGAAAGAGTGTGCGCCTGAGCAAAGGGAAACTTTGTAAAACAGCAACTTAGAAACAGTATTATGGAACTGTAGGTCATAAGCCGAATGCACCTCTATCTTTTTTGGCCTTTTCTTTGCTTTTAGAGGATATATATTTTCAGCATTTTAGGGGCCATAACAGTAAGTTTGGTGCAAACAAGTTACTGAAACCATCAAATGTTGTTTGTCAAACTTTGATTGTACTATTAAAGTTGGAAAATCGTGCACGATCCATAACGGTGGAAAAGCCTTAGAACCGGCAACTGAAAGCTATTCCAGCACTTATGGTTGAAAGTGTTGTAGCTCCTAAGAAAAACGCAAAAATCGTCATGTGGCAATTGTCCACCTATTCGCTGCTGCATATAGACCAATAATCAGCGGCACCAGAGTCAGGAACAGAGTATGAGAGGTTCCCAGCTTTTGAAGGCAACACACAACACACCAACAGATGTGCCATAAGATGGTCACAGAGGCCGGTAGAATGTTCTACCAGTTTTTTTAAAAAAAAAAAGACAGACAGGTGCTGCAGTTTGCTGTGGGTGTCACCGGCAGCTGAAACGATGTCAGAGCCCCAGGAGACTGAGAAAAAGAATTTGGACCAACAGTATGAAGCAACATTAACTCAAGAAACAAGCCATTCCGTGCCTGTCCCTTCAAAAGAAAACGTGAATGAAGCTACACATTCTACGCCGGAAATCGCAGAACAGGCCATAGACAGTACGGGCCAAAACGACACGCCGTCCATCAGCAGCGAAGATCCCAGTAAACGTGTTTTCCGATGGATGGAAAATAAGGAGCAGACGGCATGCGACAAGGACCTTATGATTAACTCCTTGGCGGAGTCCTTGCAGATTCACAAGGAAATCGTAGAACGCGTACAACGCGAGAAAGATGCCTACGAGGAAGCGATGGAGAAGAAACATCGAGAAGAACGGAACTCTCTGATGATGCAACATGAACAGGTCAAAGCGGCCCTAGAAGAACACAGAGAACGTTGCGCACGGCTAGAGGCGGCGTATCAGTCCGTCGTACAGGAACTTGAGACGAAGAAGCAGGAATATAAACGAATTGAAGCCAATTTTTACTCCCATGTACGCTCTATTCGACCCACAGATGACGATCTTTCCACTATTCAACCCGAAATAGGCCATCTGTTCAGCCAAATGAACAATTTATGTATGAGCTTGAGATCCAAGATCGATCGGGATAGTGCTACAGCCTTTGTCCAGGAAAGGTGGCCAGCAATGAACGAATCCATCAAGGAACTAATCAAAGCGGAGGAAACAACGTTAGACTCAGGATACATTACACTGTTTGCTGAAAAGTTTTTGGTTGAGACAATGATTGAAGGCATAGTGAGACAACCTATCCATCCTGGTGTCTCCATAAACGAAGCTTTTCAGCAAGTAGATGCATGGATTCGGGTACGAAACGAAGAATGGGCGACACGGCTGCGACAACAAGTGAGTGCACTCGTTGTTAAACAGCCTGCAGAGGAACAGCAGAGTATCGAGAAGGCAAAAGAGGCATTGGTGGAACATATTATGGACCAACTCAGTCGAATTTACCCTGCGATTAAAGAGGATGCAAACCAAGCAAAGAAGATATTGAACATTGTCAATAGAGCGGCAAGGTTAAGTTTAGCAATGAAAGGACAAGAGATAGCGATAAAACCTGTTTCCGTCGAGGAAGGTGTAGCAACGTTTGACAGTACGTTAATGAAACCTGTCAACAAAGGCAAGCCTGATGGGCGCGTCCTCGTAGTCGTTTCACCACCATTTGTTGCGACTGATCCTAGTGATCCGGAGCATGGATTTGTCATACCCGGGAAAGTTCTTTGTGTATAGCGTGATTAAAATTTTTGGTTTACATGTTGTTTTTTCGCTCGTTCACAGCATATTCAATGTCCTACTGAGAGCTTTTCATACTGTTTACTGTTTAACTTTGATGATCGAAATAGCCTTATATGACAACATAAGTGAACCGCTTTATGCGCCGTCAACGACTTATTTGAAGTTAAGCTTTTTATTGTTTGCTGCTTTTAATTGACTACGACGAAGTGTATATGTTAAATCGGAATATAATGGCTAAAGAAGATGAATAAAGTAAGAGAATTCACTAGAAAATAAGTGTAACAGAAGAAAGTACATCATTAGTAATGGGTAATATAATTTGATACAGCAGTAATGTTAAGGAAAGAAATCGAAGGCATTGTGGATGAGAAATTCGATGACCGCATTTTTATAACTCATATCTAAAAGATCGCGGGAGGGGTCCCTGTCTCGCATTAAGGTCGGTCCAAATACCATTGCAAGGTTCTTTGTAGTCATTAGATTTTGGTTATGGCGCTGTTGAACACTGTCAGAGAACAACTCATTAGTTTAGAAGCAGCAGAAGAAATGGTATCATTTACCGGTATAAATGATGGAGTAGTATTTTTAAGGTTTCATAGTTTGCCATAGGTATTTGTGAAAATAGCTCGAAAAATTTATCCATCTTTGCAGGACCTTGATTCATTGCTATATGCAAAAGTCATTAACCACATGGAATTCTTCCTGTCTATTTCTCATCATTTCCTCACTAGACTTACACACTGCATCGATAAGTTGGGGGTATAATTCGAAAGTTAAAAGAGGGTTTGGTAGCTCGCGGAAGTACTGCTTCAATACGCTAGTGACAGCGCAAATATCATTGAATTCTTCATCACTATCGAGGTCAATTTCTTGGCCTTGTTCAAATGCAAGTTGGATGGCTCGCATTTGAGCCGCTCCTCCTGATTTGCGATAAATGCCTTCGTAGTCCATGCCACGTGCTTCAACTGCTGTGATGCATTTCTCTACTATTAAAGGCACAGGCCGCTCTTCCCTTCCAACTTGAACGGTTAGGTCGGTACCAAACATGCTAACTGTCATAGTATCATAAAAAGTTAGTACAGGAAATTACCCATGGTATATGTATCTAGATCCATTTATACCTGGCTTGCTTGGAGTCTCTGAGTCTGGCATATTCAAAAGATCAAGGCTGCTTGTCGTACTTGTGAAACACAATTGAGGGACATGGCTCAGGCATTTCCCATGTGTTACAAATCCGCACCCTAATTATATACATGATCGATACGTTATAACGAAAGATCACGCCTGCAAACTTTTTCTCCTAGTTGAATCACGTACCTTGGCAGCGAAATTCGGATAGACCCCACATCTTTTCTCCGCATGCATCACATTTGACAGGCTTAAAAAATGCAGTTGGTTGAAAAGCATGAGGACCTTGAATGGGTGATAACGTTTCTCGAGAGCCTTGACGATCACGAGTGGTAAGACTTTGTACACTCATGTTCCCATTGGCAAGGCTATACTGTAAGCCTTTGGTGTTGTTATCAGGAACAGGTTCCGTCTTGTTAGATTTGCCTCCAAACTTTCCAAACATGTTTCCAGGTCCCTTTTTCTTGATCTTAAACATTTTCGCCGATTGGGTTCCGTTAAAACTGTCGCGTGCAGATACTTTGCGCACAACAGGAGTGGTTTCAGAAGACTTGCGTCGACCGCCAACAGGTGACTGTATCTCACTGGAAAGGCTAGGTGATGGCGATTGAAGGAAGGATGTGCCTGCCATTACGGCAGCCGCTTCGCGTTCTCGCTCCGTCACACGTCGCGACAAGTCGTTGTTCATCATGGAGAGTTCAGCATTCTTTGTATTGAGCATCACCATCTCGTTGATCACCTCATCACGTATCTTGCTTAATTCACGTGTTTCTTTTTCCAGCAAAGTCTTTTCCAGTCTCAGTGTATTTATTTCCACGTGTAACGCTTTTTGTTGCTCAAGGAGATGATAGGTTGGATTTATCAAACTACGTGAAGAAAGAAACCAATAAATATAAGGTCAATCAAACGCAGAGGGACATTAGAATTGATATTCTTACTTTACGAGACCTGTCTCCTTCTTTGAGGTCATGTCCTCGACATCTTTGGCTAAGGCATCCCGGCACTCTTTCAATTCTGTGCAACTTTTGTCCAACTCAACCCGAAATTGTGCAAGGCGCTCAATTTCCTCTTTAGCTGACACAGCAAACTCCTTATGACCTGCTGTTTGTGCTCGTCTCAGCAGGGTTAATTGCTGCCGCAATTGGTTGATGGTGTACTCATGCTTTTCACGTAAAGTTAGCTCTCTAACAAATTCGTCCTTGGCCCGTGCAAGTTCTTCCAACGCCATCTTACTTGCTTCCTATATATATTTTCAATCCAAAAGAAAACATTGATTAATGACTCCATACAATCTTAGTATCTTTGTTATTACTTTGATCTTATAGAACTTTTGTTGCATATCATTCAGCTGTGCATTGGATAATTTGAGTTCGGATCTCAGGCGTTCGAAAGAGGCTTTATCAGTGGGTACATCCGTGGAGTCCAGATCTAGCAGGTTTGAGACTGAAGACGGCGGGGGAGGAAAGCTCTCGAGATCTCCGGGTGTGAGAGATGAACGTATGATTTCTGAAGCACGATTGATTTTGTAGGTTGATGTGGACGCTATTGACTCACGAGCGCTAGGAATATCCAGTGGTGGGGGAATGGGTCGAGTCTTTATGTCTAGGTTTGCGCCCAAGGTTTTAGTTAGGTTCAATAGTTCAGAGGAGTCGTTATCAAAGTATGATAAATTCAGTGAAGGGATTTCTGGTAGCGCCAGATCAAGCGTAGAGCTGGACGAAGAAGATTTCTCCGAAAGATAGGTATTCTCCGTCGCGGCTCTGGGCGGCAGAGCCGAAAATCTCTTCTTTTTAGGCGATGAAGTCGGTATCGTCTCAGAACGCGAAGGCGTTGGTCGCTGGTCATCCGGATGGAGTAATGAGCTGACGCGCATATGCGTGGAGTTGTCTACTGAGCTACTTCGAGACCGTGCCGGTTTAGGTAAATCCAGCTGTGTTTGCGGACGATGTACTTCTAGCGGACTGTGGATTTGCTGTTGTTCCATATATGCATTTACTAGATGAGCGTCCAATAATCGACTTTCATGACGTTTCGTAGAATATGGCGATTGATATCTATCGTGGCGTGGTTGTGGGGATAACTGGTGTAAGGTGTGAGTTATTATATCATGATAGGCTGCTAATTCAAAGACGTACCTGACCATCTCTTTGAAAGGACTTCTGCTGCTGCCTCTTTTCTTTTTCTTCACGTCTTCTGATTTTCTCAGCTCGCCTTTTCTCGTGACAAGGTGTGCAATAAATTCCCTAAAAATAGCTTTTCAGCATTGACAACGTGATGGCAGAAGGTTATACAAACCTTGCTTGTTTGGGTAAAAACGAGATCATCAATCTTTTTACAGCACGAAACGCATCGAAAACAGTCTGCATGATAGGCTTCATCACCTAAAGTTTGAGAGTTCATTTACAAGCTTGATATCAGCTTTGGCAGTAGATGACAATTACCTGTCATAATGGCTTCATCGTGTATAGCTTGTTTGCACGCCATGCAACTGTATGAACAGTTTTCGCATACAGGTCTACCATCTGTAAGGAGCAAAAGATTGGAATCGCAATTGACTGGTTGAGAACATTTGGCACAAACGAAACTATGATGATATGGATGAGATTGGCGGGGTTACGAATGAGATAATAGAGATGCAGTGGAATTACCATGCTAAATGGAATAGGGCATCACCAAAAGCGATCACGGAACCTTCATCAATAACATTATTGCATCCAATGCATGTGGGACCTGGTGATTCATCCATAATTAAGGTAGAGTAAGTATTTGGGCGTAGGGAGAAAAGAGAGAGGGTATATATATATCTAGTCTATTATGTTATATATCAAGGCAGTACAATGCCTTCGGGCCATCCAATACTTTTGGGTAATGGAAAGCAAGGAAAGGAGAGAGGAAAAAAGAGAGAGAGAGAGGAACATGAAATGACGAATGCAGCGTGATAAAGTTTTTTTTTGCTTGGTGTCGTACAGGGTCAATCTTTGAAATTACAATAACGGTTGCTTCGGTGCTATATTTGGATCAATTCGTCTTTCGGCCAAACGCTGGGTGGCTGGATCCCAAAGAGGGCAACCTAAGGGGCGCACCCCGTGCAACCAAAAGGCGGGTCGCGTAATAACTAGGCAACGGGAAAAAAAAAAGGTCACCTTCTCTCTTTCTCTCTCTCTCTCTCTTCCCCGCTGACTTTAGATGACAAATACACTGACAGGTTCAACAAACTATTACATTTAATTTTTAATTCATTAAATCTTAATTAATCATATTCCACTCAAATTATATCAAATCCTAACACATCAACACAAAAAACCCTTCTCATCATGACAACAATAGAAACAAAAAAAAAAGACCCTTTCTAACATGACCTAGATCATACGCAACTGACCCGCCATTCTCCATTTCATCTCTCATTAAAATAAGTGATCTACAACGAATGGTTATTCTTCTAATATAGAACATCATTGTTCCTACCATGCAGCCTCTGACTTGGCCCGTATTGATCCAACTATTACGACATGAATTCATCAAAGTTAAGATCGTATGTAAAAAGTTCCATTGAGTATTAACTAATTAAACGGAAAAAATCAGAATTATATGATCCAGACACCCCCCCCCCCGCGTTTGCTTGATTGTTAGCATTTCTGTTCATTGCTTGCTTCCGTTTCTGCCCACTCAGTAAATCCATGACCCTTGACTTCAGCAGCTTTTACAATGGGCCAAACGTGAAAAAAGCTGACCGTAAATGACTTGCAAAAGGTATACCAATCCGAATAGGAACATAGAAAGCTAATAATACTTGGCTTGCTGTTAACAGTTATTAAACAGGGTCTGTTGTTGCGTCTCCATTCATTAAAGTCTGGAAGAGTCTCAGCAAATGAAGCAGGAGAGAAAAGATAGAGACAATAAAAAGAGAAGATTTGAAGGATCAAACCAAAATTGGTCTTCCAAGTCTAATAGCTTGTCCAATAGAATAATAAACCGTCTAGAAGTCTTACGGCTGCACTATCTGATATTTCGATTGCAGTTTTTTACTTTTCTTTCCTTTGCTTGTAAAACGAATACTGGATTTGCTTGCGAAAAGTAGATCTCTCCCTATAGCCGCAGTATTTTGTGTACAATTTTTTTTATCATCGGAAGTGTCTCAATAGATTTAGCTGTCTGACCGACGGGTTAAGATTACATACATTGGGTATACGATGACAGATATCGCACTAGCAGCAGTTTCTCTGGTAAACTTTTAAGTCTCATTTTTTTACACGTTTTTCCATTGCTAACGACGGCGCCAAAAGCTGGAGCAACCGGTACAAGAAACGTGGAACGTGACTCGAACTTCTGTCGGAGAGGTGTGGACCACACTCGAACACGCTTTTCGCCCTTCACATGACTGATACGAAACCATTTCTTAACAACACTCCTGTCGATGTGACCATCAAAGCATTGCAAGCTCAGCTACATGAACTGCAGCATATATTATCAAGTAAAACATACAAATAATGAAGATTTCAGTCTTAATGATTCCTACGAAATTAGATCGCCAGGTAACGAGAGCGCAGACAGCCGAGGACGACAGCACCTACTCTGAACTTCGGGAAGAAATCGCACAATTGCGCATTGCCAATACTAAGGCGGAGTATCGTATTGCCATGCTTTTACGTGCTTTGGATGAACGAGATAAACAACAAGCAGCTCAATAGATAAAACAGACAAAATGGTCTTATTAGATGTTCCTAAGAACAATATCTTAAAACTCTAGACATGCAATCGAGAAATTAAAGACCTTTTTGCCTGGTCAATTCACGCAAGAAACTACAGAGGAGGCCCTATAAAACAAGACTATTGTTTTCAAGATGGCAAATTATGGGACAATATCAACAACCCTTGGAAAGGAATCTCACACGGCGCAGATATGCTGCCTATCAGAGTTTTTGTTGACTGTCTCACGACACTCCTTTAATGTTTAGATCTTGCTTACGGACTATTGGAGAGGGGACAAAAACCAATTAGACCCATATAAGATTGCAAGTTCAGAGCCAATAAATTTGCTAATGGCGAAAAGCGGCTCCTGGATGCTTCTCATTGGCAAGCCTAAGTTATATATCCGGCTGGTGATCGTGTAGTTATTCCATAGTATGTAATTCATTCTCCTTTTACATGAACTGGCATAGTAGGAAATAGTAATAAATCCAGACACCGTTGTGGTGCGAGCGTCTGCAGCTATATATGTTTTGCAGATAGACAAACATTGTAGTTCATCTAAGCGTAGAAGATCAGCTTTTCGTTTGAAAGAGTGGATGGCTCTTCAGTCCGCCTGATCACCTTTTGCAGCTATTTCATCATTTTAACGGAGTTAATCCAGTAGCATTTTGCAGGACCTGTCCTTAGATCGTCGTTCATCTACTTTTTGGTTTAAAACATGGTAGCACAATCGCAAGCTAGGCCTTCGAATTGTCGTAGCCCGAGTAATAGCTATTTCTACGCTGTAGAGACTATGGGTTTCCTCCCTACTCACCAACCGAAAGCATTCACATATTTTACGCACGCCTGGCGTGGAGCTAGGAATGGCACTGTCAAAGTTCTAGAACACTTAATGTCAGCTAGTGAACTCAACCTCTTACAACATGACAACTAGTATAAGTTGTTAGCGTCAAGCTGAGTTTGCCAAATGCGCCAAAGTGAACTTGTAAAATAGGATTTGCATTATTTAAAAATAGAGCAGTTAGAATTACATCTTCCCGAAATCAAACTTTCAACTCTAAAAGCAATGCATCAACCATATCTGTGGAAAACTTTACAGGTACAATAACAAAAACCCGCGACGACAAGTTTAAACCGGTTATGAATATACATATAATTTTATTAATGTAAAAACAATTAGCGATATCGAGGAAGCTGTAATGTGTTACGTCGTTTCCAGTTGGCATGACGACCAGCACCCTTCGTTTTGGTGTATCGATGACCCTTGTTCTTTCCACGACTCTTCTTACCAATGGCCGTAAGACCACGAGCTTCACGACGCTTATGTACAGCATTGCATATCCAGTTGATACGGGGATCACGGCGAATAGCTTTGTGGGAGGGATCGACGAGGATAACTTCATAGTATTTATAGGTAGCGTCCTGGTTAATCCAGTATGAATTCAGAACACGAAGATTGGCACACTTGCGGCCAACACGTTCTTCGGCAGTGGAACGGAGGGAACGTTGGTATTTCAACTGATTGACACCCTCATTCACAGGCTTGCCATAAGTGGCTCCCTTATGAACGGGTCTCTTACGACCCCCTCGACGTACACGAACGCGATAAATAACGTATCCTTGCTTTGCCTATACAAAAGTCGAGAGACATTACTACATTTAACCCAACGACGTTTTGCCTACCTTGTAGCCCATGCGGCGTGCCTTATCAGGACGCGATGGGCGTGATGCACGATGGATCACATTGAGTTGTCTATAAACCAAGATTTCATGTTCGTATGAGTGCTTTTCCTTTTTCGCAAGTACAATTCATCGGATGAATTTCAACCACTCCCCAAAGGAAAAGCGACTTTGGAGGTGGTATTCAAGCCTAAAGAATCTATTGATTCTGTACCTGCACTCAAAAGCTCTCACACGAAGCAAGAAACGCAGTACGTCTGATTGCTTCTTTTTATGAAGTTCCTGAAAATATTTATAAGCTGGTACCAAAGTTAGTTCAGGCAACATATGGCAACAACTTATCACATACCACCCATAACTTGTAAGTTCTAATGGACTGTAGGAGAAATGGAAAGAAAGAACACGGTCGTCTTTTTTTGTTTTTGGTCTCCCCAGACTTAAAAATTTTTTTGGTTGCCACGGATCGAGCCAATAGGGATCTTGGACGCGCATAGGCTAAAAAGAAGTTGGTGGTCTTTGCCCTGATGCTTGTGGCAGCGAAGCATAGTAGCAACGGTTGACAGCGCATTTTGTTTGTTCCACCCTGCTCAAATGGACTTGAAGTCCACTGGGAATCAAGTGTGCGTAAGTGGGATATGTTGCCATATAATCGATTGAGCAATAAGGCATACTTGATCTTATTTAGCTGGTCTAAAAGTGTCCTTCAATAAACAGCAAGCACCTCCACTATATGACCTTTTGAGGCATAACCGGACAGATGGGTTCAGACTTAGCTTCACTGAAGTAGATAAAGTTAGGTAAAAGAATTGAAGACAGCTTCTCAAAGACGTGCAATTCCACACGAAAACTTGGGAATCGCAAAATATATTTTATCAGAGTTGCGTGCAATAGTAGCCTGTTCTGTATCAGTACTCATATACGAGGCAGCATATACTTTTTAATGTAGTTTTTGCCTAAGCCTTTATTTATCGTATCTCGATGTTGATGATTTTAATCTCCTCGTACGGTTTATCGTTTCGGTCAACTCTCTCATGCTCTATAGTGTGTACAACATCCATACCAGCA
Organism: Apophysomyces variabilis; assembly: GCA_002749535.1. Classification (NCBI taxonomy): domain Eukaryota; kingdom Fungi; phylum Mucoromycota; class Mucoromycetes; order Mucorales; family Mucoraceae; genus Apophysomyces; species Apophysomyces variabilis. The sequence continues at coordinate 2,193,738 of MZZL01000409.1, read as the reverse complement.
GAAACTCTGCCAAAAATGGTATGCTTATTATCCAGCCATGGCTAAAAACCAAACTTTAGTTGCTACAATATCGTTAACTTCCAAAATGGACTTACCGTTGGCACCACGGTAATGAAAAATTGACTTCCATTTGTATTTGGTCCAGCGTTTGCCATACTGACCGTATAAGGACGATCGTGCTTCACGTTTGGAGAGAACTCGTCTTCAAAATCTTCTCCCCAGATAGATTCGCCGCCTGTACCATCACCTATGCACACACGGTTTTCAGTACCTTTTCCATCAATCCTCCACTTACCAAATGGACACCCTGTCTGGATCATAAATCCTTTAATAACTCTGTGGAAGATCAGATTGTCGTAGTATCCATTTTTTGCATGAGTCAGGAAGTTTTCCACTGCCTTGGGAGCAACGTCAGGAAACAGTTGAATATGGATATCTCCACATGTTGTTCGCAAAATGGCATGTGTTCCAAGGATCTGCTTTTTTTCCTGCGTGGCAGCCACTGTTTGCTCCTCACGAGAAGGTTTTTCATTGAAGACATCACGATCGCCTTTCTTGCTGTCATCCCTATTATAACGGTCCTCGTTGGTATCTTAAGGTACATACTAGATCGTATAAACGCTTACTCATATGGTTCACGTCGGGTAAACATGAAGAACCGATTCCTTTTGAAAGCTGTGCAAAACAAAGTAGGATCCAGTGCTTCACTTTCTTTGATCGCAGCATTTTCTGAGGCAGCCATTGCCTGTGCTAAAGTAAGTATTCTGCCACAAAAGCAACTATTTCGTAATATACCAATGTGTATATCCCCTTCTTTCGGGGAGCACCTTGGTAAAGCCCAACGTTCACAAAACGGTGAGTTTCCGACTTGCCGATAAGTCGCGCCACCTTGTTGGTGCGAATGTTGATTACTGATAGCATAACGCTGTTAATCGTAATTGTTCATCTGCTGATCTATATTACCTTTGATGCCTAGCAAGGTGGCATATATAACGAAATTACCACTCTCATCGAAGACTATTGATCGGTAATTTAGCGTCATTTTCCCTTTTAGCGGTAATGATTTACCAGCATTAACGCACTGAGACTGAGAAGACTTTTCCAGCTCTTTGTCAACTGCAAGACGTCGCCCAAATTCCATATCATCCAGCTTGTATAAAGCCGTACCAGCCTAAAAACCATGGTCAGTTATTTATCCTGCAGGGAAGCTGTCATATTTGACACTGAATTCTTACTTGCTGCATTTCGCTAATAATATGAAGACTCTCGTCATATTTACGGTATATCTTTCCAGTTAAGAACTTGAATAAGCGAACTTGGCGGTCGGGGAAACTCATGGTAACAAAATGTAATTGATCGGGTGAAAAGGTTAGACATGTCGGTACAGATTTTTCCTGGGGAAAACCATAATGAGCACCAAGTCTTAAGTTTCTGCTCTTTTACCTTCTTGAATTCATATAAATCCGTCTCCGCTTTTAATTCAAATCCCAAATCCTTCGGCAAGTCGAACGGTTCTTCTGGTGACCAATATTCGATCATACCTGACTTGTCGACGGATACAACGCAATTAAAACGGGAATTGAACTACAATTGTAGTTAGCCTATTTCCTGCTAAGCACCACGGATCTTACAGCCATCAGGTGTACGGGCTTCGAGTGCAGATTCGAAATTGTTTGCAATGGTTTGTTGTCGGCTCGTCCATCGTAGATATGTATATTTGAATTGTCAGCTTCAGATCTGAACATAAATAACATGTCAAATCGACAGTGTCAAAAAATGGATTACTTACACAGCGGCTAAGGCCTGCGCCTGCCCTTTTTGATGGATCCAGCAAACACTCTTCGGCTTAAATCCCAGCTTGATCATATTGATCATGTCTATCCTCAAAAATTTCAATAAGCTTATTCCTTTACCCTGTTTGTATAAATATTACCAAAGTTTGTAACATCGTATACTTTCATTGCCATATCCTCAGAAATCGTAGCAAGCAGCTCATGGTCTGCAGACAAACTTATACCCACGATATTAGACAAGTGAGATCGGTAATGTTTTACAAATTCGATTCCTGTTGCAGTCTTTTTCCAGAATTTCAAATGTCCGTCAACCGATGTCGTTATGATAAAATCATCTCTATGGAAAGGAATTTAGCAGGTTATAAAGCAACTTCTTCTCTTACTTTGTTACTGCCACATGGCTGAGAGTATCACGATGCATGTAGCTTGTTTCATACATGTCAGCTGAAGGCAAATGCGAAAGATAAAGCTTTTCATGAACCAAGACTATAATACATTGTTAACATTCTGAGGAAGTTATCTCTTACAAACCTCTTTTCTTTTTACGTGACACTTCATTTTCTGGGGGTGGAAGCATGGGTCCAACATCGTCGTTGTCTAAAACGAATATAATGATCGTATGAGAAATTACGGCTGTAGTACTCCAAATCCTAACAGACCCTCCACAGCATCAACAGCTAATGTATTTTCATCATGCGGGCGTTTCTTACTAAGACGATCTGTGTCTTGATCAGCCATACCGAGTGTCACTTAACGTGCTTCAGGTGCGTCCTCAACTTCAGTTCAGGAAATGGTTTTCACCGTCACAGGGGCGTGCCTGTACCACAAAACCGTTGCCAAATCGCTACAGATCGTACCAATTTAACTGCATCATTTGTGTATCACTTCAAATTCTTTTAAAAGTGGACGTACAAGCAAAGTATTAGTTTGTCTCTCAACATTCATTATACCGAATAATACCTCATGCATGATGCTGGATTACAAGATCAGCGAACAATTAGCAGTGGAGTATTATCACCAAAGAGCTGATGATGAATCAGTTCCCATTGATCCAGTTTTCACGTTCCAACTATCGTATCTTTGATTTGTTTTACGAATAGTGACCAAAAGTATGTATTTCAGTGTTGTACACCGTGGAACTCTATTGCTTCTTTTTAATTTAGAACTCATATTAAGCGAATAAGAAAAAGAAACAAAAGAAGAATAAGATAATGCTAAATCGTATCAGATGAAGTCAGTATATCCTGTGTTGTTTTGAGTAAAAAGTCGATGACGGTCAAGTGAATTAGGTTCGCCAAGAAGGTTACACAAAAACATCGGAAATGTTGTGTACCAATGCTTGTATATAGGGTTCCGCACGGTTCAGTTCTTATCGGTTCTTCGATGGAACCGAATCGAACCGTAGTGAAGGAACCGAACCAAACCGAACCGAGAAGAACCGAGGAACCAAGCCGAGCTAATCAAACTAAAAATTGAAAAACAAGAAAAGGACTATATAGGAACCTTTTTATTGGGAAAGCCAAGGAGTATAAAACCTGTATATAATGTGGTTATTGTGATATAATGTGGTTATTGTGAAAAGAGAGTATTTTCTGTGGAAAATACAGTCATCGTAGTTCAAAAACTGTTTTACATTGAGAGTAGCTTGGCATTTCACTTATTTCAGTTGGCTAAGATGAGCCTTGTTTTGCGCTCTACTGATTCATTCGCATGATCAAATGAGCATTTCGTCGTTACGAATTTCTATGGTGGTCGTAAATCAGGCAAATGGTATGCGCTGGAAACGGTAAGTGAAATGACATACGTACTGTATCTCTGTTTTGGCTTCGCGCAGTAGTAGCAAAAGGCCTTAGAAGTTACCCAAAATGGATAGCTGTAGGATCTGTTCAATGAGATCATCGGTCTTGCTCCTCTTTTAGAAAGACAGGCCGTATTATCGTTTGAAGCAAAGCTGTCAACCTTTTAAGTACTTTAATTGTCAAAATGCCAAATTGACAAATAGTATAAATACTGAGAAGTCTCCTACAATAAAAAGTCAATATCTTTTTCAATACGATTTTCAGACATTTATAATGGTTTTCGAACGCAGTGAATCTTCCAGAGATCCTCGAGGTGCTCTCTCAGATAGGGTAAAATTACTATCTTTTATTGTACCCTGTCTCGATTAACCTTTGTCAGCAGGCAAAGACAGAACGTATGTCGATAGCTCGAGAGTCATCGGTGATGTCGCTAGACTCTATGGCTTCAGGCACTGACCTAGAGGAATCTGGATTCTTCATGCTGGATACACAGTCTCAAGAATCTATTTCAACTGACATTGATAATGACGAGGCCAAGGGTAGTTGGATTTTAAAATTCAAAGTATGTCGAGCGATTCGTTGATAAAGATGGGAAAAGCCGGATTCAAGGCCTTCTTCCTGGATGTGGTGGCAAGCATTTTGCAGCAAACCAGTCGTGCATATCTGAGCTACTTAATCATTTACGCGTCAAGCACGATGTCACCAAGGATCATGGCCCTCATGCAGGCAAAAATAAACGGGTTCTTGGCGCTCTTGACAAGTTTATAATTGGCACAAAACGACCTCGAACTTTTGACAAAGTGCAGTTTCATGAGCAATTTGTCAAATTCTTTGTGAAAGCTAAGCTACCATTCAATATCTGCGAAAACGAGGAACTACACACATTACTTGAAATGGCACAGTCAGCACCAACGGTTGATTTGGTGAAGTTTCCGTCGGCAGACACAGTTACTAAAAAAGGTTTTTATTTCCATCTTATCCGTATATGTTTAACTTACAGAGAAATAGATCAAAGAGCAGTATTTCCGTTATAAGGACAATGTTGCCGCTTTGTTGAGCAAAATACTAATGATATCCTGTACCATTGACTCTTGGATAAGTCCTTTCTGTCAAGAATTCCTTGGAGTTATAAGTCATTGGATTTCCACATCAACTTGGACGATGCAAGAATTACGGTTGGGCTTTGAGCCTTTGAACCGTCCACATACTGGAGAAAATCTGGCTGAAGCATTCTTAACAATTCTTGGAGAGTTTGATCTGTGCCAAAATCTTTTTACTATAACCAGTGATAATGCATCAAACATGCTAAAGATGACAACAGGTCATAGAAACACGCGCTATAGAAAATGGATGGATAATTAAATTAATCATAGAATTCCTGTATACTTATAATCTCTTGCAAGTCTAGCCTTTCCGAGCAGAGTTGCATCATATACCTTGCTTGGGTCATATTATCAACTTGGCTATCCAAGACATACTGAAGATCGTCCTATCAGCACAAGCACCAGAAACTGAGGACGAACTTGATAATGAATGCAAATCCATGGAGACAAATGTCATCATTAAACTGCGCATTCATTTTTTGTCTTCGCTAAACAACTACTTACCAGATCCTCACCCCAACGGATTGAAAAATTCAAGCGTATTCAATTAAATGAAGTGTTCCGACCTCATACTTATAAGTGATGTTCGTATCTGTTGGAATTCGACGTTCCAAATTCCTGCTCGTGCGGTAGTTTTGAAGGATGTTTATATAACAATGTGTTCCAGTTTGCCAAAGCTGAATCACTATAAACTTACAGACCGCGAGTGGACATGCATGATCAAGTGAAGAATCTACTCCATATGTTCGATGTTGTGACCGAACGTCTCTCTGCAAGCAAATCCTATGCAACACTCAATACAAGCATCTTATTTTACAATAAGCTCATGGACTCGCTGGAAGATTTCGTAGCTAATGCTCAATACTACATGAAATTGCGAAATGCTGCTGGGATTGGATTAAAAAAGCTGCAAAAGTATTACTGCAAAACGGATAATACGCACGTGTACACAGTTGCCACTGCAATAGACCCATGTATGAAGTTCTCATGGTGGTATCAAAGTGGTTGGGAAGAAGAATGGCAGGTCCTTAGCCAGAACATGGTGAAGGACACTTGGTCCAGTTTTCCAAAAAGAGGAGAGGCTGAAGCTGTGATTGATGAAAAGATGAAGGAGCTTTATGACTTGTACGGAATGCTCAATATGTCAGACGAGCTAGCTGATTACATTTCAAAGAAAATCTGCGCTCCTACTACAGAAAGTAACAAAGCCTTGGAATTGGTATATTGGCAGATGCAGTCACATTGATGACCAAATCCTGCTACATGGTGGCACAATATTTAGCTGTTCCAGCAACGTCACCGCCATCTAAATAATGCTTCTTAGCATCGCGCCTTTTACTTCCCTACACACATAATCGACTAGACTCACATATTATAAAACAGTTAATGCTTTTAGAATCTTAGTCGTCCTTTTCTTTTGGAATAAACTGGATCTAATTCAGAATTATACTAATTAGTCTAAGTGAAAAATGGCTTCGATTCTTCAGTTCTTTTATAAAGAACCAACTCTCAGTTCTAGTTTGGTTTTAGGAAAGAATTGAACTGACTTTTTCAGTTCAGTTCCAGTTCAGTTCCAGTTTTTCAGTTCTTTTGCAGAATACTATCTTTTAGTATATTCTGTTTTATAGAATATAAATATTATTTAAATAATATTTAATAAAGGACAATGAAGAAATCAATCAGTAATTGAAAAGTTATCTTTTATTTTTTGCTTTTAACAAGGCTGGTTTGAGCATTCCAGAAATTATCATCGTTTGAAGGAAAGTAAGACAATCAGGAGAAAAAAATCTAAGAATTTGGCAAATGATGATGCGTGCAGTGTTTGTATGAGGGTTGAAAGTATACGTTAGGGATAATAAAAGACATTAGCAGAACAAACACTAGAAAAGGTATACAGACAAGAAAAAGATCTTGACAAAATAGATATACTAAGTGGTGGCAGAAGGGTACAATGAAATAAGATCTCAAAAGGCAATACAAAATATGACACAATAAGCCTATTGCTAGTTACTTGTTTCAATGATCGTCCAATGATCTAATAACAACAATAACTCAACAACAGCTGAAGTAAAACAATAATAAAGAGGTTTACAAAGGGAATACAAAAAAAAAAAAGGAAGATAACCGACTGAATAAGTGCAATCTAAGCATAGAATGCCACTTGTTCAATTGAGCAGAAAAGGTGTGGTAAAATTCATTATGTTTTTTTCTATCAGATCCCACTATATTTATTTTTATTGCCTTCAAGAAAACTAAGTTTATCCTAAAGCTAAAGACATATTAAGACTACTAATAGAAAATTGATGATAACAAAAGATACAAAAGGTGAAATTGTGTCAATAAGTAAGGTCCATGGATGTACTTGAGAGACAGATGTTGTGTGTAATTTATCATGATGTGTTACACCTGGTTTTATACACTGCATTGTTAACTTCAGAATTGTTCGGTTGTTTTCGTTTTCCGCTCGTGCACCCCCTCTCAGTGCACCCTGATTAGGTGCACTACAACCGGTATAATGGTTGTGTACATAAATCTGTTCATCGTGAATACTCTGGACATTTCCTGTGATTTCGATGCCAATTCCATGTTGATGTTGTCCTGTGTATGGCCGGAAAAACTACAAAAAATCGTGTCAACGAGAAGCATGCGTGAATAGTTCAATGGTAGAATTTCAGCCTTCCAAGCTGAAGGTCGGGGTTCGATTCCCCGTTCACGCAATTTTTACCACCCCATTTTTGTTGATGTTACACATGTCGTACTTCTTTTTGGCTGATCCAATCAATGGCCACGGAAGTGTAGTTGAATAGCAAGAGATATAACAAACAAAGAAATGAAGAATAAAACGAATGATGATCTTTATTGCTTTCTGCGTCTATGATATTTATACTGAATTATTTCTATAACCTGATCGACAATGAGTCATGAAGGATTATGTTCTTGAGTAACCATAGTCGTTCATGACTCACATTGAGAGCAATTGACGCACCATGGTGGAAGGTAGCACTGACGCGCTCCAAATCAGGCAAAAAGGTAGCACAAGGAAAACTGCTACGACACACACCTTTTTGTCGTGCGCGGTATTTTCTTCTTGGCAAAGGTCAAACCCACTGGGGATCAAGGGTAACAAAAGAGATAGAGAATAAACGGATAGTTATCTTTATTGCTAAGCAAATTCATGGATATTTATATTTTTTCTAAATCTAATTGTAACAATGCTGATACGGTCGAGCATTCGAAATAAGTAAAATAAACGGGCAAGAGATTATGTAATGGTTTTGCTGAGCATGGTCCTCCTGGAGATGTTGCTCTTTTGTAGTGAAGGCCGAAGCGTTAAAGGTTTACCGTTCTTGGATCAAGGCCGATCTGAGCAAAAGGTTTGTGTCACTACAACTTTACAGGCACGACATTTTGTCGTAGTCAAGAACTTCCGACCAATCACAGCCAAGATCCATAAAGGGTAACTTCCTTTTTGCTTCGGCCATCATTCCAAAAACAGGTATCTTCAAGAAGTCCATTTCTGATCTGTCGCCGTACATTGCTGAGCCCCTCTTCATGGTTACAGTTTCACCATATCGTCATAGTTTTCCTTTCTTATAGTTATCACCACTATTATTATGTAATTACAATTGTAGCAAAAAGATATAAATACGCAGACGATCGAAAAGAATAAATCATCATCCTATCCGTTTATCTCTTATTGTCTTCTACACCTGTCTCAACCCTATCTGGCCATTGGATTTCCAGTTCAGAATACGGCAACGACACTTTTTTAGCCAATCAAAAGGTTGAAGTGTCGTCGCCGTATTCTGATGATAAACGGATAAGTTGATGGTTTTATTCTTTTCGATCGTTTGCGTATTTATATCTTTTTCTAAGTTTCTTAATTACATAATAAAGTGGTGATAACTATAAGAAAAATAAGCTAATAAGGTACGACGTAACTGTAACAATGGAAGTGGCCTTGATAATGCACGGCGATATGTCAGAAATGGACCTCTTGAAGATGTACCTCTTGAAGATGTACCTTTTGAAGATGTACCTTTTTTGGCACGATGCCCCCCCCGCGCCGAAGCCAAAAGGAAGTTACCCTTTATGGACCTTGGCTGTGATTGGTCGAGAGTCCTTGACTACAATAAAATTCGGCAACTGCTTTCTACGTTCGCCCTATTGGGCTCAGGAAGTGCACGTCTTTCCTACCTATTAAACTGGATACCATTCTATTATAATTTATTGTCGTAGCACATTATTTGTATAGAAAGAAGCAAAACGCAGAAATTAGAATACGTCATCCCCATATGTCATAAGGTTTCAAATTTTCCTGCATTGTCCGTTTTTCCCTAATATGATTATACTAAATCTAGGAACAATTTCATATTGTATTTGTCTTACTGATGCTCGCACCACATTGCTCTTATCAGATTGTAAAAAAATTGAGAGAAATCCTTGTATTGCAGAATAGCTTTGCTTTGTTTCATTATTCTTCCTTCTACCATCCGTCTCCCTTGTACGAACATTTTCGAGTGCTACTTGTTTTTTTTTATCTTCAACTTGTCCAGACTGTTACTCTGGTTGAGAACAATATAGCAATTGAACGACTGTTCGATGTCTTTTAGTGAAAACAATAGCTTGACAAGACTTCAAATGCAACTATATTGGCAATAAATTTTGTGATACACTGTTCCATGACACCTTTCTTTTTATTGCTTTCCCAGAACCTTAGCCATTAGTAATCCGTAATTCGGTTAAAACAGGAATGATTTAATATAACGACATTATAAACGATACAAGGAAGAGCATAAGCTCGTTTCTCTTCAGTGTGCCGAATAAGTCGGAGATATTCCCGGGATTGAAACCCCTAAGTAGGTATTCAAGCCTTGTACAAGATGGAGTATATAGGTTTTTTGTTTGTATGTTTCAAGAAAGGTACAAATATCTAATATTACTATGTAAGACACCAAATTTCCATTTTTTCAACGCCAGAATCTCCGGTACGGATTCTATTTATCTGTCGTGCCATTCTCAAATCATCTTCATCTATCATCAAAACGAACTCTTCGTCTTCGTCTTTGTATTGAAGCCGCATTGTTGTTGGAGCATTGAATTTCTCACGTACACGATTGAGCAGATCTTCAAACGTAATATTACTTGGCACCATCAAGATTCTAGTGTCCGTGTAATGAACTTTGATCTTAATTTTGCCACTTGACATATCTCTGCCTGATGCTGTCGTTGAAGCTGATGTAGATGGCTGAGGTGTTAAGTTTTTCCCGAATGAGCCGGCACTTTGCCCACTCTGCTCACTCCCTCGTCTTTCTTCAAGGTTATTACTACTTAACCTCTCTCGAATTCTGTCCCGTTCCCGGTCATGAATAGTCATTGTCCCAAGCGAGCCGTATACTTCATCAAGTTCCTGATCGAAGGCGCCATAGCTGGAGGTATCAAATTCGTCATACGCACTTTGGCTACGTGGAATAGGTGGAACAGGCGGAGGAGAATAACGAGCCGTTTTATGACTTCGTGTGGAATTGCGTGACGAGGACGAGTATCTATCTTCGTATGCTGATTCAAATCCGCTATCGACCCGTCTTCCATCTGTGCGATGGCGAATGCTTGAACTGAATGAGGATGTTGATGAAGATGCGTCCGCCCAATCGTCTGTCGCAGGATAAGAATTTGTGGATGAATCGTTTCGTCGTCGTTCTGTTGTAGAATATGTTTTTGTTTGTTGTTGTCTTGAGAAATGAGGTGATGATAAGGATTGCACAGGTGATGGCTGTTCTCCATATTGTGGTGGTGTTCCTGGCACGCTATCACGAATCATGTTTGGTTTAATAGGGCTATTGGATATCGGCATACCGTCCTCGTAGCGACCTGTTTGGATAGTGGGTCGTCGTTGGGACCGTAATTCGGATAACAGAATGGAGTTGTTACGTTTTATACCAGCGATTACCGGTTTTTGTTGTTTAGTAATACCAAGTTGATCGACAACGGCAAACATATCCACACCATTCAATTGTCGTAGCCTGCTTTCCGGCGGTCGATAAAGGACACCAGGCGGTATCGAGTAAACGGAATATCCTTTTCCTCGGTCACGGACGGCCTGATCGATCACGTCATGCTCCTCTGTCATTTTCGCTTTTTGTGCATGGTACAGATCCGTTAAGCCTGCGTCGATTTTTCCAAGGTACAGTTGGCAGATGCCTCGGTTGAATAGAACCTCGCATGAATAAAGTCGGAAAGCCAGTCCCAACTGTGTGTAATTGATGATTTGATTGCCTCGCAATTTCTGGAAAATCGGTAAGGTCATGCTAGTACAAATAATACAGTTACCTGGTAAGCATTATCGAAATCCTGTGCCGCTCCTTCCATATCGTTCATAATGAATTGGGATACGCCTTTTTGAAAATAAGCTACAGCAAAGTATGGATCCATGGAAATGGCTCTAGTGTATGCTGCCAGCTAATTTACGCATGCGAGAGCAATCATTAGTTCACGGCGTAATATAAATGTACGACGTTGTACCCAAATGGTGTTCTACCACATTATCTAGTACCCGATCGCTACATACCGCACGTTCATGATCATCTACAGTCGCAAAGATCAATCCAATATTGAAGTGCATCTTGGCGTTGTCAGCCATGCCCTATAAGAAAAAAGGGATTTGAGACACAATAAGACGGCCGCGTGTAAAGCTAGCGCGATCGCGGGACGAAACGCGTTTGTACTGGAACTTCTCTTACAATGAATGCCTGTAGTGCTGTGTTGTAGTCTTTGTTATCAAAGGCGTTGCATGCGTTTTGCCATTGTTCCAATTCAAGCTGGCATTTATTTTCTTAGAATGTCGAGATGGTAACAATAATTTTTTTGTTTCACTTGCCTTGAGCGCCATTCAGTAAGAGCACAAGAAAAAGGGAGGATCGGAAGCTGAATTAGTAACTTTTTTTCTTATTTTTCGTTAAGGAGAGCAAGATGGTGCTGTGGATCAAGGAGTTGAATGACAAAATAGAAAATAATGAGTGAAAAGAGGAGGAGAGGAAAAGGGGAAACTTGTCGGACATGTGGGTGTCGATCGGACATGTTGCAAAAATGAATTTCGCGGGTATATTACTGTTTGAAAACCCGATCCAACCAGCATGCAGTGAACTTATTCTTCCAATATGTAATTTGCGCCACTTATAAAATGCGTTTACTCTGAGGGGAAATATATTTGGTGCTGACATAGTGCCGTACCAGAGTGTTCGAAGGTCAAGAAAAAGGAGCCATGCTTTTACTGTACATAGTCCAAATCTTACTAACATCCAAGATAAGGGTAGTAATGATGTAGCATGTTTTTGGATATCTTACGATAATATCCATTCAAAAAATAAAAAATGGAATAGAACGAGAAGAACCGTCAGATCCTTCCATGTTACTGTATTTTCCTAGTTTACACTGACTGAAGGAAGGTCAGTTAAGGACGATACATAAACTGGTGGATGATGACTTACCACGGTAATATGAATATATAACGAGTGAAAAAGATATAAGCTTTTGGTTATTGATCGATTGACCAAAAATAGCGGTCAGTCCATGCATGTAACACTTATCAATTCAGACACATAATCATTTCATCGATACGTGGCATCGTCATTGGACATGCTATGTTTATTCATACTGTGATTTCAGCCCCTTTTAGATTCTTTGAACCAGCTTGCTTCATGACATCCATCGACAACAATTTCCCTATCCACGCGACTACCCGGACATTAACATGGAATACCATGACACGCCCCTCCATTGATAAGATGATGTGTTGTCCTCATTCATCTTTTCTTTTGACTTTATCTCGGACTGCACTTTCAATTACTTGATCTATTAATACGTTCATCGTTCCAACGTATGACAAAAGCATCTTGTCAGTCAAAGCGTACAAATGTGAGAAGGTTTATCTAACTGCAAGACTCCAGCGAAGTAAATCAATCCTTAAAGTACGAAATCAGATAACTATGAAATGACGTACTGGACTCTAAGTAATATAATTTTCCTATTACTACAATAATTCTCGTTCGTTAGCATTATCTTTCCCCAGAAACGTACATGACTACTTCAGAGAGAAACATTGGGTGAAACAAGGTACGACAAGATTAAATGTTGTTATTATTATGCAACTATTTAACCTCATAAGACAGTAGATCTTGAACAACATATATAAGACATCTCTCATTACATACTCTCTTCTGGCCAATTCCAGCAAGTATCCGTCTCTGAAAGCAAGAACAAAACATATGCTTTCGGACATCTTAGTCAACATGAAACATCAGATGATTCTGGATACGGGAAACATCTAACAAAGCGATAAGACAACAAACTAGAGAAAATGCTATCGTGGTTAATGACTTTGCCTCTTCTACTGCCTAGACGTAGGAAAGCAAAATACTCTCTATAGGATGGGTGGGTGAGCATCAAGAACAATCTTGGATTTTCTAGGGTTTTCTCCTCCTCGCCGCCTCACAGACTAGCGCTAGGATACCATCTGGTAAGTAAAAAGCTAGTATGTCATTCTCATTTACTAACCATGAGCTATATTCCACGCTAATCGGATGGGTTTGGTATATATTGGAGGATCACATTGATAAAGTAAAATATACTTGTCACATGAGTAATTTACTGATGATGCACATAGTTCATTTCTCCTTTACCTTGAAGGGGAGTCGCAATAGCATAATGCAAACAATAATATAGCAAGGTTTACTTTATTTTACGCTTAATCAGAGTATATCGTTATTAGAATGCTGACAAAGAGATACGATTAGAGTAATGTCTTCTAAGCAAGTATCATCAGAGCGGCAGAAGTATTCAGGGTATAGAATGCCGCGGTCAATAAATTCTAATCAATATGGCTTGGTAATTTTGATTCTTTGTTCATCTTCCTTTATTTTGTAACGGAGCGAAAAAGAGCAGTGCAGTTTAATGATGGTCGTCCCAAAGAGACACCGGTATTGGCAATATCCCGTGCAGAAGAAGCCAAGCATGCTTTGAAGGATGGAATTAGGTGATTCACCACTGCTCAAACGACGAAAGATACCTGACTATAGCAAGCCCAAGACAAATCTCCTGGAACGCAACTGTCTGCCTAAAGTATAGCAGTGCAGATTAGCCTGTATAGGTGACTTTTTGACCTCATCTATTTCTACATTTACTCTCCACACACAGACGTTCATATGTAAAGACGAATGTTGAAATCTCAGAATCCTCACGTTTCCGATATGCTTAAAACACACAATCAATCATTTTACATATATGGTTCCTACTTAACCCGGCTACAAGGAACAGGCTCATGTCAGCAATGATTGGTACATGCTTATCCAAAAATTCAAGAAACTATTTCAATACTCAAACTCTGTCGTCGTTTGGACGTGTCGTAGACTTGTTATCATTTGTATAACACAAGGATTAATCAAAAGACCAAGAGGGTTAAACTTTACACTGCCAAGAGACTTGATCATATATCATGACAAAGTTATGCGCATTAATTACTTTTGATAATCATGGTAAAAAAGGGCTTTTATTATAGCTGATCAATAGTAATAAAAACTTTTTAAACTGTCCTCTCTTTCTTTTTTTTTTCTTTTTTTGGCTTGTTTCTATGCAAATCTCTCTTTCCTCTACTAGCACATGGATATACCCGAGAGCGATTTGGTTAAGATATTGCAATTTCTGGGAATGGCCTCTACGGATATATTACCTAGGTTGGACAACTATCGTGGCATGTGTGTATCCGATATCATTCCATATAAGAAACGGTACAAGCAGCAGCAGAAGCAGTTGCAAGAAGGTGAATAACGTAAAAGCAGTCGACTGATAACCTGACATAGGTTCCTATCTTTCTGAAATCATCACCTACAGACAGTTACAACGTGCACGGCAGCACAATGATAACGAAAATAGTAACGATGAGTAGGAAAGTGCTGGCAATACTCAGCCTGAATCAAGCAGAACTTCCACCCAGCAACAACTCACTAGAAACAAAAGGAAGCGGAAGCGAACCGCCGAGGAAAAAGCACGTAGGCGGGAGCAAGCGCGGCGGACACAGGAGTTGTCTACCAGAACATCCATTACACCATGTCCCACTTAAGTTCGCAAACAGCAATATGATACCGCAGTTACGCATAGTCGTGCAAGTCATCATCCGTGACCTTTCCCAAAAAAAAAAAAAAGGGCAAGACAGCAAGTTGCTGCAGATGTTGGGCTTACAAGGCAGGTCATGCGAAAAATCGGTGTAGAATTTTGTTGAACGTTGACAACAATGACCACAAAAACCGATTAGTGAATGGCATAAACGAAGTAGTATCTTTCGTATGAGATATAGTATTCAAGGCACACCTGTTGATAACGTATTATATCTACACTCGTTTGCATAATCACGGTATATTATCGAAAGTAATTTTCAACAAATCGTTCTTTTACGCAGTATTTCAGCTAATCGTTGATCGTCCTATTACAACAAACAACACAATCAATCGATAACTCGTTTAATCAATATACCGTGATTCATAATTCATGTGCTGTAAGGTTGATTCATTCTGGTTTATCCTATGCTTCGATCGTTACTTCTAGCATGGATCATTATGCAACCAAATTCAGTAATCTTATTGTAGAAGACAGGACACAATTGATGGCAGACTTGTTTTTCCTAAAATTAACGAAATTAGTACAGGAAAAAGTAAGTAATTATGATTTACTGTACTAATGTACTAGGCTTACAATTGGGAATTACTTCGAGCATTTCCCTCGGGCACTCCTCCCCCAAATTATTAAAGCGGCGTTATGATAAACTAGGACGTCCTTTAACATATTATTTAGTAAGAAGAGTAGGAGAGAAGTGGGGAAATAAAGCACTGGTAGGGTCACAGCAGCTGATCGCAGAGGGAGTGCGCGAGCAGATAATGTGTGATAGAAGGGAGTGCCCCAGAAGGTACCTTCTCTGGCATTTCCACCTGTATTTTCCATATATATATTATTTGTTTCACGCAATGTTATTAACTGAACAAGGCTATTCGTTTATTATTCTATTGTGATCCTTAGCGTTTACATTTTGTATAGCTCAGTGAGCTCTTGGGCACTCCATCAGTTGCTGAGGTGCTGCTACCTGTGGTTTGTTGCTCTGCTCCTCTATTGATATTGTTTTCAGGCCAATATATCAAAGGGCGTCTAGTTTATCGTGACGGCGCTCAAATAATTTGGGGGAGGAGTGCCCAAGGCAAGTCCCTTGGCTAACGTACTCTCTTTGGCTCCAGCTTTATAGTGCTTATCGTCAGAATTGCTACATATTTTGTTTATTTTCTACCGTTCGCACCGGGCTTTTGTCTTCTTGTTGGAGCTATTTCTACAATAGGAAAAATGCTAGTCCATAGACAAGAAAGCCAAATTGTCTTTTGACCCCAATTTCATCAGGAGCGATTCGGACGTGATCTGATTTGCACCCTACCAGTGCCGGAGAGGACTGTCTTTCCTGGTGTCCCAAAGGTGAACACAGTAAAGCTTGGGAACGGAATCGATCTTCTTTCTGTCAACAGCCATGTCCACCCCATCCACTCCACAACACTCCAATCACGCAGGCGCCTCGGAAAATAAAAAAAAGCCTCCGGTTATACTTTGCATTGGTATGGCAGGATCAGGAAAAACGACATTTATGCAGGTATACAAGAAATGCAGCATAGATTACTAGCGATGATTACTAAACCTTACCTTACAGCGTATCAATGCTCACCTTCACGAAAAGAAGACACCCCCATATGTATTAAATCTCGATCCAGCTGTCGGATCGCTTCCGTTCACAGCCAACATCGACATTAGAGACACGGTAAATTACAAAGAAGTAATGAAGCAGTAAGTAAATGCATATAGTTACGCTTAAGAGAAATTTATCTAAATCCCCATTTTAGATATAATTTAGGCCCCAACGGTGGTATCATGACAGCGCTCAATCTTTTCACTACCAAGTTTGACCAAGTACTTAACTTTGTTGCCAAACGTTCTGATAGTGTTAAGTAAGGGAGAAAAGTAGCATCAAACAATATGAGGATTGAACTAAATCTGTTTTAGCCATATCCTTGTTGATACACCTGGACAAATCGAAATTTTCACTTGGTCCGCATCTGGTGCCATTATCACTGATACACTTGCAGCAACCTATCCCACCGTCGTCGCTTATATCATTGATACACCTCGAACAACAGCACCAGCAACCTTTATGAGCAATATGTTGTACGCGTGCAGTATTCTGTACAAGACCAAGCTGCCTTTCATTCTTGTGTTCAATAAGACGGACGTCGTTTCCCATGACTTTGCAGTGGAGTGGATGACCGATTTCGAGAAATTCCAGCAAGCACTCAGCCAAGATACTTCTTACATGAGCAGTCTGATGAATTCAATGAGTTTGGTCTTGGATGAGTTCTATAACCATTTAAAAGTTGTCGGTCTTTCAGCTGTAACAGGTGCAGGAGTTGACGATTTCTTCAAAGCAGTTGATGAAGCAGCTGAAGAATACGAAAGGTATATATATGTGGGTGATAGCCTGTATACTAATAGAAATTATAGAGAGTACAAACCCGAAATTGAACGTTTGATTCGGGAGAAGGTATAAGTTCTTCCAGAAAAGCTTTAGGATTGATGTATTATGTAGATGGAGAAAGAGGAAAAGAATCGTCAACAACAGCTAAACAAGTTAATGAACGACATGAAAGTGTCCAAAGGAACTGAAGTCCCATTAGGCGGGGACAAAGGTAGGCTCAATCCGCTTCGACGCAGGGATAGATCTGAAGCTCTCGTACCAACAGCACTAGAAGACGAAGTATGGGAGGAAGACGATGAGGAAGAAGAAATTGAAGACAGTGAAGGTAAAAATTTCTGTAATTCTGGATCCCGCTTATATTTGAAATGTAGACGAGAATCCACTAGCTACCGCTTCTCGATTTCCTCCGTCATTGTCGCAACAAAATGATGACGCCAAATTTAAAGCATGGTTAACACAGGCGAAAAAATCAGATGGTCAATAAGAAATGTATAACATACCGTACTTTTTGGTTATCACTACTGATAGATAGATGAAAAGATATGCGCAAAATGGATAGCTGTTTGAAAGTGTTAGAAACTTGCGATAAGAGAGTGAAAGCGGATAGATATCCATTTTCCATTTGATTTATGTCCGTACACTTTCAGAATGTTCATGGTTAACCGGATCGCGAATTATTGTTCTTATCCAGTGCTAAACGTGTGAAAGACTCCACACTGGGCTGCATAGGCATTTTTCGCTATAAAGGACAATAAGCTTGCTTTAGCTTCTGTGCTCAACTGGTCTCCTCATGGGGTCACTATAGTGTGATACAGTCTAACAGCAATGGATGACGACTCCATAAACTAATGAGATGTAATAAAATTTTCCTATGCACATAGAAAACGGGACAAAATTAGTAGATAGGGTCCTTCTAATATTATCAGTTCCGTGTCTGTTTATCTAGGAGTCGTGAGATAGCAACCTTTTCGTATGTGAGGGATGGTCCAAATCTGCATAATGCGAAATGATGTATCGTATTTCCTAGAAATAATGTCGCAAACTACGAAAATCCAAGTCCCAGTCCATTGAAACTAAAATTTATATACGCATCCGGCATTTCACTTGGCGGGGAGCTGGGTATAGCGTCGTCAGTTTTCTCACAGGTATATAAGCTTGGTCAATTCGAACTCTTATAACACGACAATTAATGCAATTTGTTAGCGTCAAGCCTAGTTTTTAAAATGCGCCAAGTGAATTTGCTAGATGCGATTTTAATTTTTGGAAATAAAGTACCACTTATAGTTAAACAATCAAGCTAACCTAAATACGTATCGGAGTATGGAACGCACGTCCCCACTTTAACCGGGAAAACCTTACGCAACGTACTAAATTGGGCTTGTCGCGCGTTAGCAACTCGCTAAAATTTCTGGGACAGATCGTGATGAATATGTGCTATTAGTGTACTGTACTGTGTTTCAGCACTTTCCTATATGAAGATTATCAATACATGTCCTTCACATCTTATCGAGTTTGCTAGTATCTTATGAGTCCGATGCTTCACTTTTTTTCACATTGGGGTTAAAAAAGGGTCTTGTTAAAGTAGGAACAAAGTCCCGTCATAAAGGGATAAGATGTCATTTATGCATTGCAGTTATGGGTGAGCAATGACGCCTATTTGTAGAATTAAATGGTAATTAAGTAATTAGGGGTGAGTTAAAATGCAAGAAGCTGCCTAACTAGTAATTGTTTCTAAAAGGAATTTTGATTCATATTAAGTGTCTGAAGCTGGAATTATGAGCAATATGGAGGAGGTTGGGTATTGGATTCGTTCGAACATAGAATAGAAGGCACACAGTTTTGAGGCTGTATTGATTCAGTATCATAGGAAATGCTAGAGTACACCGAGTTTCTGGTTGTAGCAGCAGATGCTGCTGCAGGGTCGAAATCCGGAAGGTGGATGGTGGGTCGTGCTTGTCCAGGTACAGGACAATGTGGCCGTTGGTAAGGGCTATCGGACTTGCTCTGAACACCTGCTCCAGAGTCGCTCATCTCACTTCCTGCTCTCGTCATTGATTCAGCTGCATGAGCGGATGAAAATGTCATGGATGATTTAGAGTATATGGAGGACGAGCACTGCCCGGATCCTGCTGGGCTATGTGCTACTTCTAGAATTGCGTGCGATGAACCGGACGATTTTCTATTAGAATCCTCAACAGTAAGCTGTCGTCGCTTAGATGTTCTTAGTATTTCTCGTTCCTCGGAAGAAGCATAATAATCCGTATCCAGATGAAGTGGCAGTGCAGCACTATGGCGCTTACGGACATAAGAAGACCGGGGACTAAGCTGGTAAGGATGAAGCGAGGATTGCTGTTGTTGTGAAAATCCTGAACTCAGAATCGTCGGTAAAGTATCCGTATGCCGTACTATGTCGCCTGTGCCCAGCGAAAGTAAAGAGGACGATGAAGAGAACCTTTGTTTGCCCCATCTTGGCGGATGAGACTTCTTACGTAAGGTTTTTGGCGGCGTTATTATTGGATCAGGTTTAGAGGGTGTGTCGAAACGAAAGTCAAAATCGAACTGGTCAAACGTTCCTTCCTCTGGCAATACTTGGTTGGATGATGCTTGACTGATACGGGGAGACATAGTAACGAAGACTTCGTCAAAGTGCGTCACATCCGTTTCGGACTGCAGTAGCGGCACGTAAGGTGGTTGCAGTTTGCGATCAGCTACTTCTGTCCAATCAATATCTTGAAAATAGCAATGAGACTTGATTTGATCTGGGCCTTCCCATCCTAGTCGCTCATATGCCTCACGTTCTAAAAGCTTTACGGAATGCATTTAGTTGATATCGGCTGTACAATTCCTGAGCGAACTTACTCCCGAAAGAAATTCACAAGTAACGGGCTCAAAATGAGGAGGAAACTCAAGCGGGTCCTCTAACACGCGCTGATACATTTCCACATGGCTATCAGCCCAAAATGGTGTCTGAAAAACGTTATATTAAAAATAAGAGCGTTGCGTTTTACAGACCCTCTTCAAAGACTTACGATGCCTGCGAGCATTTCATAGAGCAACGTTCCAAAACTCCAGTAATCAACAGCATATGTATAAGGCTCTCCTAGAAATATTTCTGGAGCGAGATATTCGGCCGTACCACAGAAGGTGTGAGTTACATCGTTGTCTCCCACTGTGAACATTTTGGAGAGCCCGAAGTCAGTCAACACAATGTGACCATCGAGGCCAATCAGAACGTTTTCCGGTTTCAGGTCCCTGTAACACTTGGTTCACACCTTGTTGGTCCAATAACTTAACTTTTCTCTTTACCTGTAAATAACCCCATGGCTGTGCAACACGGAGAGACCATACAATATTTCAGCCGCGTAAAACCGCGTACGTTCTTCCGAAAACGTGGTGCAGATCGACATTTGGGTTGCAATATCTCCTCCGCCATAGTAATCAAGTACCAGATACAATTGCGAAGGCGTTTGGAATGAGTAATGAAGTTTGCTCAGGAAGGGTTGATCGCGAAGACGTACGAGGATATCACGTTCAGCACGTGTATGCATCACTTCATTCTTTTGGATGACCCAATCCTTTTTTATGGCTTTAAGAGCGTAGAGCTGACGATCGCGTGTGGAACGTACAAGAAGAACCTATATTAAGGAAGTCAGCGCAAGGGGTCAAGAGCTACGGTTTACGAGGAGAAGAGGGGTAGCAGTAAGGGAAGAAAGGACGATACCTTGCCCATGCAACCTTTACCAAGGACTTTGAGTAGTTCAAAGTCGTTCAAAGATATCTTGGATGGCGTTTCAATAAGGGATGGCTGGTTTGCATCAGTCGGTTTCTCTTCACCCGATTTAATTGATGGAGATATGTTATGAATCGACTGTGCACGTGGAACGCACGTATCCTCTTCTCTTTGCACGCTCAAAAAATCACGTAAAATGGAGGAGATAGAGACAACGGGATGCTGAAAACATAAACGCAAATACTGTTCAATCTTGTCGGCGTTGGACTTTTTGTTAAACACCAGTAAATTTCGGAGGGAATGACGTTTAGAAAATCGAAAGTTGTGCGCAGGATTCCTTAATACAGGAAAACAAATCTTCGACCTTGGGTAATGAAATTTTATCTATGTAAAGTCATGAGTTCATGCATGATGGCTGCTGCAATGATGCCAATTCACACCTTCTGGTGAAACTCGACAAAGTCAAACGGATACCGTACAAGTGAGACAGTGGAAGTTGACGATTGAAGAACGATATTGAATACCTATAAAATGAAGTGAGTCGTCAGCTAAGGGGTATGCTCCATGACGAACCGACAAGACATCTTTTTGAAAACAAAGCGTGGTTTCAAAGACGGATATCTGTCGATCTTCCGTAGAGTATTGCATAAAGAGAGGAAAAAAAGTGTAGTTAACGGAAGAAAGAAAGGAAATACATATTAGGTGGTAGTTTATTATTATATCACCACATGTAATTCAACTGATCTGCATGCTTCACCCAGACACTTCCCTCTCCTACTCTTGTTCCTCCGGCGCCTCCCTGCAATAGCCTCCTGGGCTGATGGTTCTGAAGACCGAGTCGAGGTTTGAGTGTAAAGTCCCAAAGCTTGACACAGCCTTCGCAGGTTGTTGCCATCATGATCTGTTCTGATTCATCAATCTCCACTTGGTGTAAGTTACCACCGATGTTCAATGTGCCTAACCACTGGCCATGCTTGTCCCATACGCATAATTCATTATTCAAGCGCGAGCTTATCACAATTGTTTCGGATAATATCCGAATAGTACTTGCATGCATCTGATGCAGGTCTTGTTCATAACGTAAATGGTAGGAATGCGTTAATTTCTCTTCTAAGCTCAGCAGTATTTTTCCGTTCATATTAAGTATATAGAAAGGACCAAACACAGAACCGATGCCGATTCGTCCTTGATGAATAGAAACTGATAGAACGCCAAATCCATATGCCTAAATAATTCATATGTTAGTTTATCCGATCGCTGTCGGGCCCCTGCCGTTGAAGGGATTGTCAGGGGTCAAAGAATCACTGACTCCTTATAGTTTGTATAAATATGTAATGCAAAGACTCTTACCTCGTAGAAGCCACGATAGATTCGAATTTGCTTTTCTTTCTCAAGACACCACACGCGGACACTGTCATCTGACCCACCACTCACCAAAGTGTTCTTTTCAACGGCGAGCGCTACATAAAAAGCATTAACACGAGGTCGCTAATAGAGCTCAAAATCAGCCATACCGTGGACCCATCCTACATGACCATGAAGCTCTTTACGCAAGGATACGGTTGGTATTCTTTCATCACTAATATCCCAGATTTTGATGGTAGAGTCAAGGGAGGCTGTGATAACACGTCGGTCCGTCGCAACCATGGATGAAATCAGATCATGGTGTCCTCGCAACCTGTTTAGGATTCGCACTCGTCCTTGGGATTTCACCATAACCCATAACCGACCACGTTCGGGGTCATCACGTCGACAACCTAAGAGCACGCAGGTGCCTGGCACAGCGATACAGTGCGTATATGGCAATGTACCACAGCTCAGACTGTTTGCGTCAAATGGGTCGTCTTCTGTT
This sequence comes from Apophysomyces variabilis, assembly GCA_002749535.1. NCBI lineage: Eukaryota > Fungi > Mucoromycota > Mucoromycetes > Mucorales > Mucoraceae > Apophysomyces > Apophysomyces variabilis. The sequence goes on along the minus strand of MZZL01000409.1, from coordinate 2,170,908 downwards.
ACCATTTCAAGATGGATCGAGGATGGACTTTTGCTGACCATATTTTCGAATAATCGCTCCTGATTTCTTTTCAACAAGAGCATGCATGGCCCAACTGACTGAAAGGATGGGTGATGAACATGGCGCATACTTTTTTGGACTGCTGGCCATGTGAATTCATTGTTGCGGAGTTGCATCCAGTGGCGTTTAGTCCAGTATACCATACGAGCATCTTGAGAACTAGGAGTTTGGAACGTATTCTCGAGTGCCGTTGCCCAAAGAGTCATGCCAAATTTGTCCATCACATGGCGGAAGTGGTGACTTAGTTGCCCAACAAATGTCAGCGATTCTGGGCAAATGAGCGCTATCCAGTGACAGATGTCAAGCAGTATTTCAACAGGAACCAACTTTTTGTTACATTAGTTGAACAGCACATATGATGCTTTGATGTCACTTACACTCAGTCTATCTCTTTTCTTCCTTGCAATTTTTTCATGTCGTTCAAGAATAGTCTGGTGGAATGAAGAGCAATACTGACTAATTACTGTAGAGTATAAGTTGTCTTTAAGAAGTGTCTCGAGAAACTTGAGTTCGTCGTCCATGAGATAACAATGAATGATCGAAGTTGCCCCAGAGCGTTGGTTATAACTGTGAAGGTACATGTTTAGTAAAGTCCGCAGCCAATCATTCAAAAAATTTCGGGACTGTTGAAATTTATTCAGATTGGCGGAGTTTTTGTCTGTTGCACAGCTTGAAAGTGTTGATGCAGATGGGGGAACCATAGCAAAGAAATACAGTACTTTAATGGTAGTCTGCGCCGTCCCTAGGCTACTTTTGCGCTAGCAAATGGGAAAATTGGCGTTGACAGTGACACATCTCACGGTAGTATGTTGCCGTAACAGAACGGTCAAGATTGAAAGGAAAAAGCCGTGCTTTTAGTGTGCATAGTTCAAATCTTGCTCAGGTCAAAGATAATAACAGAATAGCGTAGTCTTATTGCTCCACTGACAATGTTCATTTGATGCAACAGAACGAGAACAACCGATGAGCTGACCGCTGTTGCTGTACTCTCGCAACTTACTACATATGCATGCGTGCTTGTCTTTACCTTGACAGATAATCTTTCCCATACAAGTCATCCAAGTTTGGGTTGGTATTGCATACATCTCTGCTTCCATGTTTCTAACTGCTATCTTACATTGTATGAGCGATATCACTTCCATTGCATTTTAAGCGAGCAAATATCTTTATTGTCATTATCTGTTCCTGAAGAGTGTGGTCCAGCCTATCCCAGGATGATGTTGGGTAAAACATCATCACAATGTTTTAGATACATTCCTTTGTAAACGCATGTGAAATTGTTGTCGCTTTCTTCTACTTTTTTGAACTTTTTCTTCTCTTTTGCCAGGACTCTTTCACCTGTTGGTAAGTATACAAGCTTTGCAATTGCACTCTTTTCACCTAGACTTACTTTTTGTTGATTAGCCGTTCTTTTGATCTATCCGATCGATGTGCCTGCGCTCTCATGGCCCCCTGCTCTCACTTTGATTTCCTTTCTTTGTCTCTTCCCAAAAGAAAGAGCACCAGCGCCTCCTTAGGGAGTAAATATGCCCCGGATGGGGAAACGGTGTCTACAAATCGCTTATATTTTTACTAGATTGATAATTATGCATGTTGACAACTTTTTTTTGATCTCTAGCTTCTGGCAGCTTTTATTTCTTACAAGTTTTTAAATCGTGTATTAAAATATTTCTTCAATTCCGTTGGTTGCCCTAGACTGGCTGCGCCGCGGTCCCCAACCCATGGGTTGAGGTTACTCTCTGGTAATAAGTAAAAACACACCTAGTATATCATTCACATATACTAACCATGAATTACCTTTCATGCTACTCGAATGAATTTTTTGTCCACTGGAGAACCGTATAACCTGCTCACTAAGGGCGCATTTGCAATCCAGTTTTAAGTCAAAGTTGATTCTTTTCCGGACACGAAATATGATTCAATAAATAATAAATAAACAGACAAAGGCAACATTTGGCGATTATGCTAATCAGTCTCCAGGCTATCATCCATCTATGAAAAAGGGTAATAACATCTTAGTTTTGTTCTATCGGTAAACGTTAGCTCGCAGGTAACTAGGCAGGTATGTACTGATGTCTTCGCATGAATAAAACCGAATTGCAAAACATACTCGTGATGTTATTCCGACCAAGCTAATTGTAAATACCATTTCAGTAATGGGAATTTCGCGCTAATGGCTTTGTAGGCCCCATACTCTGTTCTTGTCTTGTCTCTTCTTTAAACCTAGTTGTGGTCACAATTTTTACGTGATGTTATGGTTAACGTTATTGTATCCATCGACCATGAGTCCTAAGAGATGTGGAATCGTATAAACCACTTTGTTCCTTGAAAAAGATATGGCTAGGTTTAATCAAGGAGAGAAAGACCGTGGACTGTAAAAAAGTTCAACATCCAGCTCATGCTTTGACCTTGACAAGCCTGGAATCAAAGCTTCTGTCCAACCGAAAATGCCAGGACCACTTTGCCTGTGCGACAAGGTTCTATAACTCAGAAAAAGCTAACAGTATTTATAGGATAAAGCTGGTTATTCATCGTGGATAAAGAGAGATCATCATTGATGCGACAAAGTACGATAAATTATAGTAATATACAGATCGGATATTTCAGCTATGATGGGATTATGCACGCATGAACGTCCAGACCACAGCCACTTGTGACGCGTGGTTTTTCACCTTCCCTTCTCAACCAATTCGCCTTGCTCAATCAAGCGAAAAAACCTTCATTTAGCATGAGTAACAAAAGAAAGGCACCCGAAGAGGATGAGCGCTCTGTGGACAAAGAGGTCTCATCGTCCGATGAATCCGACGGTGCTCCTCAGGTGATTCCTCACTACACCTCCCCCTTTCTGCATCCTCTGTTTCGACTTTTCGCTTAACAGATCTCTAGGACATCGTTGATGTTGATTTCGACTTCTATAATCCAGAGGAAATCGATTTCCACGCCCTGAAACGGCTCCTTAGTCAACTATTTTCATCCGATAGCGAACTTATTAATATCAGTGATATTGTCGATATCTTAATCGAAGAAAACCATGTCGGTACAACAGTAAAGGTCGACGGCCAGGAATCCGATCCATACGCTATTTTGAGCATCATTAACTTGAAAGAACAAAAGGTTCACTTTATTAATATTTTAGAAGGCAATGTATCTAACTCTATCAACTATAGACAAAGGAAGGCATCCAGTCTCTATGCTCCTATCTATTGGCGAAATGTCCGAAAAAGAACGAGAAATTGTACAAAGCTATACATGACATTCTTGGTTTGGAAACAGCTGCGGTGGGCTGGGTAGTTTCGGAACGATTCATTAATATGCCTGTCGAAATCATGCCTCCAATGTACACCATGTTGCAGCAAGAGATAGCGCAAGCTGTTGAAAAGGCAAGACAATGGAATTTGAAAAAAAGTTTTTTTTTTTGGTTGAAGCGCTCATAGCGGAAATCTAGGAAGAGCCATATGCATTCGATTGGTACATGTTTATCTCCAAAACCTATAAGGAGGTTGCATCGGCAGTAGACGAAGAGGACACACGTGAGGAAGATGATAACCCGAAACAAAAAAAGAGCAAAAAGGTCCCTTTTTTTTTCTTTTTTTTTTTTTTTTTGCTTGTGGGCGTAGAATCAGTTTATTGATATTGTCCATAGAATAAGGGCAAGGTTTCAGCATCTAGTGAGACATTCTATTTCCAAGCAGAAGACGAAATCATTGCCAAATATGCGACATATCAGTTTGACTTCAAATTCACCAACAGTGAAAAGGAAGCAACAGCAGACGCAAAGCGCGCTTTCTCAGATTTCGGCATTGCACCATCCCGTAAATTGCTTCTTGTTCCTCGGTCAAAATTTGCAGATCTTGTCGACGAGATCGAGAAAACTTGCTCATCAAGCAGCATTTTAGAATCGTCATAGAAAATAAAACATACGTAAAAAAGGATGAGGATGCTTTGGGGTTTTACTGTCTAACAGGATATACGGGACAATTTATGAGGCATTGGACCATATGTTCATGGTATGATCGTATCCACCAGTGACCAGTCCAAGCTGGACATCCAGTGTCATGGTTCGCACCATGGAAGTGTGACCTTGGAGATGGGAAACAATATTGCCAGACCTTGCTTCGTACACTCGAATCGTATTCTCGTCGCCACCCGAAGCATAAAAATATTTGCCACTCGGGTGGAAAGCATGCCGGCGCGTGGAGAACTTATTATCTGTTGGTGAATCGTAATAGTTCTGGATTTGCCTAGACTCCTTGTATGCAAACATGATCATTCTACCGCTTTCATGGTCTGTCGAACAGAGCAAAAAGCGACCGTCTGGCGAAGGAGAAAGCCACACAGGAGAAAATGAAACCCAATCGTCTCCATTAGCGTTCATATTACATCGTGTTTCTTTCAGATCGGGAAGATCAATATAATGCAGATAGTTATCATCTCGTACACCCACTACAAGAGTTTCCCCCGAGAAACAGATAGTTTCCACACTTCCAATAAATGTCAGCTGCTTCATCAGCGAGTAACTTGGTAAACCTTCGGCGTCATCCTGACAGTAAATGCACACCGTCCGATCATAGGACGCCGTGGCCATATACTTGCCATCTCCAGGCGAGAAAATTCCACGGATAACGTATTTTTTGTGATCCGTGAATCGTTGATGTACTTCATCCATATCTTGGGTATTAGTGAGGACAGCAGTTCCATCCATGGATGCGGTAAGCATCAGATGAGGGATAGTTGGATGGAAATCGATGCTAAGAACGGGTGCACGATGATGTACACATGTCTTTGATATGGATTCACCTTGCTTGCCAACATTGTACGTTAGTTTCACCGTCTTGTCTGTGGCACTCGAAGCAAGTATATGCGTTTTTGGCTCAACCGCTACCGCCAAAATGTTGCCTTGATGAATAGTACTCAGCGAAGTAGTCAACGTCGAAAAGAACACTCCATCACCGGCCTCCATTTCTGTGCGACTTGGAACAATCAAATCTCGTGTAAACGCGCGCCTCTTGCTATATGATTTGGGCCATTGCCTACCTTTCAAGCTGAAGGTTCTGTAGATTGGCAGAGCACTTTTCCATGACATCAACTAAAGATGCATCTTGCTCGCCCAAGTAATTTATAGCTTCCTGCTTGAATACTGCTGCAGTTTTCGCGAAACCTTGTTGCACGAGAAATTGCAAGACATCGCTATGCGTGATATTGCTTGTCATGAACAGAGTAGAGATATGATTTAAAGTCAGCACAAGTGCAAGAGCAGGTTGTGCGCGATATACGCCATCGTTCAGAACGCAGCTGATTCGGTGCTGGGGGAAGTCTGACCTTGACTTGGATATTGTGCTTAATCAATTAAGGCCGGCAATAGGTGGAATACTCTGATCAACACTATGCTGCCTTAATAGTCAATGCTGGTATAAAGGCCAAGGATAGCTAGTTAGTTTATCAGGTACTATTAGGGTATAACAGGAGTGGGTCATGACTTAGGTCACCAGTCAAATTGTGACCAGACTGAAATACTCAACAAGACCGGCCATGATCCAGGGATCGTACATTTTCAAAAACTCTCTCTTCACAGTATCTCTGTGTGTGTCACTTCCACCTAAATCTAAATTCAGATAAGGTTAGGTGTATAAGGTTAAAAAATATATAAAGAAAAGGGAACATAACAACAGGAAATCCAAAGCAGACAACTGTGGATAAACTAATGATAATGTGAGCTTCATTCACTATTGTCTTCTTAATCTTCTTGGAGAAAAAAAGTAATGGAAGCTAAAAAATAAAGAGAAAGAACAGATCGAATTCAAACTATAGTAAGCTTCTGTTTGAATGGGTTATCTATTTAGCATTCGGTTAATCTGTAGTATAGCGTTTCTTCCACACACATGCCTATTGTCGTGTGCCAGCAAGAATTTGCAACACATCGCTGCCCTTATTAAACGCAAAATGGAATCAAATCATCAGTAGTTCGGGCTTTCAGTCATATACATTGACACTGATAAGCGAGGTGTTAAGCTTTTTAAATACCTTTTACAAAGTACCATAGCTTCACATAATCAGAAATCTGGAAGCTGGCCGTATTTGGTTCTTTGAACTTGGAGAAAATCTCCTAGTTAAAGTTAAGTTTTTATTGACTTAGATAAGACAGTGTAGTAATGGCGGGGATATATCAACGAACCGGGTACGTTTTCCCCAAAATGGCTGTTCTTTATATAAAGATTGTAAATGTACTTCTTTTCCTTTCCTTTTTCCTTAAAAGTTTTTGATAACTAGATCTTTAAAAGGCTAGTGAAGCACTACATCGAACGTTCCAAATATTATCGTTCAACAGCAGTGCCTCCGAAGCATGTACCCCAGACTAACAGCAGGAAGATATCCCTCTAACGGTTGCAAGCAGTAGTGCTGATGCTATTGAGCCTGCATTATAGGAGTCGATTCAAAACTGTATGCGGGACCATGAAGTTGTGGTGCATGCATTGAGTTTGAAAACGGAGATGCAGAGCTCGAACACAAAAGCGCAATATAAATCGAAACAGAAAGCAATTCATGATAACGTGCTTACTATTTCATTCTTTATTTAAACCGTAGGAGGCATTTTCTTGCTGAATTTTCTGTAGGTCTATCGTAGCGGTCAGCAGTACGCAGATGGTCACATCGTAATCAAGGCAAAACTTAGTCTTGAAGAAGTGGTTTCCATACAAGGATATCCCAAAGAAAACGACGGTACACCTTAGCAATTTGGACATTTTACGGGGGATTCGTACGTAAAAGTTGATTGCCGTCTTTACTTTACTCAAACAGCGTTGAGATTACACTCACATCGGCATTCTTATGGGAAGGACTTGAAGATGTGGCAGCAGAGTAAAAATCACCCACAAGTCTATGAGAAAAAATACAATTACATCGACCGTTGATGGGGGCAATCCAAAAAGATTATACATGTGAAGTACCTCCCAATTTGTCCATGTATTACCTTTATGTAAACACGGAGGCGCGTTTACGCAACTGTATGAGATTTCTGTTGCAATGTACGATGTTACTGCGAACAGAGGCCACGCGATTTCTGGAGCATGCAGGTCTTTGATTTTGAGATGGAAGGGTACAGCAAGTGCCCGGCTTTTATCGATCTTTTGATGCAAGGCTAAATCAACCCAACCAACTGGAGCAATTATGCGGCCTGTATCCGACACAAAGACATTTAATTGTGTGCCTTTTCTGCTCTCGTACTTTGTTTTCTTCTTTCGCTGATACGTTGCAAGCGAACCTTTTCCATCTTTTTCCATGAACCAAGATTGGTTGGATATAAAGGTAGTAAAAGGTAAGGAATAAAAGTGGGAGTGCGATCATGAATATTCAAGTCAGCTTAACCTTTATCCCTTGCTTCCCTGTGATTTTCTTTATTCGTATTGCCGCTTCTTTCTCAATAGCAATCACTATAACCTAGGTTCTTTATACTTTGTATCCTTGGTCTTTCCCTTCTTTGCCAACCGTTATAAAGACTTGTCCATTTTTTCTCTGTTGCCCGAATCGAATTTTTCTCGTTATCTTCTTTCTCCTTTTCAACTACATGAGAGCTAGCCACGATAAATAAAGTGATAAAGTTTCAGTTTTTTTTTTCATCAGAAAAGTTCGCAGTCCAATCTGTCAAGTGAAAATTGGACAACAGTTCAGAGAACAATTCGCATCTCACCTTTCCGTTCTACTTTTGAGAACTAGATCCAACATTTCTTGTATTTTTTATGAACGAAATACAATTACCTACACCACGCGGTAGCGCCAGAAGAAAAAGGAAAAGGCAAACAGAGCCTCAGATATCCTACGATCAAGCCAAAAATACCTTGCTTGGAGTACTTTTACAGAAGTTGAAGAGTACTATAGCAAACGAACTGTGGAAAAATGAGACAAAAAATTCTAGAAAAACAAAGAAAGGAAAACAGTCTGCCAAAACAAAAGAAAAGAGACTGAAGGCTCAAGAAAAAAGGATGAATCGTTTGCGACAAGCTCTTGAAAAAGCAGACAGAATCCCTCGAGGAAGTTTTGAGGAAGCAGACAAAAAAGCGGGCGTCCCTAAAGGGACAATAGAGAAACAGATACGTTCTAGACTCTCGTCGTCCCATAAAACAGGCGAATTTTGGAGACAATGCGCGGTCGATAACTTCGATGATGTCTTGGCTGTGGTCAAAGCTGAAGGAAAGCAGAACAGACCCAAAAAGAAAGATGAAGACTCGGATAACCTTTTCAGGACATGTACAGTTCCTTTGAAATCCGTACTGCGGCCGGATCTTGACGAAAATCTGAAAAGGATTTTTATGCACACGGTAGAGTCGACGTCCGTGCAAATGACGGATTATGTGTCCGACTTGGCAACTGTTGTACGTGCTACCATGTTGAAATACGTGTCAGTTTCCTTGTCTCTAGACCCAGCATCAGGTTCAGTGAAAGCTGAATTGGACCAAACATCAACTGGCTTCGATATCCGTACAGTTGTACCCAAAGAAAAATTACGTGACGAAAGTATGCTGGTAGATGACTATTTTGTACCTGTAGCCCCAATGCCAGATAATCTTTCGCAGTTTCTTGACGAGATGCCAGGCAGGCGAAACAACGATCTACTTTCCATGTTCAATGAGAACCATATCCAATTTCTGCACGGGTTATATTTTGGCACAAAAGGAAACGTGAGCAAAGAAAAACACTACTTATGGATGCAGTTCCATGATCAAACTCTTGACAATCAGCCTGTAATTCCCGATGGTCTTTGCAGGACGTCGCATTTTTACATGAAGCAATTTTCGACGAATTTAAAGAATATGTGGGCAGGATCTCTTTACAACAGAAGCATGAATCACTTATTGCGTGTTCTACTCCGTGTTAATCTTGCACCAAGGCGTGAAGAAAAAGTACGAGAAATCAGAGAGAAGGCAAAACTAGCAAGAGAAAAAGAAATCGAGCAGCAACAAGTGATCAAGTACCAATATCGGAAAAAAGCTATCAAAAGGAAATTAAAAAACGAGAAAAAGCAATTGCGAAACTTGAAGAAGCAGATCGAGCAGGAAGAAGAAGATGATATCTTGGTAAGGCTAGCCACGCGTGCGGCGACGTGTGCTGAGGCGATCGAACGGCTCGAAAACCAATTGCTGGCGCGATCGGAGTCCAGGTCCAACCCAAAATCAATAAAAGTAGAGCAAATGAACAACCGAGCGTCGGTTACAAAAGAAGAGGTAAACTTCATTATTGATTAGGATATATGCTTACGTGGCAAAATAGGAGCAGCAAGCGAAGATTTTGATATCCCTCGGTGAAACACACATCGGTGTGTTCGAACAAATAGAAGAAGAACTGGAGGAGGAGGAGAAGGAGGAGACAAGTGAGCCAAGCAGGCGAAAGCTCGGTATCCTGCAAGCTATTACCAAAGCCCTCCTACAGTCAGATAAGATCAGCGGCCATGTAACAGTGGAAGATGTGCTAGCTACCTCTCATGCGGACGATGCATTTTCTCCTCAAGAAATCGATACCGTGGTGAATATCGCAAACGCATTAAGGCCGTACGTCATTAGGGGACAAATTGCTCCTTGTATACCGCTGCGTCTCAATTTCGTAGTATTGGCGAACGCTTTGCTCTGTTCGATTGGATATCAAGAGTTCACTGCTTCGATATGTCCCACAATCAGCCCTGCTTCTGTTCACGCACTACCACTAGATGCAGTAGCCATGTATGAAATGTTTGGGTCAAGCTATGCCCAGCTTGATATTTACAAGGCAGACGGCTCAGTGTTCACAAACAGAGACGAAGCAATAGCAGAAAAGCGAACAGTGATTGGATCGTTTTTCAACGTAGAGGCTATTGAAAAAACATGCAAGGAGCGTGGGTTGGTACCACGCTGGTGCATCACAGTAACTCCGCAGAAAACAGCAATTATTGATGGTAACGTTTGTGAACAAAGAAGACCCATAGAATCACGGTACGAGGCGAGACGAAAGAAGTATTATAGGAAAAAGGAACCCTACGTCCAAGAGCCGAGCATCGAACAACAAAGCACGCCTGAGTTAGCAAAGACTCTCGATGATACAAAGAAGGATGTAAAAACTCTTGAAACGTTGAAAGGTCAACACACCAAGCTTGTGAAAGAAGCCACGAAGTTAGTTGCAGGTTTGCGCTCTAGCTATCAGGAAAATCAAGCTATTTGTCAAAAGCGCATAAGGGACAAAAGAAAGGCAGACAAACATGAAAACGTTACTGAAAAGGAAGCAGCATATCAACAGCAGAAACTGAGCTATGAAGCTTTAAAAGCTGCAAAATTGAACTGGTCAAACCAACAAATGGCTTTGAATCAAGTACACGATCGGTTAGCAAATGCAAGACGGAAGAAGTACAAGTTGGAACAGGTAACGTTGAATACAAACTTGCATCAACATAAAAGCGTATATTAATATACAGAATCGTACAGTTGGTGAAAGCGCATCAAAAGAAAAAAGGTAAAAGTCCTGCTGGCAGAAAAGAGAGAAAAAGCAAAGGAGGAGAAGACGAGAAAATGGAGGAAGCAGACGGTGATGAAGAAGATACCAAATACAAAAAAGAAAAGGAGAAAAAGAAGGACAAGCACAACGACAATAACGACGAGGAAAATGAGGAGGAGGATGAGGAGGAGGAGGAGGATAGCCTGTGCAGACCCCAAAGTGGGAGACGCCCCGGCTGTGAAGACAGCGTAGGCCGACTAGACCTTGGGCCACTTTTAGAAGATCAGAACAATGTACTAACGTTCAGTGGCACTGATTACGGTTTGCAAGTGCTGTCGACTACAGTGCCTATTACGAGACAAAGAGCAGATTTCCATTTACAGCTTTACAATCGATATTCGATGCTGGGTGTCAATAACGTCAATGATCACGATGATGATATCGATGTCTCTCCTACTAACATGCTCCAGCTACCAAAGCCGATACGTATCACGGCAAAATCGCTCGATGAAAAAACACTTGCAAGGACATTCCGCAAGAAACGGGAGCGACGAAAGAAGGTAAATAAGCCAGCTACAATATGTTGTGCTTATGTGATAATTGCCACAGTCGAATACAGAGGTTCTTGCAGCCGAAGAGCAATTGAAAGAAGCCTCGATGGAGAAAGCTATGTCAGTCCAAGATATTATTCGTTGTCAAAAGGTAATCGTTAGTCTTTTTTGGACAACTATCGATAACATACACATTTATAGATTGGTCGGAGCTGTAGAAAGACGCTCAGGGATTTTTACCATTCAAACAGGTGGCACAAAGAAAAGGTGATACAAGATCTCTACAAGGAGAGAATATACGATAGAGTGGCTGCAAACGAGAGAAGAAAGATCGCGATGGAAGCGGGGCCACATGATAGCGGAAGGAGGGTAATACCAGTTATGGCGATTGGCACCCAAGGGACGTGTGTTGGGTCCAGATTGAAAGGCCATCCTAAGCGTGGAGGCAAATGGTTACGGGCGAGACACCGTAGGTACACCCCAGTGGCAATGACAGATGAGCATCGTAGCTCGCAAACATGCGTATTCTGTTTTCAGAAGATAATTCACCCAAAAGGGCGTCGTTACAAGGAAATTAAATGGCGTACTATGAATGGAAGCTCGCGCTGCGTCAACTCGAAGTGTGTTACTTTTAAAGCAGGGCGTACGACTCAAAATCGGGACGTTCAAGCCGCCGTGGCCATCGGACTAGCGGCGATCAGCAACCTATTTTCTGCAGAGAGGATAACGTTGCCACCATTTGATCCCAGCCATTTTGACGCTGGAATATCCAATATTGCCGATACCACCGTTCAAAGGTAACCGACATATTTAAAGTGTGGCAGCTTTAACAGCTAATATATCTTTACTATAGGTGCGTACAGTCGTCTTCAGAAAGCCACCATACTGGTAGGTGTTACTGTTAGTTATCTGCACAAGTAATTTGCTTATTTTATAAACAGGATGCGAAGGCCGGCATCCGTCGCTATGACGGACATATAACAGGTTTCTTTTTTTAAATTCAGTCTCATTGTGTGACTCACAACAATGCCTATTATAGGAATTTGTTATACTATAAGAGTATATTTTAAGCAGACATGAAGTGAGCAATGTAGAAAAACGCTGAATTCAGACACCTTTAGAAGGGGCTTGTCCTGCTTGAGAAGAATAACCTCTCTTGTCTATGCTGATAACTCATCCTACGATAAAGAACGGATAGGTGCGGAATGCTAAGGTCATCAGATGATTTGGGCTGAAGAAAGTTTGTTTAGGCTTATAGCTGGAAATTGTTGTTGGGTTAGGGAACAGTAAGCTAGCGAGCTGATTGAAGGTAGAAACACTTGGAGGCTGAGAGAAGTCGAAGAATATGCTATAGATTAGTGAGTACCAGCGTGTTTAGAACCATGGCTCTACCCAGGACTGACAAATTGTTGCAGCTGCTGGAGACTGCACATGGTGGTAATTTTTTCCAAGAGTTGTTGGCAGAAAGCGCCGTTTTGTGCATTGGAGGAGAACAGTGGAAAGCCTACTCCATTTCTCGGCCGTGATATTGATTTTTCACATCTAGCTGAAAGACTTAATTCTAGATCTACTAGCAAAGCAGTTCACATCAGAAAGCGTCTGTATCTTTACTGGCTATTTGTCCATATCACCCTAATAGGTAAATCATGGACTACCTTATGTGTTGTGCATAGGCGATACTAAATTTTACTTGCAGCCAAACTGAACTACGAGAACACAGTAACAACGATAGACACTGTTGCCTCTTATCGTTGTGCTTCATGTAGATTGGATTTGAATGAATATTATTGCAAGCTAATGAGGCTATACTAGACCAGAGGAGGTCTTAGACTTTGTCCAGTAAAAGCGTGAGCTCTTTCCTTCCAACAGTGACTATTCTGATGTAGTACTAACGCAAAGTTCAAGCCCAGTCAGCCCAAAGCTATCTTAGTTTGCTGACAGAAAAGTACGTTTTAAATGGTGCAATTACCTATAGCACGTCAAATTCTAAAGCAAGAATTTGAATAAACTCAATGTAACAAAGCAATCGACTATCAAACGTTGCCATTACACCTCCTCGCAGTCAGCAGCTTCAAAGTGATCTTAGCATTTTATCGGATAAATCATCCCTTTCAAGTCTCATTGTATAGCCTTCTCCTTATTTACTCAAAAGGATGCCCATAAGTTGTTTTATTGTGGAAGTAATCACCCATGTTGCTAAAATGGAGGTTGGCTTTAAAGGATTTCAATGCGAAGACTCGGTATGCAGTTAGAAATTTTTACAGAGTTGTTGTGTCCATTTTACAATATTTATGCCAATTATGACCTAGCAATGGTTTAGACCGACAATTCGTTGCCTGCCATGACGACACTTACATCTTGAACTCGCAATGCTGTTCAACACTGCCATACTCGCCAGTGAAGCTAAAGTCGATCGTGATATCCAAATCCCTTGGGTTTCTCTTGTTGGGTGCACAGGAAAGAATACCTTCAATGCTTTCACCACTCTTGACAGTAAGCGTATCTGGAGTGTAAAACACTGTTTGCTTCCAATGAGTGTATTTTGCATGAGGACCAGTTGAGAAATAAACAGGCTTGTGACAATGTGTGAAGCTTATATCAAACCAAGAAATAAAGGCATGAACGTAGTCATCACGAGCAGCTGTGATCTTGAAAGGTACTCTGAACGTCAGATCCTCCTTTTTAACTGTAGCAATGTCGATCTCCTGCGAAGTCTTCGTAAATTCACTAAATTCCAAAATAGCTTACTGTTACCTTCATTGCAAATGGTGTAGTCACCACAGAACGGGCTTCTACTGTATCAACCAAAGGCTCTTTGATTGCAAGTGCCTTGATCGATGAATAATCAAAACCATAGACGTCGTTCCAGTCTAATCACGGTCAGCTACAAAGACCTCGGCATATCTTTAACTTACATTCAATCTTCTCTTCCTTGTACTCTCCATCCTCAATGCCAGCAATGTACATGGTAGCCTTGTCAGGGAAAATTAATCCACCTGGGGCCTATGTCACGGTTAACATCATCGTTTCCTTTTCCGTACCATGTTCTAACACATACCAAGTAGCGATCTCTTGCTACCAACACTGTGTCCAACATAGATTCGTACAACAAAAAGTAGCCCATCCATTCAGAGATGATGATGTCCACCTTGTCCACAGGAAGTTCGACCTCCTCCATTTTGCCCTGAATCAGCGTAATCTTGTCTGACAGGTTGTTATCCTCCACAATCTGACGGGCTTGATGAATGATATTGGACATATCAATCTGGAAAAGCCATACAACTTATTTAATTCGACGATAAGATAAGCAGCATAATTCCTACGTACACCATAGACATGCTTTGCTCCAGCCTTGGCGGCAAACATGGACAGGATTCCTGTTCCGCAACCCACATCAAGGACAATCTTATCTTTGAAAAGATGCTTGTTATTGTAGATCGATGCACGGTATGACAACGTTCGGACTTCATCTTTCAGCATTTCCTTCACACATGATCAACTTTCCATTTTACGTTTCTGAGTAAACTTACTTCATGAATACCTAGGACAGTCAAATTGTATAAGTACAAGCGCGTGCATTCCAAATATGCACTTACCGAAATGAGCATAAGAATCAAAGTAGTAATCCTTGCTAGTCATGCCAGTGACACCTTCGGTACTTGCCATGGTTGAGAGTGGGGTACAGGACAAAGAAAAAGGAACGACAAGTTTTACGGGCCTTTTTTTGTGTCAAAAGACTTGCAAGTGGCTTGCAGCGGACTTGTAAATGTCAATGCCACAGAATCCAATCACCTACTATTTTTTACTCAGCTCGATTTCCATGGCAACCTGACGAGCCTCTTTCCGCAAAAACCACTAAAAAAGCCGTGTTTGTTGATCTGACAAATAATATATCTTTCCTAATCCATTTTACAGCTACAACACAGGAAAAAATTTTCATTGGTAAATACTCAGTCTTTCGTTCATCTTCCCTATCTTCAGCAGCAATATTCAATATTGAAAGCCTGTCAAATAATCGCTTTACTGGGCATGACATAGAAAGTAATTTTGTACTGTGTATAAGCAGAGACTAGCCTATCATCAGACAATAGTATCTAAATCAATCTGAAATAAAAGTAGCATAGGTCACGTTGGACCGAGGGAGAGAGGAGATACCATGACTAGTTGGTTCTTTCTCAGATGGAATCACTTATTTCTGACTTTGTTGAATTTTTCAACTAAACAAGATCGATGGATCCATTGTGCTTAAGAGATCTATGAGATATATGGAATCTCAAAAAGGTGATCTACTAGTATTGTGATTTAAAAAAGTACGAAATCGCGAAAGGTAAGTGGATTCAAATGGTGCAAGTTGGAATTTGATTAGAACATTTGAACGCAAAGGCAATGCATCTCGACAATTATGCGTGCGTTACCGTGCTTAGTCTAACAGCTTTACTGTTTACATGGGAAATTCGAACCGTTTGTGGAAATCAACTACCGCAGTGTTTCCTGACATATCTATCTTATTGCTACAGCCATTATACTATCCGAAATAGAAACAATATATCGATGATTTTAAACAGATACATGCAGTCCATTTTAGGTGTTAGCGCCACTTGAAGATTCTGATATCAAACGCGCATTAAATTCTTGCTTACCTCTGATTGGCCATTGCAACATTTGCTTGGGTAACCTTGCCCCACTTAGAACTTTTTTCTTCTTGTTTTTTCCGCATAGGAGCATTCTTATTCATTTCCATGTGTGCGGAAAAGTGTTTGTTCAAACTGACTCTATAATAACTATGGGCCCAAAACGATCGCAACGGTTATCAGAATCCAAGTTGAAACGGTTGTTTGAACATAATCAGCGATTACAAGAACAGCTTGACATGCCTCGCATTCCAGTCAGCGAGGCTTCTAATAGGTAAAGCAAAGATAACATAGAAAAAGGAAAAGAGACCAGTTCCGCTTTGGTCTAACTTATCTAAGTTTGGTCGCGTACTGTGCTGCTACCCGAGATCCGCTCGTTCCATCTGTGTGGGGTCCAATGGACAGATCGAACGATCCTTTTGCGCCTAACCGGAAGAAAGCATTATGTTGTATCATTATGTAAGGGTTTGATGATAAAAAAAATGTGAGCATACTTTCATATGCAACCCGCGCTCCATTTCCGTCTGTTCCCGATCAGTGCAACCAATGGTGAGCGGCGAAGAGGAACGACTGAAGGATATGCCGGAAACTTGGTTCTTACCCGAACAGTGTGGGGGATGGGCAGTTTACAGCCTAATGTATCACATGGGAATGGTTTCTCTTCTAACTGATGATAATGACTCAGGATGAGGATCGTCTCCATTCAGAAACACCAATTCACATGGGTGGAATTCAATATGTTTAAATATCGCTATTCTCGTCGTCTTTGTCTCCTTCTCACTTTTTTCTCTTTCTTCATTTCTTTCTTTCTTTCCATCCATTTGTAAATCATCATGCTTATAAAAGCTATCCGAACATTTCCTAGACGTTCTCTGCATGCACAGACCTTTCAATTTGGACGATACTATTTCAACACACCCGCGAAACAGGAAACTGAGTCTATCGCGCATGATGACCAAGTACAACACCATCAGGTTGCTCCTTTGACCGATTCCAAATTATATGCCACTCAAGCCTCCATTAATCCAGATGATACCTCCTCCACCTTCAACCCCTCTGTAAATACCGTTTTCGACGAATAATAACAATGCATTTATACCTATTGACTCGTTTACTTGCAAAGAAAAGCTCTATGTTGTATCTCAATATAATCTAAAGAAAGAATCGGATAACCCACTTCGTTTCTATCATCGTCCAATCTTTCTAAAGCATATCAAAAATATGATCGAGGGAATGTTAAGATTCATCGAAAAGATTTCCTCTAAAAGGCAGTAGATAACCTTATCGTTCTAAATAAAAGACTGTTCTATAAACATCGTAAGCATCTCTTTTGAGCGCGGTTCAATAGGATAACACAGAGTGCAAGGTACTGTAATATGGATGATATCTTATATGTAACCTTTTCTAATGGATCTATTTCTTCCTGGATAGTTCTTGGTGGTGTGGTAATTGGTTTGTTGGATGGGATCATGTGTAGGTTAAGCATTTCATAGCCAGCGATCGCAAAGATGTGGGGACGAGGCCCCCGAGCCCTTTGCACAGTGCCAGACTGGTTATCGGTGTTTGAAGCGGTATTTTAATGACTTGCAAAAAAGAAAAACATGGTTCGCCTTTTGAAATAATTTTTTTTTTCGTTTGAAGACTCGGGCAGTGACAAGAAAAAGCGCCTTTTTTTTTTCTTCCATAGCAAAAACGGGACTTTAGCCGCTATTAAAAGCCATTGTTTTCGTATGTCACCATAACAACTTTGTATCGCTTGGAATCTCAACTTTTTTTGGAAATAGTCTTACAATACCCTTCGGCCCATGATGTCTGACAATTCCATCAAGGTTTTCACTGGTAATTCGCACCCTGAGCTGGCCAAGTTGGTTGCCCGTCGTATCGGTGTTGAGTTGGCCAAGGCCGTTGTCATGAAATACTCAAACCAAGAAACTTCGGTTACTATTGGCGAGTCCGTCCGTGACGAGGACGTCTTTATCATTCAGTCTGGTTGTGGCGAAATCAACGATAACCTGATGGAATTGTTGATTATGATCAACGCCTGCAAGACTGCCTCCGCTCGTCGTATCACTGCTGTCATTCCTTGTTTCCCCTATGCTCGTCAGGACAAGAAAGATAAGAGTCGTGCACCTATCACAGCAAAATTGACCGCAAATATGCTCACCGTCGCTGGTGCTGACCATGTTATCACAATGGATCTCCACGCTTCTCAAATTCAAGGCTTCTTTAACATTCCAGTTGACAACTTATATTGTGAACCGCCCATGATCAAGTACATCCGTACCCAAATTCCTAACTGGACCAATGCCATCATTGTTTCACCCGACGCCGGCGGTGCGAAACGGTAAAGAAAGAAACTCTGGGAAAAGGGTCATAAGCAACAACAACATACTCATGAACATGCCTTTCGTCATACTAGTGCTACTGCTATTGCAGACCGTCTCAATCTGGACTTCGCGTTGATCCACAAAGAGCGTAAGAAGGCCAACGAAGTGTCACGCATGGTGCTTGTGGGTGATGTCCGTGACAAGATCGCCATTCTTGTTGATGACATGGCTGACACTTGCGGAACCCTTGGCTTAGCTGCTAAAACGTTGGTTGAGAACGGTGCTGAAAAGGTATATGCTATTGTTGCTCACGGCATTCTCTCCGGCAAGGCCATCAAGGTCATCAATGAGTCTGTGATCGAAAAGCTTGTTGTTAGCAATACCATACCTCATGAAGACAAAATGGTAATTGTCATCATAGTGAATTGAAGCAAACTGGTAGACTGACACGATCTTTGCAGGCAATATGCCCTAAGCTGGATATTATCGATATTTCGCCAACTTTGGCAGAAGCTATCAGAAGGTAAAGAAACAACAAAGGACATCCAAGACTATAGGGTTGCTGATGGCTGGTATCTGTTTTTGTTCACTAGAACCCACAACGGCGAGTCTGTGTCATATTTGTTCTCGCACGTTCCTGAATAAGAAGCACATGCATAGATCATAAAAATCATATTGGCTGAATGAGTTGTATTAAAGCAATGTACTTTTTTTTTCTTTTATGCTGTTCTAATGTTACACGGTGCTAGCCGCATCCCCGGATTTTCTATTTACATGCGATCGCGTATTTACAAACTAGACAATGTCATCCCATTTACGTTTGGCATTATTTTCGTGATGTTTAGCTTGCATTGCCGCTTCCTCTATCGCATCCAGGTCAATGGCATCCAGTAGAGAATCTTCACCAAAGCCAATGCTCTCATCTTGGTTATCCGCCATATGAGAACGTTTGTGCGACTGACTTCGAAAAGATGTCCGCAATGGACTTTGACGAACCGTCTGTATTGGGGTAGATGTAGCAAATGGATGGTCAGGGGACCAGTTCCATGAATCGCCGTCTTCTATGCTTTCAAGATTAAATCGAGCGATCGCTGTCGGATCTGGTGTCGGTGATACTTGAGAAGAAATGGATCGGAAGATTCCTGGCAGCCGTGATCGCTGTGGCTTTGCATTGGCTTCATCACTACAAGATTGGATCGCTTTCAGGCAGTGGTATATCTCCATGAGCATATTCTGTTCGATTTGGAAACTAAGTAACCATTTAGCAACGAACCATTTCATTCGTATTGACTTACCCAGTGCATATCACTGTCAACCCATTGGGTTCCTGTATTTCCAGTGTCCCTATAACGGTGACTGAAACACCCACGATTAAATGAGCAGACCTGGCTTCAGTGCGTATCTCAGGAGACACAATGATTGGCAACGTGCCTGTTCCATCATCTTATGGGTGGTTAAGAAATAGTACGTTTAGTAAAAGAACGATATTTTATTCTTTGAAAAAACTTGTATCATACCTAGCCAAATGGTATGTCCGGCTCTTCGTTGTTGCTCTGCTGTATATTTGTCTTGTGCGATCAAAATTCCATTCAACCTGTCAATGTGCGTTCTTTATGGTGAGCGACCGTTAATCGGCACAAAAAGAAAGAAAAAGAATCCAACCTGACTTTTTGGCTAACTGGATTGGCATTCTGTTTGACATGATGAATAAAACAAATCTTATAGCCGGAAGAAGATCTTGAGCATTTGCCCATTGGATAGCTTATACGATTAAAACAAAATCGCTGCCATGGAAAACCAAACGTCGTGCTTTGAAATCAGTCAATTTAGGAAATCGTATCCCAGCTTTGAAAAAGAGCATACGTGAAGCGGTAAAGCAATACAAAAGCTTCGGCAGCGGTGTGCAGTGGACGAAGAAAGAGTCTATAAGAATGGAAATGTTTAGAAAACCCACGTTTATGAGGGTCATTAACATCTGAGGGCGCGTTTTGAACGTAGGATGAATGTTTATATGGTTTGGATGAACTATCATAACCCCAGGTAGGTTGAAAAAGTAAAGAAATCGAGAATTGACGCTTCATATTTACAGTAAGACCAGATATTTAGCTTTTGCAGCAGGCTACATCCACAAAGAGGGTTCACAGCACGAAAGAGAAAGCCCAGCGTTGTTGAGCTTAGTGAAGAAGATGACTCTTAGTATAATCCGTGCCAAGACGACTCTACTACATAGAGCATCACGTCAAAGTCTTCAATCGAACTCTAGACGACCAGATTAAACCGGGGAGGGATTTTTTCTCGCTATACTCATGCAATTGGTTGCAGCTTTCTCCCTACTGTATTTGTAAGTATGAGACATTGTTGACACGGATGAAATAGCCGATGGTCTTACCGAAACTTACGATAAGGTAATACAAGCTCTTGTGCACGATGTGTACAGGTTGTGTTACAACACAAAAGGCAGGCAATTTAGAAAAAAAAAGATGAAATGTGGGAAAGCGAAGGGATACCCTGTATCCATTGCATTGATTGTCATGAGACCGTTGCCAGCTTAATCTCTTGTTGCCATCTTTCTCTTAACCACAGATCCCTCTGCTCATCTTGGAATCTGTGATGACGAATTGATCCTATATGTTTCAAGCCAGCATCTTCTCAAAATCAAACTGTGCTTTTCATGTTTCTTGCCTCTTGCATAGATGATCAAAGAACGGGAGGCACTCTTTCCTTCTCAATGAATCACTGTGTTTGTAACATTGCCATTAGCATAATATGACATATGACCAATCATTAATGACATACCTGAAATGTCTCTAGAGACAATTTCCGCCTACAGTAGACGGAATCATTTGACCTATTAAGCTTGAATCGGATCAGGGATAGAGTTGCTGTATCACAGGTCCCTGTCCTAAATAAATGAGAAATACTTGAAAGCGACATTGTAATAATCAGATTTCAGAGCTTTTAAGCTGTTGCTTAAAGATCCTTTGATCGATGTTTAAGAAGAGTGCTCGGGTGGTTGCTTATTGCCTCGTTATATAATTGCGTCCATACAGAAGCGTAAGATGCTTTGTCCAACGGACTGTATCTTGAAAAAGATAAACTTGCATCTTGCAAATTCAGTCGGTGCACTTGAATGGGTTAGCTTAAGCTAAGAAGTAACATTGATTCCAGCCCGGCTATCATCGCCAAACACCTGCTGAATGCCTGAATGATTTGGATCGCCGAGCATTAAGAAAAAGAACACATAGAACGGTACACAATGGCGCTTGACAAATATCGGGCATAGAGGTCCTATCCATCTGATGTTTTGGATCCTTGTCCGGCTCTTTCGCCTACGGCCTTCCAGCTTGATCTTTCTGTCATTAGTGCTGCCATATCCATTGGTCATAATACCTTTTAGGTCTTCATATGAAAAATTGATTGCTCATTATAACAATAAATAGCCAGGCGGTTTTGGTGAAAATGCTGACTCACTTTGGATAGATGAATCAAAATGCCTAAGCTTGTATGATAATCATTTCATGGAAATGGCACATGAGAATTGCCACGGAAGCAACATTTCTAAATTTCTGAAAAAGGGCAGCATTTACACTTATGAAAGTGCAACATAGAGTAATATATTTTCCGGAAGGACTGTATCTTGATACGACATTTTGTTACTGAATCCATTATTCATTGTTATAATTGGTTGCATTACAAAAAACGCCTCGTTTGCTTTCTCTCAACTTATAACTTGTTACGGAAATCGGTTCCTTGGGTTATGGAGCAAGTGTTAATACGAGCAATAGGTGATATAACAGAACAGCTACAATGCATTTCAATAGCATATACGAACAAACAATTGAGCATAGTAGCCTTCGCTATACATCTGTACGGTATTCACGAAGACTCTCTGTATCGCATATCAGGGTGACCTCGCTTGAACTGCAAATTCAGATTTTCCTTTCCCAGTTAGAGCTTCGGATATGTGCAACATGTATCTTCAAAAGGATAGCGCTAAAAAAATTTCAAGTGTTGGCCGGTACCATGACCCTGGATATCGGTCAACTGATACCAGCTTGGAAAACGGGCTATGTCCGACATTACTCTTTCCTACCGCAGCCCACATTACGAAACGAGTTTTGCAGCAATAATAAGTTCGTAATGGGTATCACAGTTTCTGAATAACAGAAAAGGATAAACCTCTGAAATGAGCCAATTGCTAGCGTTCCAGAATGACTCTGCATAGAATAGAAGAAGGATGTATCACGTAGTTTAGCTTCTTTGAACACAAAGATCATTGTGTCCTTTCTTTTTGTTCTCCGGTGATGGTGAGTTTCGTGGCTTCGAGTCAAAGCCCATTCAACAACTGACATGACGTAGACTGTGTTTATTGAATGGTATCCTCGTTGCACAGTACCGTTGTGTTGCGAGGGACATGAATCTAGCTTATCACCTTCTCATCCTATTAGTCATTTGCAGAATTTCTTGGCAGCAAACCCGGATTGATTCCCGCAAGGCCATTAAGCCAACAGAAACTTGGCATCGGAATCCTCAATATTCATACTACAAACTATGTTATCGGGGAATCTCAAGATTTAAGTGAAGAATGGATTACGCACAACGTGGCTGCGGCGGTCTTGCTGGCGGTCCTCCGTTTGGCAGGAAATGAAACGTCGTTCATCGTGCTGATACGAGAGTTCAACCCAAAGCTTCCATAAATGGTAGCACAGAAGAGTGTGCACCCAACTAAAAAGGGATGATTACATGTCGACGAATTACCTATACACGTCCTATTTTCTGATATTTTTTATATAGTTATTTCCGGTTGTTTTCTGCATAAAAGGTAATCAAATTGGTTTTTTGCTGTATCAATTAATTTGATTTGCCTGTCTTTGTTCTACAGAATCAATAACCCTTTGACCTGGTATATCTCTCTCTTTTATTTTTTGTTTAGAAGATACGGCGCGTCTCTGTTCAATATCGGTCATTCAAATCAAATTTCGAAAAGCGAAATCATTTCCTAAGCAAACTAATGTATTTTCCATCAATTGCTTAAGAACGCTATAGCCTTTTACCCAAGATCCTTTGCGGATGATAAACACGGTCCAAGGCAACAAATAAATGAATTTCAGATCTTACATGACCCAAAGGCGGAATCAGAAGTGTTTTAGCGGGATAGCATTTTTTTTTGGTTGGCAACACAAGGAAGCCTTCAATAAAGATATCTAATCTATCGTTGTCCCACCTTCGCAAACGGCTAACCTCTCCGCTACCTGTTTAAATACAAGCCGTGCGTCGGGTTGTTCTTCCTTTATTCTTCTTTCCTCTTAAAAACACCCCAAACCCCTTCCTTTCTTTTTGCACTTTCCATACTGATTTTGTGTGGGTGTATTTTTATTTAAGTGGAAAACAACATGCGTCTCCATTCCTCCCTCTCATTGACCGCTCTTGGTCTCCTTGTTTTGTCCAATGCTCAGTTTATCAAGGCCGAGCAATTAGTCGATAACGATCTGTCCGTGATCTCCGAACCAGTTTCGGCAATGTACCTTGCACCTTTCGCCACCGACGAGGACGAACCTGAACCGGAATTCGAATTGGTTGACGAGGATGACAACATCCAAGCCAGGTCTTTGTGGAAACGCGGTGATGATTGTTCTAAGTACCACAAAAGTAAGAAAAAAAAAATTCAAGACGGCGTCCCAAAACCATAGAAATAATCTCATGGGCGATTTCTAGTTTCGGGAAGCGACACTTGCATCAAACTTTCCAAGAAATATAGTATCACCCTCGACGAATTCTACCAGATGAACCCCCACGTGAACAGCAAGTGTACTAATTTGCATAACGGTAAAAAGTACTGCGTCCAGAAAGGCGCTTCCGGCAGCAGTAACAAGAAGAAGAACACAAGCGGAGGCAATTCCAAGGTCACCTCCGGCAGCTGTGTCAAGCAGCATACAGTCTCTAGCTCCGACACTTGTATCTCAGTAGCAAAGCAGTACGGCATTTCGCTCGATGAGTTTTACAAGCTGAACCCAAAAGTCCATCACAACTGCGACAATCTGGATGATGGTAAAAGCTACTGTGTTCAAATAGGCTCCTCGAACAACGACAGCAACGACGATGACGATATCTCCTCCATGGTGACCAGTTTCTCCTCCAAGACCAAGAAATCAAAGTCAAAGAAGAACAAGGATAAGGGCAGTGACGACTCCTCATCGTCCGATTCCAAGGAAAAGAGAAGAAAGATCCAATCCGGCGCAGCATTCACTTACTACTGGATTGCTCAGCCCAACGACTACAAGGGCGGAAAGTCCGTGGCTGTTAAGACCTGCAGTGGCAAGACGATCGGTACTGTTAACGAGAAGTATGCCGATGCCTTGGTCATGGAAGGCACTGGTGTTGTTGGCAGCAAGATCGTAAACCTTGGTAGCTGCTCCTGTAACAACTACAAGTGCTTTGAAGAAGTGAACAAGAAGGATGATCCTTTCGGTTTGACAGGTAAGCTGAACTTGTTTTTTTCAACCAACAAATCCACCCATGGCTGGTCTCTGATCATTCTTTATTAAATTCGATATTTTCTTATTTTAGCCTATGGCACTCCTCTCCGTCCCTACGTGACCGTGGCTGCCAATGATCTTGGAAAGAACACCAAGATCTACGTCCCAGCACTTGTCGGCTGGACACTTCCTGGATCAAACAAGAAGCACAATGGCTGTCTTTTGGTCGATGATCAGAGCTGGAGTTTCTCGAAGCATCACATTGATTTCTATGTCTACCGCATGGACAACTATCACGATTTGGACAAGGCTCACCACGTCAACAAGGTCGACATCTTCGAAGGCGGTAGTTGTAAGTTACTCAACTACTACGATTAAGGATTAGCTCCATTCTTGGATAACGAGTTTCTTCTGTGTTCCCCTCATTTTCCTAAGCTTCGAATAAACAAATGACTTAATGCAACCTCTTGTCGCACCACTCCCAATTTTGGGTTTCTACACGTCAACTTTAAAATAATCGCATGCCTTTTTTGGAAATCGCACGAAAATAAAGTTTCTGTTCTCTTTTATTTCAGGGGGAACAGCGAAAAACCTTCCTTCTTCCTGTTTTACATGGCACACGTTTCGTTTGCCACATTGAATGTCTCTCTGCATGAAGGAAAATTCTTTCTCCGAGTGAAGTCGTGATAAAATCTACTGTCTTCGTCCGTTCTGTTTTCTGAGGATGACAATGGTTTGTCCCTTGCCTGTTCCGAAGCCAGCTTTAAGAGACGCGACGGATCAGCATAATGTTCGTTAGACATCATGAATGTCCCCCAATGGATACCCACAGAAAGCCGTGGGCTTCTGAGGTCATAATGAGCACGAACAGCGTCAGCAGGACCCATATGTAGATGTTTCATTAAAGCCTCTGGTGCAAAGCTGCCAATGGGTATAGCAGCAAGGCTAAATGGCGCGTAAAGTCTGTCTATCAGTTTAAAAATACCACGTGGACAACCTTTACCGCCACTAGAAGAATGATATGACTTTTCCTTTTTTTCTTTTCCTGTCAACCAACTGGCTACTAACCAAAAGGATACATGGTCATGCCCAGCTTTTATAACATAACCAGTTCAAAGCAAAGCATTATTGTCTAGCAGCGTTCAAAATCCGCTCTAGTGCTAGATCATATTATGGCTAGTTCTGCTTACGTTATCATTAAGGATACCGTGGCAATTCAAAAGCGCATCTATCTGGCGCAACTAGTTCTTTCTCTCGGAATAGGTCTGTGGTCTAACTAGCTGGTCCTGACGAGAACTGACCTTTCAAGAGATTGTCTGGGTTCATAAACTTGACTATTTGCTGACAGTGCTAGTCGCCGATACAGCGGTGTGGAGCGGCATATGCGGCTAACACATTTTATATTTTTATTATCTTCACAATAAGCAGTGTAACAGGTTTCCCACGATACCATGCTATAGACCGAGATCGTGCAGAGGAGGAAGCTTGATAATCGATTTGCGACTGGTCATAATATTCCGCGCTAATACAAAGGCTGGATTCGTGCTGTTGAATATCTATGTCACATCAATTAGATCAAGATCTGGGCACTTCAGTTTAAAATGAGTAACGGCCAAAAGGTGTTCTCTTTAGGTTAGATTCGAAATGTCGTCTTCCTCTAATATATCATCCATTCACACAAAGAATATGTGGTGCTTTACTTCATCTATGTATTTACCGTATTGCAGACCATTGACTCGTGCAAACCCTTAATTTAGCCATCCTATCTGTACAGTGTTGTCATTGAACAGAGATCCATCAATTTCCTGTCAATGCCCGTGATTTTGTTGTTTCACCATCCGAATCATTTAAGAACGAAGGGGCAACACCCTTTTCACTCTTTGGCTCTGTTCTCCACATATTACCTCTTCAATATGCACTTGGATTCATTACACATATCGTACTAGTGATATCTCTACCGTGTATCTTTTAGCTTGCATGACCTCCCTCCTGGACCACCATGGTTGTGTGAGAAAATTCCCTGCACTCAATTCGACAAGTAAAAAAGGAATATTGTCTGCTTATACGTAGTGTCATTCATGCTCTTGTGCTTCCAAGTTCCTTGCCAGGGGTTGTAGTGCTTCAAGGCGTCTGCGGACGTTAAACACAAATCCAGTTCCTCTACAGAAGCCGTAGTCTCCTCTCATCGTCCGCACTGGTTAATGGTGCCGGGTTGGTCCCTGCTGATGAACAGGAACGCCTTCGGAGGAAAGTAAAAGACAACAATACATCTTTTCCGTTTATTAACCATCAGTGTAATTTACAGGCTGCTCGAATAAGTAACTGGCAAAATGGAATTAATAACACACTATTAAGTCCAATGCTACCCCAGTCTACCCAACGTCGCTGCTTCCGCTGGTGCTTCAATTGGACTGCTTCCATGCACAGAATCAATAAAGATATTGGTTAGGTTGAACAGGTCTGGAAAGGAATTTGCTAAAACGTCAACAAAACACCGACCAAATGGAGCTATATAATTGACGGATCAAATGCACAATATCATTGCGTTGGAATCTTGTAAAATCAGGCCATCAGACGTGAGTATGGGAAATACAGTTTCCGTCCGTTCCTATTGTGGTTCCTGATGTACTTTTTTTTTGTTAAGCGAAACATAGTTCATCGGGTATCAATGTTCCAATCTGCAGTGGATTAGGATGCTTTTGGTTCTTGAAGTACTTAGTACTTCTTGCTAAATGAAAAATAGTACAGCAGGATTCATTCCGCATGGTATTTGGCCAACCATTTCCTTGCTCAGACCGACACGCTCCGTTCGGCAATATCCAGTGAAAGTGCGATGGGTAAATAAGAGGTAAAATACACACTGGGGATACATACTGCCGGTTAGTCGATTTAGACGAGCAAATTATTACTGATGGATATATAAGCTTGCCGTAGGTCTTTACGCATGCACTTCATACTAGAAGCTATGCATCGGTCTATCCTACGGTCAAATTGAAGCACCCAGTTCTCTCGAGACGCTACCTGTACTTCTCTCAGATCTTTATATATATATATGTATGTATATATTAGTCGTATCTAATTACAACACTTTCTGCAATTCCAAAATTCCTATCCGATAAATTGCTGGACAAATAGAATTGCCAAGCTTAACTCCTGGTCCACTGGTGCGATATCATCCATGACATGAAGGACAGTCATATATCAACACTTTTTATTCAAGTGCTAAATCGACAGCAAATGATACTAATGTATAAAGTGAATCTTATTGGTTTGGAAATACTCAACATGCCTAGATTAGATGTTAATATATATCATAAAGCTTAGCCACCCATAGCTTCAACTTTTCTGACGTTTAATGCATAGGATGAAGTAGTTTATTCCTTTCCAGGAAAGGTGACATGTATTTCTGGTCATGATAAATGCAAACACACAGAAGGATTCAGTCCCTGTGCGCTAAACTGGCCCCCCATGAGCGAAATCTCAGTGTCTAACTGACAATTGCTGCTTTCACGCAGCGCGCATGTTTCCATCAAAGCAATCGGTAGCCCAGTCGCACTTTCTATAACGTGTACCCCAGACTTTTATGGCATTATTGCTAGAGTGACGAATCCTGATAAGTCGCGCTGTGTCAGCGCAACTCAGGTCTGCATAAAAAATACGACTCTGATTCATAACCCAAAATGAGCTTTTTGATTTTGCCGAGATTAATGACTCTAAGCACATTCAGATTCTGAAGTGAAGCGTAGACAAGACGCTATGCAAGGATCTTGCGATACATATCGCTGCTGGGAGGGACGTTGGCATACAGAAAACAGACTACGTTAATTGCAACGGCAGCCGAACCAACGAAAGCAAAGGCTTAGGCAACTGTGTCTTAACGAAATCCTTTGCGGCGGCAAGCGGCGTATTCTTATATCCAGGATATTTTAATGCTTTGAAGGGTTTTGAAAGGCAAGAAGTCTATTTCTTCGATGTAGAGTTGATTCTTTGTGTAATCTTCGATGCTCGATCCAGTAGGTTTGCTTTGATACGTGAATTTGGTTATATTCTTTACAGAGCCAATGTAGTGACCTGCGCTTTTTTTCAATATCGCATCTGCTTTTTATTGCCAAGGCGAAGGGAAACCTTTTCTTTTTCCCTTTCTACATGGCACACGTTTCGTTTACTACATTGAATTTCTTTATGCGTGCCCTTCTGCATGCAGAAATATGGTCTCTCCGAGTGAAGTTGTTATAAATCTACTGTCCTCGTCCGTTCTGTTGTCTGAGGATGACGATGGTTTGTCCCTTGCCTGTTCCCAAGCCAGCTTTAAGAGACGCGGCGGATCAGCATAATGTTCGTTAGACATCATGAATGTCCCCCAATGGATACCCACAGAAAGCCGTGGGCTTCTGAGGTCATAATGAGCACGAACAGCGTCAGCAGGACCCATATGTAGATGTTTCATTAAAGCCTCTGGTGCAAAGCTGCCAATTGGTATAGCAGCAAGGCTAAATGGCGCGTAAAGTTCGCCTATCGCTTTAAAAAGACCATGTGAATAACCCGTGTCTCCACTAGCAGAATGATATGAGTTTTCCTTGTTTCTTTTTCGTACAGTCCCGGCCTAACTGGCTACTAACCAAAAGAATATACGATCGTTCCTGGATTTTATAACGTAACTACACCAAAGCGAACCGTTTTTGTCAAACAGTGTCCGAGAGCCACTCCAGTGCTAGACCATATCGTGGTTAGTTTTACTTAGATAATAATTAACAATGTGCTACCATAGCAGGAACACACGCAAACACAATTTCTGGCTGTTCCTTATGATGGATCTCCTGCCACCAATCAAGCTCCACTACCTGTAAGCTTTCCATAAATACACTGTTTAAGCGGGACATTTCGCTTACGTTTTCTACACCACGTCGCATAAACCAATCCCTTAACCCGAGCGGTATATACCAAGTTACGGAATTACCAAGCTGCTTGACTACTTGGCTATCCAGATGGTCAAAGTGATCGTGCGAAACCAGCACCACATCGATTTTAGACTGTATTTCTTCAAGCGAGCAGGGTAACGGCCTTAACCGCTTTGGGCCAATGTATTGATTAACCGAACGTGCAGAGAACGAAGGGTCAGTCAGTATAGTTAATCCATCCATTGTGATTAGACAAGTGGATTGCCTAATCCACATAACAAATAATGCATCATCTATCCATAACAACTGGTAGTAGCCCTCTTAATTCGCTCTTACCCTAACCAAGTAAAACTAATAGCTGGGCGTTTCCTGGATTGATCCTTGACATCCACCCAAGATTGTATCAGCTCTTCCTTGGTGAATATTTTATCCAATGCGGGCTTTTTCAGAGGAAGCGCTCTTTCTAACATCTAACCGCGGATATTGTTCGAGCGATCGTTACGTAGTCTAATGCGACAATATACCTCGTGTGAAGAAGGAACGCCATTACCTTTCCAACGACAAAGCCAGAATAAAACGGTTTCCCACCAACGAACTTCTCGCCATTCTGAAAAAGGGTTAACGAAACGACGTTCGACCTAGGAGGAGGACGTGTTTACAAACGGCCGTTACCCTATAATGAGCCTAACCTTAAGACTTGCATAACGATCTTCTGGTCTTTTTGAATATCGTCTGTTATGAATGTCTCGCAATCGCACGGCTTCTCTGAGTTCTGCCGTGTGGGAGGCTTGAAGGTAATAGTACAACAGTGAGGATGCCGATACTGTTATGACCAACGTCGGTAGGGTATATGGGTGATCAAAAGGTATGGGGAAATTGACAAAAGACCATCGTTTCTCAACAGCTGCAAATTGAGGCATTGTTGCTTTCGAACCAAAACAGCTTGTCGTGCCTGGAAGTGGTACTTTCATTGTAAGTCACGATCAGTTTCCACTTTTGGCTTGCACTTCTCGGCCTTTTTGTTTGTGGTACCGTAAGCAAGCTTTAATATAATCTACTGATCGCCGGAGAGAACGAGAACCAAGCTGTGCCCCTTCGGCGAGTGAAAAGAAATGCAACTTCTCAATAAATGCAACTCGTTTTTCTTGCAATGATAATGATTCATATTTTTGGTTTTTGTTTGATTTTTGTCCCACTGCTTCCTTTATGAAACGCAATAAAGCATTGTGAATGAATATAATATTACACAATTACCGTGGTAAAGACAAAGTTACGGCAACTTTAGGCTTTTTCAATGTGCGTATGGATGGTCATCCACGCACGTTAATAAATTGAAAGGGAGATCATGTAAAATAGAATTCAGCTAAGCTATGAAAAGCTGTATGAGCTTGTCCTACCAAAGTGTGTATAACGCAGCTCTAATTTTTGTTTTATGTTTTATAACATTTAGAGAAGTGTATCTTATGGCATTATGTACGTAACTTTCCTAGCTACAAGGTGATATAAAGGGTTTCAGCCGGACGATCCTAGGTTAACCTATACCGTCCCTGTATGCTCTCTATTCAATCCAAAGCGTTATGTATAGGTATTGTGTAATCCAAATGCCTGTCTTCTTCCGGTCCGAATGCATACTCCCTAGTTTATGCACGTTTTAACATAGAAAACGAATCAGAATGCGGCATATGTATGTCTATAATATGAATACTATTTAGCATTGCAATTCTTTCGTGTTAGTAATCAACATAATCTATATTTTGAATTAAATGGGCCAGTTGCTTGTAAGCTAAGTATATTTAGGGTCTATGTACAATTCATAAATATCGTTTTAACTGTACAGGTAAAGGTGTGACTTGGCTAAGTGTTTTGTTGGCGAGCAAGCGGACAAACGGCTCGAAAAGATGTTTATGTTCCTGGTAGGTTTTTGATCGTTTGAGCTAGCATTGATGAAAGAATATGGTATCCTTACATTATTTATAAATGTGATTGCGCGTCCCCACTGATTTCTCGCGTCTTTGGGCAATGGCCCACGTATAATAGCTCGACCAATCCGATGAACATAATCATCTAGGGATGCGGTCATGTCATAGTTGATCACTAAGTGGACAAACGGCAGATCGATACCACGTGCTAGCACGTCTGTAGATACGATTATATCCCATTGTGGTTCTTCCTGATTGATTCCAGCAACAATCGCAGTGCGTTCCTCCTGTGATTTATCCGCATGCATAGCTGTCACTCTTAAATGGCCAAGCCGTTTTTGAATGGTCCGTGTAAGGAACTCAGCGCCTATACGGCTATCGACAAAGACAAGAACAGGTGGGGAGAAATAATTCGGATTTTTGAGGATCCAAATGAGTTTTTTTGCTTTACTAGCATTTTCCACCCAAAGAATGGTCTGGCGCACATCTTTTCGCATTTTAAGTTTGTTGAAATCTTCCAGGCGTTGACCAACCGTAATTTCTATAGGACATTTCAGGCGTCGACAAAGGCGTTCCATCGTTTTGGGGTCACTGACTGTCGCTGAAAAATAGCTGGTTTGACGTACTGTAGTGTCCGGTAGTTTGCCCAAGATCTGACGAACCTGAGGTCCGAAACCTAAGCTAAACATAGCGTCTGCCTCATCCAATACAACCATATGTAGTCTCCAGGCTCGGCAAAGATGCGGGTAGTATGTAACGATGTCTTGGACTCTTCCAGGAGTCCCAATTACAATCTGCACACCTTTTCTTAGTCGATATAGCTGATTCGCTAGCGGTTGGCCTCCAATTAATAGTGCTGTCCTTGTATTTCGCATTCCGCGCGCCAACGTCTTAGCCACCCCTTCAATCTGTTGACACAACTCTCTTGTAGGTGCCAAAATAAGAGCATACGGTCCAGCCCGTCGCTTGAAATCGTGCATAATGGATAAAGACTGGCAATGAGCAAGTATAGGAACAAGGAAAGCGCCTGTCTTTCCTGAATTGGTTGGAGCAATGGCATATACATCCCTTCCCGCTAGTGCTGCTGGCACAGCCTGACGTTGGATTCCAGTGGCCATAGACCATCCCATTTCTTCCAAGTTGTGAAGAAGTATCTCGCCCAAAGCAGCTTTACATTGATCAAAGCTAGTTATAGGGTTGGGTATATGTTGCCCTTTTACCTCAATTTCATGCGCTTTTAACAACGCATTAATTTGAGCTTTCGACATCTTTGCAACCTCTTCCACTTCTTGGTAGTTTGTCACCTTGGCATGCACGTTTTCGGCCACATAATAATGTGAAACGGTAGCATTGGCGACAGTCCAAGCAGGTCGTGCTCGCTTGGGACGGTGGAGATCTGCATCCAACCGCTTGCATTCAAGACTATGGGGTCATCAGTATTTTCTTCGAGCTCTGGAATAATGACCTGCAAACGTCATTATCAGTGCTGTCATTGATATACTCGCCATATCTTCCACAAATGATGCATACAGGCTCGTCGCTGTTAGGATCCACAACTCGCTGCTCATGAGAAAATGACTTGACAGGTTCGTTCTCTTCATAGTTATGGTCCTCATTAACCCTTCTTATTGAACTCTTGTTCGCCGATTGTTCAAAAGCAGAGGTTACTGTATTTCGCTCTTGATTCGCGCCCTCGAAGTTGCTATTGGAAACAGCACTCTCTTGATTGACTGCAGTAATGAGACCACTGTTTTCCCCCTCTGTACTGGTTGGTGATATAACCAAGCTATCATTCTGCCATTTTTTGTAGCATTGAGTGGTTGAATCTATTATGTCGACCCCATGTTTTCGCTTAATTGATCTCGGGATGAACATCAGCCAACGTGCAATTTGCCAATCCAGATTCGGTGACTGGCATAATATCAGGTGGACCGAAATGGACACTCAGACAAGGAAGGAAACAAGTAGCAAACCAAACTGGACACCTCGCAAGGCTAGAATATTCATACGAAGCAAAGGTTGGAGCAAATAAATATGTAATATATCCTTCTCGAATACTGCCTGCTAGTCAATTGAGGAGACTGTCATGGCGAAACTCGCATACATTAGATATGGGACGTTTTAATATGGTTTTGGATGAATTTATGTGTTGATTAATGCTATTGCAGTTTGGATCGCGTCATGACCATGAATTCCTTCACTTTCTCCGTGTCTATGGGACTGAAATCCACCTTAGATCGTTCAATTTCTATAAATCTAGCCTTTTTCTCCAGCTGTAACTTTGTAAGTAAGGCTACCTCAGAATAAAGATTTATAACTTGCCTTCTGCACCAAGTTGTGGAGCTGTCGTGCACCCTTGATATTCTTTGTTTTCTTAATGAATCGCTTTGTCTAGTGTAGTAAACGATAAGCTGATATGCTACTGCATGCTAACCACTTACAGCAACAATGCCAGGAATCACTATTTCGGGGAAGGCGATATGATGGAAATAGGTTTGGTAGTAATTGAGCAAGCAGTCGTGAACTTGTTCCAGAATTCCGTCCTATATAATCCAGGTCAGAAGATAATAATTATCTATCTGAAAATGGTACCTGATATACACGCCCATGAAGATATTGCTGTGGTGCTTTGAGATGCACCTCCCATTCTAATGGTTTCAATGTCGATGGTTTTGCCTTGCCTTTCACTTCAGAGCTTTCGAAAACTTCGATAATATAAGGAGCAAGCGGAATATAGACCTCAGTAGATTGATTCAGCGAGATCAAGCATCGGATAATATGGAATCGTAGAGGGAAGTACTGGCCTGTCGGAATTAACCTGCATCATTCTTTGGTTAATTTTGCGTTTCTCTTGTGTTGCTAAACTAACCGAACAGCACCAAGGGCAACTTGAACAAGCGGATAGATTAGAGGTTTTAATGGAGATTCATCCCCATTTCCTCTGTGTTGGCAGTGGGTTGCCAGGACGTTTGCCCAGAAATCGACACAATGTATATACTGCCAATTGTAAACAGTCTTATAACTTTCCTGTACCAAATGTTTAATGCGCCATTAAGCATGATATGCGATATTACCTTCGTTTTCAATTGCATAGCACCTCGTAAATGGATAGCCAATTGCCGGATATAGATAAATGCTTGCTGGTAGCTCAATTCTTGATTGATGCCGTACAGTTCCACAGCAAGATTGCGCATCAGGTTGATAGCAGGGAGCGTGTGTTGATTGGTAGTTTTGCAGTTTCTGACAAACGTAAGATATACGTTTTTCAAGCAGACATCCAAAAAGTTAGTGAATCCTTTCTTAGCAGTGACAGGAGTCACAGCTAGAGAGCGAATAGCTAAGAAACATTGAATACGAACGTGGTCTGTAGAGGTGGCATTGGACCACATATTCAACAAAATCTAAGAATGATAGACTTTAGTCAAGGCTGGTTGTTCCCAACAAACTTACCTTCAAATATTCCTTAGCAAGTTTTTCAAAACAAGCCCAGTAAGCTGTGCATTTCTCAGACTCCTTCACAGCCAGATAAAGCATATTAGGATCCGTCAAATTTCGGAGCAGATGAAGCATGTTTTGCAGATACGACTTGACTATCGGCTGCAGGAACGGCCACCTACTTGCAGTTGTAGGTGACCCACCCGTATGTCTAGGTGTAATATGTCGATTAAAGACAATAGGTGCTTGACGTAAAGTAGAAACAATAACATTGTTGAGCACTAGATATAAGTTAGCCTATAATTCCATGCTGCGATATGATGTTATTTACCGCTGGGATCATCAATAGTGTAAACAAATGTTGTTCTCTCTTCTTGCTCTTCATCCGACATCCTTGCTGCCGTTTTGAAAGCTGCAAGCAGTCTTTTCATGGCTTTTAAGCTCTGCGTTTCCTCCACTTGTTTCACCCAATCGGAGACCATTTTTTTGGTCAATACTTCGCTCGCAGGTTCTTCTTTGATTGCCTCCTCTTGTTCTTCCTCGGATTCTGTCATATCTACGTCTTCCATGTCCATATCCTCCGTAATATCTTCATCATCGTTTTCTTCTTTATTGTCGCTTTTGTCAAGATCCTCATCGGACATATCAAAATCTAATAAACCAGCTTCTTCTTTTTCCAAATATTTGTAGAATTCTGGGTCCCGCTTTTTGAGTTCTTCAAGCTCTTTTCTATGCTTCGCAACGTCTTTTTTCAATTTTTCTCCGCTATCAACATCGTTTTCTTCGTCATCATCATCATCTTCAGCTTCTTCTTCTGTTTCTTCATCTTCTCCCTCTTCCTCCTTGCCAATTTCGTCGTCATTATCATCGCTTTCTTCATCCTCATCGGTGTCAGCTTTGCCTTTGTCCACTTCTTCTTCATCACTTTGCTCCTCCTCGTTTTCGTTTTCATCCTCGTCTTTCTCTATATTTTCCACGATCTCTTCATCCGAATCACCATTGTCACCGTTTATACTGGCAATATCCTCTTCATCTGAGTCGTCGGAAGCAGAGACTTCGACTTGTTCAAGTTCATTTAAAGTCTATCCGCATAAACATCAGCCACACATATATCAACGTGGAATTTCTCATTAGTTGCCTTATCCAATGCTTCTTCGTCAGCTTTATGCGTTATCTGCTCGTCTTCGGAAGAATCATTCTCAAATCCGCCATTAAAGAAGTCTTCCACGGACATCTTTGACATACTGAACATATAACAAATAGCATATGAGCAAGACTTTTAGATCGCGTACAATCGACATTACTCTTTTCTACCGGCATTGCTTGATTTTTTCGCTGTAAGGTAACCGATTAGCAACAAAGACAAGCAACGATATAAAACTCACTTATTTTCTCCGGGGTTTTGTTGGAAACCTTAGCTATATTGGCAATCGATTTACCAGGAGAGTTTTGCAATCTACGTACTGACTTGGTTGTTTTGTTGGCTTTTCGAGAATTATGCTTCGATTTGCCCATAATATAAGTGACAGGTTGCTTTTTTCCAGTGAGAGGAACTTTTTTTTTCTTGATTTAATTCCGTAGTCACAAAAGTTGTCCTGCGGATCTTTAAAATTTCGGATACTGACCAAGTCAATATCGAATAATGACTCGGTCAATTTAGGAAACCTTCATGCTTAAGATGAAAAACAAGTTTTATATTTTCTTAAAGCAATATTATAGCCAGTCTTGTCTCTCTGAACCTCCTGCAAGTGCTAGATGGACTGATGAATCTATCCTTGGCAATTTTCTCTGGTTATAGTGTTGCTGGCTGCAATCATCCTATCCGTCTGATTCTCCCTGTCTACTAGTCATTTGTTGCTTGATGAATTACATATTGACAAAAGATAGACATACCATCTTAATGAATTAGAGGCAGTTGAGATGGTTCTGAACCTTTATATACACTACTTTTATTGATCTATTACTTATCTAGGCTTGAAAAACATGATCGTCCGATACTTCTTTGAGAAGCTTTCCTAAATTGACTCGGTCATTATCTGATACTGACTTGATCATTGCCACGAAATCAACTTGTTCAGTACGCACCATACTAGTGGCATATTATGTAACCTTTTGATCCACATCTATCACGTTTGATCCAGATTCACAGTTAATTCATTAGCCAGCGGTATATCTTCTAGTTTTGTTTTAATAGGTTTAATCCCACACCGTGTGGCCCATTTTCAGATTGATAGTCTATTTTTTTTTTCTCTTTTTCTTTTTTTTAGGATGATCAAATCCAACTTGGTCCACTGTAGGTTGATACCACGTTATTCTACGAAAACTTTTGTTAATCCGTGGTAAGTACAACAACTCAAAAGGCACGTCAAGAATCCTCAACAAATCCGAAAATGCTGTACTGTATATCATGCAGCAATACCACCCAGTGTCGCCAATTTGGATAGCTCATATAAAACTCAGATCTTTTGATATAGATGCCCAAATCAGACGAATATGTAGGAGAAAGAGATTTATTATTATAATGCGAGAAAAGAAAAAGAGAAAAGAGCGAGTGTGAAAGACATCAATAGACGAGTAGGATTACGCATCTAACAGCATCCACCGGCTTGCTTAGGCGGAACCGAGGCACCCTGGCCTACCTTGACAGTCGCCTTGGCCTGCTGTTGTTGCATGGTGGAGCCCATTCTATCCTTGATTTGCTTTGCCATGGTCAAGAAGGCTTGTTCCACATTGGTAGCACTCTTGGCTGAGGTTTCCAAGAAGGGAATGCTCAGCGAGTCGGCAAATTCCTAGGTTTTGAATAGCTTAGCTCATTAAACCTTTTTAGAAGGAGTCTACTCACTTTTGCCTGTTCAGTGTCAACCACTTTCTTGTCTGTCAAATCGCTCTTGTTGCCAACTAGTAGTTTGTTTACTCCCTCTGCTGCGTATCTGTCAATTTCTTGCAACCACTGCTTGACATTGTTAAACGTGTCCTGGTCTGTGACATCATAGACAACAATGATGCCATGCGCTCCTCTATAGTACGAAGATGTAATCGTGCGGAAACGCTCTTGACCTGCGGTATCCCACTGTTCCCCAACATATCTTTTTAGCTTGCCATATTTTTCATCCTAGTAAACTTACAATTTGCAGTTTGACAGTCTTGCCTTCCAGCTCAATAGTTCTGATTTTCTATGTTTCCGTGAGCTTCCTTTTCTATCAAGCTCTTGGCACTTACAAAATCAACACCGATTGTGGAGATGTAACTCTCAGTGTAGGTGTCATCAGCAAATCGCAACAGCAAACACGACTTTCCTACACCAGAATCACCAATCAGAAGTAGCTTGAAGAGATAGTCGCTGATAAAAGAAACCAAGATAGACATTAGTAACTATGAGATACTCACTGGATGGACTCAGATGAAGTTTGCCATCCAAAAATATTATCGAAATGTAGTGCATCGAATGACAATACATACTATTCAGGGTTCATCTTGGTCAATTGCAAGAGAGGAAGAAGAAAGAAAAAGGAAACGAGAGACTCTTCGAGTGCGTCAGTGAGCTGGGCAACAATCTCCTCCAGCGGGGAACCAAAACAGAAGCGGCACCACAAACACACGTGATGCCAACTAGGGTGTTAAGTTTTCCATGGCAGGTACCGCATTCCAAGAGCTATCTGAACAACAAGGACAAATAACAGCTACGTAAACATTTGGTTATGACATAAACTAACCAATAAAGTTAAACAATTTGCAATCGCATCCTTTGAGTTTCCCGCAGCCTTGTTGAGCTTTGTCGGAGCTACACCAGGGGGATATGGCAGCATCTGCTTGTTACGAAACTAGAGAAACACTAGATTTCGGTTTGTTTTACATGCTAAAATTCCTAGCTACCAACAACTCCCCGCCTTTAATATCTTATAAACAACGATAAACAAACTTATAACTAATAAGCACGTTGAAAAATATAAACATAGATTGTATATATTGCTTTATATTCTTGTGGTGTAGAAGTCGTATAAAAAATAGGCAAGAGAGGAGTCTACTTCTTCTGAAACAAGGCTGCCAAAAATATGTCACTCTGTTTGTGATCGATATCTGTTCCCGTTTCCGCAACCTCGACGATGAACTAGATGATTTTGCGTCACTATGTCAGTGAACCTTGTTTAATTCAGGGCACCAGCTGATGTATGGTGTGTTAATCCCGTACTGATTTGCCTTTACAGATATTCTCTTCTTGTTTTAGAACTTTTATTGCATGGGATACAACTTTCAAAATTTATTCGTCATAAAGATCTTTCCGAGACATCGAAAGATTAACGATATTGGGCCTGGCTTGAGATAAGCAGATACTATAATGTCTATTAGCATGGTCAAGTAAAAGACAACTGACGATGAAGTCTCCTCGAAAGAAATCATCAAAATTTGCCTGTGTATTGCTCACGTTTTCAATGCAATATACCGTACTACATGTTTTCTAAGTCAAATGGATTGTCTAATACTTGATGCTTTCCTTTTCAAGCCACGTATTGACGTCGAAATCAGGAAAAAAGTATTCAATTTCACGTTTAGCAGTTTCATTGGAATCTTTTTAGGTATATGTAAGACGATAATGATGATTGCGTAGATTTACCTGATCCATGAAAAGAATTCCTTGTATCTGTTAATCCATACAAAGCCCGGAGTGTATCCGGTTGATGAATTCTTGCACTGCATTTATACACGTGAGATCTTTGCTCTTCGCCTATAGTACTTTAATTACCGGCAAGGATGAGTGGGGCCAATTAATGCTCTCCATTCTTTGATAGCGTTGGGTGAAGACAAGATTAAAGCCTCGAAGGGACCACTAATGCGAAGATGTTTGAAAAAAAGCCTAAACTTATACTTTCTTCTATTTACCTCGTCATGTATCCGCACAAACGCTCATAAAA
The DNA here is from genome assembly GCA_002749535.1 of Apophysomyces variabilis. Classification (NCBI taxonomy): domain Eukaryota; kingdom Fungi; phylum Mucoromycota; class Mucoromycetes; order Mucorales; family Mucoraceae; genus Apophysomyces; species Apophysomyces variabilis. The sequence continues at coordinate 2,131,249 of MZZL01000409.1, read as the reverse complement.
GAACTTCCCCTTATGCTCCGCATAAAACGCACCTGCCTCTGTCTCTGTCCATAACACATCACGTCTTTGTATAATGTCAATTTCACGCTTGCGAATGGCTTCGTAAATTTTCTGAGGCAGCGCTGGATTGGCACAAATATCGGGCTTTAGCAATGCTAAAGTTAACTGTCTCGCTCCATTCGTCTTTAACACATTCATTCCGATGAGAGGACTACAATGCACTCATTACATGTACCCGTAAAATTGAGCCGGGCCCACAAGCCACTCTAACCTCCAGGAGGTGATGGAATTGCTCAGTAATGGGTTGCTCAGGCTACAAACAACAAACAATAACAGCGCAAATTACATATTGTACGCTAATTAGTATTCAAAAGAATGATGTGTACTCTACGTAGATGGCATGTTACAAGAGTTATAAGCTCCATTTAAGCTTCTTATTCACATTCATAAACCCAAGCTATATGCGGGCGTGTGGATATGCGGCAGGAAAAAGTAATTGTAAGCCATTGCTAGCTTCATCAAAGCCTGCTATAAGTAATAGAAGGAATACAGCAGAAGTGGGCTCGGAAGTTCAGGTCTTTACCACCAGCACTATCCAATCTGACGAAAATGTCGATTTTCTATGCAAGCTCAGACCTTCTACTCAGATGTAATTGCAACTTATTATGAACCTGGCTGGCTTATCGAAAATCATATGAAATGAACTATGATCCTTACGAAGACTTTCGTTCTTCCTTGCGTGGATACACTGGATTATTGAAAAGTTTTTGGATATTCCACTCAGAACCCTTCTGAAATCGCACAGATACTAATTGAGAGCACAATCGACAAAATTATGGGAAGAGGATATTCTTGTATTGAAGCTAGGTTTGAAAAGATTTTTTCTATTAAAAGGGTTTTTCTTCTTATTTTTCTATAAGTGGCAGTCCTCTGGTTATATAGCAATGCTTGTTACTGCACAGGAAGACACATTCCCTTCTTCAAAATTTTCGGTTACTACTGGTTTTTGCAAAAAGATATCCGTCACTTGCAAAGAAGGCTCAACGCATAAACATTCCAAGTAACGCCAAAGCGTGTGCTATGTGAGTCCATATTTCCGAATATGACTTACCACTATCGTAATCTCGTAAGGACGAAAACCAGCGTCGCACCTATATTGTAGTTTTAGTAAAAGTCAGATCAATTTTGGGTGGTTACCTGTTATCGGTGGATCACCATGGAGAGGAAAAGGTTGACCTGGCCCAGGAGAAGGCAAAGGGAAGCTGGATTTGCCGCTGTCACTATAAAAAAAGCCACGACAAATCAGTTTATACTAATTGCGTGCATGGTGATACTGTTTATTGAACAATTTTTTTACGAACGAACGCTTCTCTTCTGCGTCTTGTGTCGTTACACAAGAAAGCAAGCCATGAGTCGTAAGAACAACAACCGTCAGCATACTCGCATGCCTGAGTCAGACCCCAAGGACCCAGCTTGGATCTTCAGAGCGCCACCGCCCACAGAGGCCGAAAGCTTCGAGAACAGCTACGCAAGCCCCAAATAGACCGCGAATTCTACAAAAAAGCATTTGCCCATCAACAGAAACAAGTCGAAGCCCTTACAGCCCGTGTCAAGGAACTTGAAAGCCGCCCCTCCCAGTGCCCATACAAACCACGCCTCTCTACTCACTCGATATTTACAGAGTCGATCGCTCCCATGTCCAAACAGCCTAGTCAATCCCGCCCAGTGCCTACACAAGTAGCACCAGTGAAACCTGCGCCACGTCCCATCCCGACCGTTTCCGCATGGCCAAAGACAATAGTCAAGCCAAAGCCCACACCACCAGCTCAAACACCTCCCACATCTCCCAAAGAAGATGCTGCTTCTGCCCCACAACCCAGTGAACATTCGCCATCGCCACCTGCTCCCTCTCAGCGGACACCAACTCCGCCAGAACTAAAGTCTGCCACTAAGCCTGCCCTTCTTGCCAGCCAGTTTTTCCAGGCGCCGGAAAGTACTTCATCGCACTTTCAGTACGTGTATATACCGTGCAAAAAGCGATTGCCACGTCCCCAAATCCGCCAATACCTACGCACGATCGGTATCCACAGTGCTCGTGTACTTGACCTTGCTTTCCCCGCCCGCCATGTCATCGGTCTTTTCATTCACACCGCTATCTCCCTGAACACACAAGTAGACTACAAGAAGCCAACATCTCTCGCCTACCAAACTTTGATCCTACTGATCCTACGCACCTCAGAGATCCCGCCTACTCCTCGCTCCCTCCCAAAGATCGGCAGAAGACCGCCATCCATTGCCAGAGAAACCGTTGCCTCCGCCCCGTTGCCACCCTACAAGACAACGTGAAACGCGTTGTGGCCCAGCTCTTTGTGTCTCATGGCTGGTTAACAACCACAGACATGATACATATCCTCAAGCCCGAGAATTGTCCATAACCTTCCTTCCCGTCTCCCCCCTGCTCCCTTCTACTTTAGTCCCCCAATCCCAATGCCTCTACCTTTTTTTCCCTCTTCCTCGCAAAGGGTTTTTTTTCCGCTTTATCTACGAGAGCGAACCAGAGTGGACATGTTAAGAACGCAGCACTCACGGTTATAAAATCAAACATAAACTTTAATCAAGTTTTTATGCTACTCTAAATAAATTTTGCGTCCATGCAAAGATCAAATTTGCGCTAAAAGGGATAGAAATATGCGTCATTAGTAAATGAATTATGCGGGAAATATATTTTACTTACCTCAACTTGGTCCTTCCGTGAACACAAAATTCGTTCGAGCAGCGTAAAATATACGTTCATGGTTAGTAAATGGAAGGATAGCTTGATCTTTTTTACTTACCCCCGAAGGGTATTCCCATGGGGACGGGGACCTACGCTGCACCTTGGCCAGGTGGGTTGTGGTGGAAGAAAAATTGTGATGGCGTAGAATTGGCCATGTTAGATGTAGTACTGCTGAGGATTTGAGGCGATACAGCGCATGGCGGGCCTTATAGTGAGGCACAACAAAGAATAAATTTAGTTCTGTAAGTATACAAATTAAAAAATACTTATTTCTACAAAAGTAGGGAGCACTGAAAAGCCAGTGACGGTTCGGAACAGAGGTCGTGCAGGCTAAATAGATAAACAGCAAATATAACTACGTTGATATATGGTATGTTAGCTTTTTCTTTTTTACCGAAAGAAGATAAAAAAAAAATTTAAAACCGAGAAAAGATTAAGACTATATCGATAGAAAGCCAAAGAGTACGAAGAGGATAGATCAGAGAGAGGAGAGAAAAAAAAATTTGGGATGCAATGTTTGAAAGAGAGGATAACTGAAAAAAAAATAGAAGTTTTCCTTTAAATACTGTTTTCGTTAGATCTAGCTATATCATAATAGCAAACAATTAACGGGATTACACTATAGTCTGTACCAAAGACTCTCGTGCATCTGACAGTGAGCTAAAAACTAGAAGCACGCCAGAATATCAGAAAGAGGAAACTAAGAAAACAGTTATTGAACTAACAACAATCTGAACTCTGCTTTTTTTAGATAGGACCTTACCAGAAGACATGGATCTCTTCAGGGATTAGAGCAAGAATTTATCGTCAAGCATTTCGGATCTAAAATAAGACATGAAGTCCCCTTGTTTGTTTATCAATAACAAGTCTAGCATATAATAAGGAAAACAAAGAACAGAAATTCATTAAAAAATTGTATACCCCATATAACCTTCTGACTTCTCTAAAAAGCTTTATACAAGAGATTGATGGAAAGGGGATCTAATAGATAATAAAAATTCATCTGAAATAAGGTCGAAATTTTGGACGGGATTACTGCTTCATGTTAAGCATAACTCTTACACAAATGATATTGACAAGGAATGGATTCTGTCAAAGGACAAAAATATTACCTTTCTTTGTCATATGCTTAGAAGATCAATGGTTACCAAAGGTATAATATATGTATATTATCGATATAACGAGCATTGATGGAATATTTTGATAACATGTGTTCCGTCAAAAATAACGTGTTTCTATTAACAGTGACTTTTGTTATCTTGGAATACCGACTACTGCACCTTTTTTCTAAATCAGAGCTTTATCTCTGAGAAAAACATTTACTAGTTATAACTCTGCAAAAGATCAACTAAGTATAAGTAGGCAGACAAAGTTAGTGAAATAAACAGGTGTAACAATCTCGAAAGTTTTTATCCGTCTCCGTTTGTTCTCATATCATTGGTATTATATAGAGCAACCATGTAAAGTTAAGGTTTTAAAAGAAGCATAGTTATGCAATACGGAAAGCGAATGTAGGGGGATCCAAAAATAAGCTCTTTTGTTACGCTTGCGTATTCTTTGTTGTGGCACACAAACACTGATTCAGCTCTTGATAATTTTAACGCTTGTTTATTTCAAGTTATTTCTCAGAACCGACGCCTTGAAATAGACGAAGATTGACCGTGAACGTCAGAATCATAAAATTATTGCAGATATACAGTAAACGATAACTTTCTTTCACTTCTTTAAACATATCGTAAGTGTGTATGAGCATACCGGGGCGTCATATGTCTAATGCACCACGCTAGACATCTTCCTTCATATGTCTGAGAAAGGAAAATCTTCGTATCAGCAGAAAAGGCCCCCCCTGCCAGACCGGTTATGGTCTGGCGAACACAAAAAGCAACAGAAACAGAAAAAGACATCATAGAAGAGGCAAAAAAGGCGTTACAGTTGGCTTTCGAGTAAAGACTGTCGAATGAGATCGATAAACGATTAAAATCAATGGTTAAAAAGAAACAAACGCTGGATGATTCGTCATGAAACAGAATTTATGAAGTAATCAACACTGGTGAACGTGTTCCCTGAGGTTTGTTTGAGCAAGCTGACAAGTTGGGAGGGTTGTCCTTACGAACGGTCCGAAACACCGTCGGTCAAGGCCATGGCATTCATAAAGACTGGTTGTTATACGTTGCAGGCTCATTCCCTGATCAAAGATTACTAGCAGAAAATAAGTTTAAACAACTACAAGAAGAGCATGAGAGAAAGGAGGCTGAAACTACAGAAGAAATCGAAATTGAACAGCTACGTACTTGTTCAACGCATGGAAAAAGATCATGGGAGGTGACCTTCCTGCAGATGATCGTCAGACTTTCCAAGAAAAGATGGCTGCTACTGCTATACAAGTAACGGACTATGCAGCCGATATGATGGCAGTTGTCAACGCTCTTATGCTCGAGATTGCGAACAAGGGTATCATTGTCAAGAAAACTGGCGAAGTTGAGATATCCTTGAATCAGACTTCTTTGTATCCAAAAGTGGACTCATTTTTACCGAAGTACGCGCAAAGACATCCAGACCAAGGCCTTTGTAATAATAGTACAGTACCTGTAGCACCTCTGCCACGCAATTTAGACAAACTGGGAAACAATGGTGATTTCCATAAGATGTTTACTCATGAGCACTTGCAATTCCTGCATACGCGCTTGTTTAGTCAGAGGCTTACCACTACTTCTGCAGCAAGGCATCCTGCGTGGAACAAGCTATTACCATCGCATCAACCTGGCTTTTCTTTTCCTGCTGGTTTGAGTTTAACGCTTACGGAGAAACTTCGTCAATTATCTACGAACATCCAAAATATATGGCATGGGCGCATATATAGTCGTTCTCTGGATCGATTGATACTTGTTTATCTGCGAACACATCTTGCACCGAAGCGAGAAGCAAAATATAAGGAGATGACAGACCGTCGGGCAGAAGAAAGGAAGAAGAAACATGAATCACCCTCGTTGAAAAAGCGTAGCGGAACAAGAGAGCTATTGCGACGGGAAAATCGATACTTAAATAAATGTCAGCAAGAAGTCTAAACTGTCATTAACCATGAGGACATGAAGAAGTGGCAACTGCGAGCACAACAGTCAGAAGGGCGGTTAAACGTAATGTACAAGCGACATATTAAAAGCCGGCCCGCCCGGTCACAATCGGCTGCAGAGACGGTTGAAGCTAGTACGCAACAAGCTGAAATCGTTTCATATGATCCTCAAATTTCGGTGCTGCTGAAGAATGATTTATCCGCGAACGAAGTAACAGAATTCCTTTTGGATAATGAAAGCGACGATAACGATGAAGACGCTAGCGTAAAGGAGGAAAAAGAAAACAATGAACTACCGGACGTAACGGCAAGACGAATTAGAGTGCTAAAACGGATAGCTAAGGATCATATTATTGCGGGAATCGAACATAAAGAACTAAAGAAGTTTATCCGAGACGCTTACGAAGGGCAAGACAGTAGCCGAGAAGTGGACGCTGTTTACAATCTTTGTTCGGCTATACGCGCTTTTGCACCACCAAAAGAGACACAGCCATGTGTCCTTACCAACCTACCTGTTGTTCTTCTTGCCAACATTGTGCAACGTGTCGCCGGTTATGCGGAATTTACTATGAAGATATGCCCTGTAATCAGCACTGCACACATCCATTCGTTAGCAATGGATGTGTGACTGTTTTTACCAGGTGATGACTACCACCATTGGAGGTCCCGCGTATATGCTGAATGGCAGTGATATGCAGGCGATATCGGCGGCTGATATGGCAGTACACAGGAAGAACGAGACCCTGGGATCGTTCTTGGATACAGAAAAGATGCAAGATATCTGCAGCTCTTATGGCTTGGATTTTGACGATCGTATTATTGTGAGCAATCACGGAACGATTCATTTGCAAGGCATTCTGCAAGAAACCGTTAAACCAGCTATTTCCTATTATGACATAAGAAAGAAAAAAGCAAGAGACCAGAAAGAAAAAGCACCTACAAAAACTGTGTCAAAAGAGACAAAGCCAAAGACAATTCCGACAGCTATCCAGCGGAAACTGGAAACTTATGATAGGAAGATAAAGGATTTGGAGAAACAGCTTCGAATCTGAGAACAGTTCTTTACGAAGAACGGTTAAACAGCTGCAGGAGTTCAAAGAAAGGCGTTCTTCTGCCTCCAATCAGCATAAACGGAGGTTATCCAGTGAGCTAAAGGCTCTCAAAAAGGCTCGCGCAGCCAATCAATCCCAGGTTAACTCGACAAGACTGACTTTGAAAGATATGCATAACCAAAGATACCACCTTTGGGAGGTACGTGGAAAGAAAAGAAGTGCCGATCACTATAGTAACTACCTTCCATATTTCTAGAAAGCCAAGATGGATCCCAAAAATAAGAAGCCAAAGAAAGAAATACGGTACAATCCACCAAATAACCAGTATCTGGCTTGCGAGGAAGATGAAGAGTACATTGATCTTCAGAGTTTCATACGCAGCATGGAAGCAAGTGGCAAAGAAGTCTCTTTCGAGGGCACGGATTATAATCTTGCCACAATGTCTACGGCTGTCTCTTTGTCCAACCAGCGATGTTTGCAGATGATTGAAACATACAACAGGTCTTCCTCTCTTAATAAAAAGACAGAACATGGACAAACGATGAAAGAGCCAGCAGAGCAGATGATGAACACCGTATCGCCGAAGTGCCTACGCACTACTGCTCAAGAACTTAACCAGTCAGGGCTTGTTAGAAAATATCAAAAAATGAGACAGCGCCAGAAGGTGTAGTTTTGCTGGTTATATTCGCATACTCATATTAATGTTCCCTTTCTACGCCCTGAAGCCAGATGTCAAGAACGCCGAAACCAAGCTCAGCAAAAATTCGGCCAATCTTGCTACAAGTTCAAGTGAGATCTGGAGATGCCATCAGGTAAACGCATGGTTTGATTGTGCACATTATGTCACCAATCCCTAATTGTAAGGAGCAGGTGGCATTGGAAAATCGCAAGACCCTTAGAGAATTTTATCATTCAAAGAGAGCTCGGAAGGAAAGAAATACGATCAACCGCTTCAGAAGTATCATACATAACAAATTCGCCTCGATTGAACGTCGATTCATGAGGGGTTCTGATAAGCATTCCACTGTTATTTGCATTGGAAAGCTGGGCACCTGTGTCGTGTCGCGGATAGGCGGATATTCAAGAAGAGGTGGTGCACAGATCAGAAAAAGACATCGTTGTCACACTAACGTTGTGATCACAGATGAATTCCGGACATCCCAGACATGCTCAGTCTGTTTTCAACCCGTTGTAAAGCCTAAAGGTAAACGCTATATCGATGGCAAGTGGAAGGGCTTTAGCCTCAATGGAGGTTCATTATGCATGAACCCGGGATGCGCATCGTTTGCCACTGGATCAAATACGAAGAACTGAGACGTCGAAGCTGCAACATGTATCGCCATCGCAGTAGCCTCGCGATGGCTCACTGGCTCTCGGCTTCCCCCCTTCCGCCGGGATAGAAAATAACGAAGTCTTGTGTGGAAAGATTTTGAGTGTGAAGATCATCACATCGTGGCCTTAATTCTTGTCTTTTTTTCCTGATGCAGCAGTTTCCTCAATTACTACCTGGTATAAAAAACTATGCAAACTAAAAGAATCGCAAAAACTTGTGATTTCTTACGCAAAACGATGGAGCATGACGAATAGTTTGGCTTTCCATTTAAAGCAAAAAGAAAATCGTCTTCTTTTAGTGAGCCAGTAGATCGACGGACCACGTACCATCATTATCCCAGGATAGTAGATCGCAGATTGTCCTTCCTCTTCCCCCCGTTTTCCTTCTTTCTTTTTTTCCTTTCGCTCGTTTTCCTCATTCCAATGGTATAGTTTGTTTTGTTGCCAGCACATTAACCTTTTTTAAAAATAAGATAAGGAAAGATGGTGACAATTCGGGTATCTTAGGGGGTTGACTTGGCACTGCATTGGTTATGTCATTGGAGAGAGAACTAGAGTTATTGTTGTCCGTTATTGCAAATAGAGAAATGTGGTTGACGTCAAAAGAAGAAAGTAGAAGAAGAAGAGGAGAAAAGAACTGGGTCATCAAAATGGATTCACATGGAAACCTTTAAGTGGCACTAGGGAAAAGGGCAGGCATTCTGTGTGTGTCAAACCATGTTGTGTACGAACTTCTGCCTGCCAAGAAACTTTGTCTATCAGGTAATCACAAAAGATTGGATTGCCACGGAATGAACGGTTATTATCTTGTCATGGATAAGGCGCCCATTCATACACCAGTCAAGGTTAAGCAGTTGGTCGAAGAAAGAGGATACAAATGTCTCTATCCTCTCTACTCTCCCTTTCTCAACCCAATAGAAGAGTTTTGGGCCAAAGCGAAGGCTAGGGTAAGAAAGGAGCCCTTACAAGTTGACGATAACCTTCAAGAGCGTATTGTTCAAGCAGCGCGAAAAGTAAAGCGCTCAGTCTATCAAGGATGGATCAGACACTCTGAGAGGTTTTCCGTTAATGCAAAAATAGAGAACCACTTCTTTAAGTACACTCGTCTTGCTGTGGTTTGAAATAAACTATCTCAGTAAATAGTGAACATGGACACGATTGTACGCAAAGAAGGGTAGTCTGACCGCAAATATTTTCATCCAATCATGCAAAAGCAATTTTTGGATTCCGCAAAAACTTGTATCCCAGTCTGCAAATAAAAAATGGAAACGCGCAGACAAATAAGGAAAAACACAGTAAATACAGGAACACTCATAGAGTAATTGAGGATCACCGTCAACGCAACCGGTCAGGCATGAGATGCGACTGCCCATGGCAGATGCGTGCTTCGTTTGAAAAAGTTTGCAGGAATGCAGCGTCCGCTTTGTGGAAAATGTTCAAGCACAAACCACAATATGACTGTGGACGTGAGGATTTTTCACGAAAACCGTCATCCAACCGAAGTGATGAAAGAGAGGATCCTTTCTATGAGTAACAACGGAATATATATGCGAAGATCTATGAAGAAATTCCAGAAGACGACGGTGCGCCTGTTATGTCTATGAAGGATATTTATAACTTCCGGCAAGAGGTGTTTGCTCAAGACAATAATGCTCGTTTCAGTAAGCTGTTCGGAGTTTTTACTATTCCGCAATTATGCTGCTCGCTACAAGTTGGCAGTGGACGGTACAACGCTGAGTGCTATTTTTGTCAGTTACCGCAATGCGATTGAGAAGGCCATGCATTTTCTAGAGGTCGTGGTAATGGACACCACCTATAACACCAGTTCAACAAAGATGCCGCCTGTAAATACGGTGGGGATCAGCAACTGGGAACAAAGAAATTGCGCACATCTATGATTGCCTCCGCCCTAGTAACCGACGAAAAGCGTGAATCATAGGAATGGATCGCTCCCCAGATGAAATCTGTTATCTGGCAGTCGTGTGACCCTGGATTATTCTTTAGTGATAACGTAACGGCGCTGATCAGGGCGCTTGAAGAAGTATTCCCATTGTCGAGTCACATTTTGTGCCCATGGCACATGCATATGCACCTTGAACATCGGTTTAAGGGTAGCATTAAGGATTACAGCAACGAGAAAGAAGAGCTACGTTCAGTCATTACGAATATGCTGTATTCAAGAACCGAGAAAGATTTCCAAGAAGCAGAAACCCAAGATCGAGCGTTAGCAAAGAAACCAGTAAAAATCCAAGTTGATGATGAGAAAACTAAGAAGAAAAAGAAAAACGAGAAACGCGATCGCAAAAGAACTTCCTACAATCCACCTAGCAAGGACGAAAATGCAGCAGATCTGGTGAGCACAGAACAGACAAATGGGCAAAAGCAGGAATCCTCGAAGAAAAAAGGTCATACAGCAAAAGGAGAAGAATTCTCGAGTATCTGGATGGGTAAGTAACAAGTCGAAGTTTTTACCATCTGTTTCACAAGATGAGTTTCCTAATGTGACATATCAATAGAGTATTGGAGTACAAGCATAAATGGAGTGACCCATATACCGAAAAATATCTGCATCTAGGAGCTAGATCGACGCAAGGAGTAGAAGGGACACACTGGCGTATCGAGAAAACGCTTCAAATGACGGGGAACTTGGTGAAGACATTCAACGCAATCAACATTTGGATGCGTAAAACTGTGTATGAATGGTGAATTAATATTTCAAGACTTTGACCAGCTAGAAAGCGACTACCCTGGGTTCTTATGTGAAGACATGAATATACACGCTCCTACATTTTGCATCCCGTTTTATTCTCCGACAGCTTCTCAATATGTGGATTTTAAAGAACCCTATGCTTACGAAAGTCATCTATGATTGTTTTGAAAAACAATATTATCTGTGTACAACAAATATATACGTTGCTGAGCCGGACAGATATTCCATTGCTTTCCAAACTGTTCTTGGCGGATTAACCTCGGAGCATTACACAGCTTATTTTCTGGCCCTCTTCAAAGCATATAGCACGAAATTTGAGGAGCTCAATCGGGACAGCATGGATTCCGAAATGCCTATAAAAAGTCCACAAAGAAAGGATGACGGAGAAAAATATATTAAAGGATGCTACTATCATTACCAGCAATCCGTTCAACGCCTTTTAACGAACAAAGCAGTGGTGCACCAAGGTAAAGAAGACATGTTTCGAGAGCTTACAAGTTATCATCTACACCACAAGCGGCCGGAACACGTTTGATGGTGCAGTAACTGAACTCGGCCAATTTTCCCAATGCGAAAAAAATGGATAGATTTACGGCCAAAGATAGCAGGAATGATTTTTAAGTCGCAAGGTGTACTCCACACGGATTTGCGGAATTAGAGACAAGAATTACCAACGGTGTTGAAGCCTTTCACAACAATCTTTGCCGCGTCATTGGAAGTAAAAAGCCGCTTGTCGCTACCTTCAAACAAATATTCCGATATCTCATCAAGGAAGAAACCAACCTGGAGCACACATGAATTTTTTACCAATCGATTACACGAGAAAACAACCAGTAAGTTGTAGTCATAACGCGACGTCTGTTTTACCTTACTTTAATTAGGTCATACAAGAAGAGATTTCCGAAATAGTTCGTGAATGATAGACACGCCCCAGACATTACTAATGCACTTTTCCCCAAGAAACGAAGTACAGAAGGCGCAGTTGCTAGAACAGTTATGTATGTCCAAGGATATCTCAAAAAAGGGTCAATTGTTACTACAGTAGAATTACCGAACAAAAAGACACGTATTACAAAGCTAGTGAACAAGAGGGGTAGAAAAGGTAATAGCTATACAGCATTTGCAACCAGATAGTACTCATAAAAAGATACTTTACTGATTTGTAACACTTCTATAAGACGTGTTAGATGACGGAAACAAGAAAAGAAAGAAGAAGAGAAAGAGAAAGAAAAAGAGCGCATGGAAATGATATCAAGCAGAGCGCAAAGAGCAGCAGGTCTATCCGAAGTAAAAGTTCAACATAAACGCCAAAAAAATTTGAAGCAGAAAGAAGAGTTAAGAAAGGGCAACTGTACATGCTCCTGTTGAAGAAATGTCAATATACAACTCATCCAATAAATTAGCTTTTTAGAAATAAAGAATGGTACTGATATGATACATTGGCAGTTCCACAATATATATCAAAGATTATAAGACCCTTCATATGGGCAGCGAACAGTGAATAGTGGAGTCAGGTATACCAGAAGCTAACACTTATTTTCGGACTTATGGTTATAATAACCCCATAATTATCATAGAAGATCTACAAGAATTACTATATATTCCCACCAGAAGATCAATATCCTGTCGCACAAATAGAGAGCCTGTGGCAGAAGTCACCCTGGATGAGGAAAACGGAATTGAAAAATTCGCCAACGCTGAAAGAACGCAAGATTACCATCTAAAGATCAAGAGAAACGAATTTAACTCCTGCTATGTCGATTTCGTCTTCGAACTGCTTATGAGCGTTGTCCTACCATTTTTCAACTACCCGTCGGATTGAGCGCCAATGTTCTTAGCAATGATCATATGTATACTCTACACAATCTGACAAGCTCATGGGATTTTGTTAAGGGTATTGATGTGGCCAGAGAACACGTATGGAATCGCGCTACATCATACGGTTTCCAAAAGGGCGAATTTAATGACCCCTTAAATGTTCTACATTATCTGTTCGACAAGTCCAGTCATGAGTTGACGGTCCCTGTTCTTAAACACTTTGGATTTGCAACGCGAAGAGTGGTGAATAAGATCACGTTACCTAAAGGACCCGGATCCACTTGGGACGCCGAGAAGATAGTCCCTGCAGAGGTTCCTGAAGCAGTATCTCGACATCCGTTAATACATCTGACAGAAGAGCTCATCAGCAAACATGAGCTTGATTGCCCAAGAACTGCAAATGCGGATTGGAGCACAGCTCTTACTGTCCTGCTTACAGAACCTGTCATTGAAGCGCATGAGCGTTATAGCGGGCTGTTAGGGCAGCAAAAGATTGTCAACCATCCTAATGCGCTTCTCTTGATGGACCCTTCAATAAGCTCGAGCATTTGCAGAACCAAGCAAGAGTCGGACACTTCGCCGCAGATATGCTATCCTAAGACAATAACTGTGGAATGAAAGGCATAGCAAATAGCTGGGCGACTTGTTTCGAGTAAAGCTGCAGGGCAACATTTCTGGTGCATCTGTTCCATAGACGGCCAGGTTATGAAGGTCGACAATAGTATGCCTGAAGCTAGATATCTAAAGCAGAATCTTTATGGCAAGATAAGAAATACTATGCTTGTGGTGTACCCTCTGCTAGATGAAGAGAGCAGTGGAATATAACTTTAAAAAAGTGGTATAATAGGAAAGACCGCTATACGATCTTAAAGAGGCATGGGAAAAGAGTAGAGCATCTCCTCAGTCATTAAATTTGATTGCAATTTCCACTTTGTAGAACGAATATGTATTGGAATAGCAGAATAGATACATCGAAAGTACACTTTTTAGCGAATTATGGTTTACTTAGTGTGGCCCACTATCGAAGCAAAAAATTTGAACCAAAGTTAGCCAAAGACCAGGTTGCTGTGCATAATATTGCACAGTTTGGGAATAGAGGTAACAGCATACAGTAGATCCAAATACAAAGTACGTTGAGACGTGCGTTTTATTCCTGAAATTGAAATTCATTAACCGGAACCCATGTCTAACATACAAACAATTTTTGTCTTTTATTAAAGTAAGAGTATGGTTTATAGGGTTAAGTGTATCTGATCTAACCAAAGTAGTACAAGTAGTATATATGACTTCGTCTGAAAAGTACACCTTTCTTCTGTTCATCCCAAGTATACCCTTTTTTTTTTTTGCTGACTGTTAATTTCTTTATAGTACGTTGATTGGGGCTGCGCTGCATGGCACAGACTTCCACATCAATTCGGTTCCAGGCCACAAAGATAAAGGAAGCGTAGAGCCATTGTTCTTCAATCGGCTAGTGAAAATCGCACTGTCCTCCCCAAACTTGAGGCGGATACTGTTGACTATTGTTGACCACCGGTCAATGTACAGCAGCAGTATGCGTGTCGAAGACTTTGGCATGGAGGACGAATGGTTCAGTAGGTTTAGTGGTAAAAAAAATACACTGCTTCTACAAACTAGATTCCATAAGATTGTCTTTTAACAGTCAGGGCGGTATATAGTGCATCCTGCTTTCGTGTATTAGACACTTGAAAGTTCAGGATAGGCTGCAAGTTTAAAGTTTACACAGAGAAGGAAATTAATATTTGTCTGTCGGAAAGATTTAGGCTGCATTTGTCTCGGTCGGTTTCGATGGCAGGTATTCTTCTCTTTCAAATCCTTTGGTCATCTTTCTTATGTGGCATTCGGCCCCCTGTTATGGAGGGCATTTTCGGGTGTGGATTGCTAATCACCTCTTCGTGGTCACATATGGACAATCATTATCTTCAGGGTAGTGGGCTAAATGCTTTATTTCCCAAAATTAGAGTCGCATCTAGCAAATTCGCTTGCCTCATTTTGGAAACTGGGCTTGACGGTAATAAATCATATTAATTGTCGTGTTATAAGAGTGTTATAGAGTTTGAACTGGTTAATTTTACAAACCTGTCAGAAAAGTGACAACGCCATCTCCAGCTCTACGTCAAGCAAGTCCCTATCCACATTTCATTCTTTCATCTCTTCCTCATGTTACTAGTGTATTTTCATTAAAAGCAACCCATTCTATGTAATTGTCATTAGTGATAGTTCGTTCTTTGTAATAGTACCAACCCTCTATAATGGCATCAAAACAGAAATTAATGAATCAGCCCTCTTACCAGTGACATATCATGTAGCCTTTTGATCCACTTCTAGCACGTTTGATCCAAATTCCCAGTCCATTCATTACCCAGTGGTACATCTCCCAGTTTTGCTTAACAGGCTTAATCCCACGCCATGCGCCCCATTTTCAGGTTGATGGCGTAGTTTTTCTCGGGATGATCAATTCCGATTTGCAGCGCTGTACTTGATATTGAAGAGCTTCGTTGGTTTACGATAAGTACACTCAAAAGGTGCGCCACGCCTTCTGGAAACAATATCAACTAAAACTGAAAGCAATCAATAACACTAAGATAGTTAAACTGAAAGGTATCTCTTCAAATTAGAATGATATACAAGCCTATGCGGTCCAAAACGAGCAATTGATAAAGTAGGGTGTCACATAGGGGTATGTTCCCTGTCTAGAATGTTTACGTTATGAAATTTCGTTATTTTCCATTCAAAGCATAAATTATAATTATTGGATAAAAAGAAGTAATCCTCTTGCTTTTCACCTCGCTTCATATCTTTTTGACATCAGCAATGATATGATCGCTTTACTCCCCTGAAATTTGGAGCCCAACGGTCACGAGTCAAAGATGGAGTGGCAAAATTAAGCCTCAGTCCGTTACTTGTAAAGCCCGCGATTCTGACAACCTTTCTCCTTCTGCATCCGCAATGGCGAAAGACGGAGAGCAGTTCCTTCGTATAGGCGATGAGTTGTATCTATATGACGAGGACGGCAACGTACTGGTAGCGGAAAACCCTCTTGAAACCCGTGCCTGTGCCCGACCGACAACGAATAACCGCATCTCTTCCGAAGCACTTGGCGTCTTTATATTCAAGGTTGAGCCACAACAGTCTCATACAGAAAAACGGGCGCTTGAACTCTTCCTAGGCGACGAGGAAGATGCCGACAATCTTTACCGAGAAGGGACGTCAGACGAACTACAGGAACTCAAAACGCTACAGGCCAACGCTGCCAAGGAATGCGCTCAAAACGAGACCGAGAGACGGCGGCTATTAGGAAAGCCTGTCCTATATGGCCAAGTTATCCAACTTTATAACAGTCATTTCAGAAAGTATCTGACAGTGACAGGAAAGACTTGCAATACAGACGTTTCTCACCTACAGGTTCATCTTTCGAACGAAAGCATCGGATATTTCAAAATCATGCCGCGATATCGAATTCGTGTCGATGGTGAACCTGTACGGTTAGGCGATACTGTTGCTATTCAATGTGTGCGTCCTGAAGGTTATTTGAATGTCAGTTCTAAACCGCTCCATTCGGATGTGTATTCCACCGATTATTATGAAGTTTATTCGCATACACGGATTTCTTCTTGGCGAATGATGCTACATTGTTCTTCCGTAGCTGATCAGGATACCCGCAAGACGAAATATATCAACTCCGGTCAATATGTTCGCTTTTATCATAAAGAAATGGAGGCCTATTTAGAATCTCCTGGCCAGAGCCGGTACGATCATCGTCCATACATATCTTTACCAAGACACTAACTGACTACTAAAAGAGATGGTGATCATGTCCGGCTAAAAAAGCACATCATCAATCCGCTCGATCCAAAAGAGAGTGATTCACCATTAGCGTTTTGGGAGGTGCGTTTGTTTATGATGGATTATCTT
The DNA here is from genome assembly GCA_002749535.1 of Apophysomyces variabilis. Classification (NCBI taxonomy): domain Eukaryota; kingdom Fungi; phylum Mucoromycota; class Mucoromycetes; order Mucorales; family Mucoraceae; genus Apophysomyces; species Apophysomyces variabilis. The sequence continues at coordinate 2,114,558 of MZZL01000409.1, read as the reverse complement.
TCTTACAGACGACCTCTTTCTAGATTGAAAATGCGGATATGAACCGAGGATCCAAAATACGATGGAAAAAGTCAGTGAGGATACGCCACGCCGCAACGCGATCCTATTTATTCATTGATCCAAGTAACGTCCGCATCGACTTGTATACACATAAAGTCACCTTCTCGCTCGGACTGGTGAAAGACCCTCCCGAAGTTCATGACAATGACCCCACCCTATTTACCCTTGTACCTATATCCGAGCCCACGCAATCATCCGTCCCATTCGGCACATATGTACGTATTCAGCACGTCTCTACTAAATGCTGGATCCACGCTGCAGCAGACGACGAGCAGCGTAGTGCCTCTCCTATACCAATGCCGTTCACACTCGCACCAGATACGCTAGGCCCGACACGTACATTGCCCTCTGATACTAATTCCACCCGGTTTTCCACACGATACAATTCAACAGACTATCAAGGAATGATCCAAGATCCTGGAGAGTCGCCCATTTACCACGTCACAGCATCCCAAGACTTTTATTATCATGATTGCTTTTCTATTACTCGAACAAGTGAGAATCTCGCGGATACATTTAACATGGTCAATGAGTTGCTACCAAGGCTGCAGTGGTATCTCAAGAAGGACAGAAAAAAAATCCCACATCATTCAAGCAAGTTCCCTATCTCGGATACAGAGTACGAAAGTGTAACAGAGACTTTGGTAAGCTAGTTTTTGAAGTTCCTTGGGCAGAAATTTGACCGACATTCGATGCTCTGCTTCTGTAGAAAGCTCTCATTCGGTTTTGTACCGAGAGCAAGGAAACAGACTTGTCTAAACGAATAGGTCTTGCAAACGAATGTAATTGCGTTTCCGGTATCCTCTTCAGGTTTCTAATCATATCTTTTAGATCACCAAGCACTTATACGTGATATCGGAATCATCGAGACCGTAGTCAACATGATACAGATACCGTTTGACCTCGCAAGGCGCTGTGAAGTGCAATCGCATTCAGCGATACCTAATCATCCGAAATCTCACGAGACTTACCACGGAGAAGCTACGACAGTGAATGATATAATTGAAAATCGGGAACCACGGCTGAAATCGATCCTTTCCCTATGTTACAGTCTTTTACGAGTATTTTTAGTTGGCGGATCAATGTATGAGGATTCAGATGAACAGTCGAAAAATCAAAGGCACATCTTAAAAATAGCTGGTGATGCCGGTGCTGAGCTGTTCATTCAGCATCTAACTTGCGGTGTGGGTTCTGCTGATATGATGGTGCGACTTGTTCAGAATAATACCTCGATAATCGAAAATATTTCGGCTACACGACCAGCTGTGGTTCACATACTTGTGGACCTAGTTCGTGCAAAGACACGATCTTTAGCTCAAGATATGTTGGACAGCAGATATGACTTTGAACCTGCCAGCTGTGTTGATCTTTTAAGTGCATTCTGCCATACAGAAAATCGGGGACCTATAATCTCGCATAGAGATTATGTCTCAGAGCAGCTTTTCAGTATGAATGACGAAGAAGGATATCTTTTGCGTACCAGAATCGTACGTGAGACAGGTGCAGTCGAGATCAAGTTACTAGGTGACGAATGGCGCGATCTTGACAGCCTGTTGTACAACACCTCACCAGCTATATGTGCATTCGTGGAGGCACTGTTCAATCTCATATACTCGCTTTCCCATGGAACGAACACAAAATCACTGGAGGCTACTAGACGGTGCGTTGGCCAAGACGTCTGTTTAAAATGCATAGGCTACACTAGCCTTCCATGCCGAGTTAGGGCCAGATTTTGTGATTTACTAAGAGGTGAAAATCTTTGTTGATAGACGATTCTGAATGTTTATCTATGCCTTTAGTGCTTTACGTTGACGTGTCCCCTTTCAGTGAAGTATTACTTTCCGATTTTACGATGCAATACGATTCGCTCGATGGTTCAAACGACTATCCTAGCGGAGGCACTGGTAGCATTGAAAGCAGGTCACCCGAATTCTTTGATCAGCTCAAACACTGGACGTTGGTATTCCTTGACGATAAGCGTCATCAGGTACACAGTGGGATTAGCACCCGCGATGTTTCTAATACCGATGTTAGTTTACTGAGGTCAAGGACGAAGTGAATTTCCTTTCTTCTGTCTTAAAGCTCATTTATACACAGTTGACGTTGGGCTTTTTCACAGACGCTGAAGACGTTAAAAGACTATTTCGAGCGCTAGTGCACGTCTTGGATGGTCGTATAGATGCACGGTAAGGGAATCAATTTATTGCTATTCGATCTGGTATTTACTTTTTGCTGGGATGAAAGCAACGAAGAACATCTAAAATTCCTAACATCCGGTGATAAACCTCGAGAATGGTAAGCTAAAGACTAAGCATACGTCTGGTCAAATGCTCATTTGCTTCCCTTAAATAAGGACCGAGCGCTTTTGTTTAACGGAAGAGAACGAAGCAGTTATGATAACGAAGATCCAGATCTTGGAAATCTTTGATCTTATTTTCAACTTGAGGTTACACGTCCGAATGGCTAAGCTTACTTCGAAGTGGAAGAGAATGGAAACGTAAGATTTCTAGTGAGAAAGTGCACAGTGAACCATTTTAGCTAACATTGCTTGATCTTGAAGCAATACCGATAACGAGCCACATCACTCTCTTCGCACAGCATTGACTACTATCTTCGATGAGACTCTATTACGACAACGTGAGAATGTTCTTATGCCTATTGTCAAAGATATCTTGAAATACCAGTATGCTCCACTAAAACGAGTGGCCGTTGTTGTAATGCACAGGATCTACAATGATTGTGAAGGTAACATTGGTATTTCATAAGCTTGTAGTTGAAACGTTGCTTTAGACTTGTTTAAGAAAGCATCCCGTGTCCTGATCCTTAGTCAGCCCCAGCAAGTGTTTGTCTATCACGGCATCAAGAAAAGGTTGGCTAGGCTACGTTCGTTTTTATCAGTGGATCGGTTGGGCGATATGCATATACCCCAAGTAGATAATGTCTTGAAGGAATTCATTGGCCTATTTAATGGAAAAACGATCGACTTTAACGACGAAATGTGCCAATTGGAGGGTCTCCAAAATCAGAGAGACATCTATGGCAAAATTTTCAAAAATCTCAATGCCCACTCAGTGATCGTACGGCTCCTGGTTGCATTGAAGTCCTTACCTTTAGCAGATTCAAATATGTCTGATGAAAGTGCAAGTATGTGTGAAGACTGTGATGATAATGCGCGCATTGCTGTCCTCAAGACTTGTCTCGACTTTTTGGTACAACTGGTCAAGGATGACCGGGAGCTTCAGGTACACGACTCCGAAGTGACCCATTTTAATTAAGCTAACGTTTTTGCAGGGCACATTTGTTTTAGAAAACATTGATCTGCTGATTGACATCAGTGGATATCACCCAACGTTGGCAGAGGGCTTTTACGGTATTTGTGGCAATAACTTGCATATCAGTGTGCGAGTACGAGAAGAGCAGATCAAGCGTGTACTTGAACAATCAAAAGGATTTCAGGGCGAATACCTTCATCTATTACATGACTTCATGAAAGCTCAAGGAAAGCTTATAAAGAAACATCAAGATTGTGTCATGCGTCTTATCATGGATAATCGCAAGCTATATGTTCCATTCGAAACTCCTCAAGAGCTCATTGATACTGAACATATGGACTACTGCGTTCAACTCATTGAACTGCTCTCTGTATGTGGTCAAGGTGAAAATACTTTCGGTCAATCGGTAAGTGGTATCTTTATGTTAATACGAGCTATTATTAACATGGAACATCAGTTTGCACGAACGATATTTTCTATCCAAGATGTAGCAGCCATCGTGGAAAATGCGACGGCCCCCTTAGCGTTGAAGACGGTCATGTTGAGGTTTTTGGCGTCGATCTACTTGGATAACACCGAAGTACCCTCGAGTGTACCCGTAAGCGATAACAAATATATTCGCATCATGATGGAGATCGCTTTCAAAGCCATATTAGGCGCAAAAGACGAGCTAACACCGGAGAACACTAATTACATCTACAAAGGTGTACTAGTCTTTTTGCGATCAGTTTTTGAATATCATATTTCCGTGGAAACTACAGTGGACGAAGCTCTCTTCTCACTGTGTCCAAGTCTTGTGGACATGACAGTCGATCTACTATCAGCTGCTCAAAATGAACGAAAATTGCTGCAAAATACGCTGGCTTGTCTTGATAGCATGATCAATGTCTCTGGATTCCGAGGCACCATCAACCCTGAGAAACTTCGAGATAAATTGCGTGACGCTATAGTGAAGCTTACCGATGGCACAGAAAAGAAGGTTAAATCACTGGATTCAGTCAATGCTAAGTTCCAAGGATTCATACGTGCTCTAAAAGCTCACAATGGCGTCTTGCAACTACAAAAAGAAGAGTTCATGCAGATATGTAGGTGTAAACATGATATATTATCTCGGTACTGATACCTGCACTATCAGGTTCCCACTTTAATTTAGCAGATGCCAATTCGGAGGAGGATGTCAAGTCCTTGATCGATTACTTATCGATGATGATGACTTCAAAAAGTCAGGAAAAGACAGAATCTTATCAAGTATCGACAATCAACATCTTGGAAGAAATCCCTTTGCGCTACATACGTGAAGGCGAGGCTGATAGCGGTGGCGACACTTCTGAAGACAATAAGATCCATGCCCAGAATACACTTAACCGTTTGGGTTGTACGCTAGTGGCACAGAATCTTTTGTCTTCTCCTAGACGTCAAATATTTGAAGCTGCCTTGAAGCTATTGATCTCTCTGTTGGACGGCGGCAACAAAAATGTACAAGACAAATTAGAGGAATACTTCTACAGTATAAGGTAGGTTCCGGGAAAAGGAAAAGGAAAATAACATAACGTACTTTATTGCCAGAGAGGAGAGATTCTTTTACTCTTTCCATCAGCGTTTACAAGGTGGTATTGCTTCGCTTAAGGATGCGCAATCGTTACTGCTTCGTGCGGCGTACAAAATGAACCGACAACAGTGCATACTTAGCCTTGATACACTTGAAAACCCATCCATAAAGGCCTTGAAAAAGTCTAGCCATCGACGACATTCTTCCTCAATGGACCTCACCAGAACGGGACCTCGAAAGCGTGTTAAAGGACAGGGGCAAACATCAGCTGAATCGGCTATGATTTACCAAAAGATTTCTAATCTGATGGCCAATGAAACAGCTGAGTTTGGTACAGCTAACGAGGATTTCGAAGGAATGAGGGATACCATGCGTGCCGTGCAGTTGATGGTGGAAGGACATAATATGAGTCTGCAAACCTACCTTGCCAAACAGCCAGACAATATCAAGAGCTTCAATATTGTACAAGATGTTGTGGAATATCTGCACGCAATTGTGCCTCTTTGCAACATTCAAAACATCCGACTTATTATTCAAGTGCTTGACACAATCACTGAATTAGCTCAGGTACGTTCAAACGTGTAGATGGATATCTCATAATGCTAAGACTACAATTTCCTCAGGGCTGTCTGATCAATCAGGTAAATTTGACAGACATAAATATTGTTTTCGGCAATAGTCTAAAGTGAATCCATGGATAGGTTACGATTTTCAATGACAAAATCATCAATCCTGTGAACACCATTTTGCGGGAAGCATACACAAACTGTCCGAGCACACTAATTAATGAATTGAAGGTACCTTAGAACCAGTCAATGCTGTTAAGTTTAACAAAGTGATAGAGCAAAGTGGTTATTTGCTTGCTGAGTTTGCTTGAAGGTGGCATTGACAACAGCGAGACTATCTTCAGGGAAATGGCAGCATCGTTGGATCTTGCTACCGTGGTTCATAATATGAACGTTATCTACAACAATCATATCGACGACCTGGATTCACCAAACGTTTTTGAAAAGCTGGAATGCGGATTTCTTTATTGTATGCTGGTCATGACACTATCTCCTGCATTAGATGAAACACAGGTAATTGCACTTATTCAAAAGATTTATTTGCTAGACTGCTAAGCACTTGATTCTCATGATAGCTCGCCATGTTCCGTGGCAACGCAGCTTTTGAATATTTCGAAAAGCACACAGGAAAAATCGAAGTGGTCATGGACTATGGTCAAGAAAAGCAGTTATCTCGTGTGTTATTCCCTATTCCAGAAGTATGCAAATATTTGCGTGACGTTACAAAGCAGCGCTTTTTGTGGAATGTCAAAAGGTAAACTCGTTAATGCGAGAACAATAAGCCATTAAACCGAAGTCTAGAGATTCGCCCTCTGCAAAGATTGAAGACTTTGTTCAGCAGTCGAATAGCATCATCTACGAGTGAGATCGACCTTCTAATGATTATGTCGACGAGGCTAACTTATTCTTTTTCAAGGATTGAGTACCAAGCAAAAGTGGCTAGCAATGAATATCTTTCGACTCTCACAAAATACAGCACACATTGGTGGCAGGCTTCTTATGTAGTGACAGTGTTACTCAATTTATTGATGCTTGGATGTTCGTCTATCCTTGTTGGAAACCGTTTTAGCCTATCCGATTGCAGCAATCTCCATCACTTTTCCATGATATTGCTGGGCCTTGTTCATTTGGTCCTGTGGACGATCTCAACAGCGGAATTCTATTTTGTGCAGCTACCAATTCTGGTCAATCGCAAGACTTTGGGAAATACAGAGAAGACACTTGATGTTTTCAATACCGAGGATAATACGTCCGATGATGATCAGTCTCCTTTTGGATGGATGTTTGCTCAAAAGGTACTTCAACCAAGTGAGCATCATTAGCATATACTGACCTTGTCCATGAAGAAATTTGACATGGCGTTTATCTGGACCTGCATCACGGAACACCAGTTCTTGTATCACCTGATGATGATTGGTTTCTCAGTCATCGGCCTCTTTTATCCCGGTTTTTATGCGGCACACTTGTTAGACTTTGTTTTCCGCGATCGCATTCTCCAAGGTGTCATCGCCAGTATTACATTGAATGTCAACTCAATCACTAGAACGGTAAACAAACAAACAAACAACAACAAGAAGTGACACCATGTTTTTTAATATTGGACATTTAGGCTTTATTGGGTATCATTGTCGTTTATATTCATAGCGTAGTTGCCTTCAAATATTTCCGCGCTGAGTTTGACGACGGGAAAGGGCTTCTATGCGGATCGCTTTTGGAATGTTTTATTACAGTGCTATCCCATGGGTAAGTCAGGTCACCAACAAGGTAACGTTTTAGTAAGCAAATTCAAAGTGTCCGCTCTGGTGGAGGTATTGGTGACATCCTGGAACCTGATGGAGCTGAAGAAGTGCGTGGATGGAGAATTGTTTTTGAGATGTCATTTTACCTGGTGGTTGTCGTGTTCCTGTTGAATGCCATTTTTGGTATTATCTTTGATACGTTTGGACATCTTCGTGACGGTAAGAAACAATAGTTACTGTTTCATCAGGCAGGCCTACATTTTCTTTCCATTTCTAGAGAGGTCTGCCATTCAACAAGATATGAACAACTGTAAGTGCTGTAAATAGTACATACTGTTAGGAAATTAACCAGGATTAATTTTTGTTGGTAGCTTGCTTTATCTGTAGTATCCCTGCAGTTGAGTTTCAGCGACATGCTAAAAAAGGATTTGAGCAACATATCCGCAATGACCATAACATTTGGTAAGCTTTAATCGGCTTTTCACTAAATGTCTAACATATCTATTCAGGCAATATTTGTTCTTTCTGGTCCACTTGAAAAACAAAGATAGAACGGAGTACACAGGCCCGGAATCCTATGTGGCAGCATGCTTGAAAGATGCCAATTATAGCTTCTTTCCTATCAACCGTGCGTTGTGTCTTCGACAAGTCGATGACAATGACGAAGAGCGATTGGAAAAGTTAGAGGAGCATACATTGACATTGCTCGATCGGATAAGCAAGTTGGAAGAACATATCGAGAAAATGACAGAAACACATACGCGTTCTAGATCAAATAGCCTGCTGGTCTCGCCCATCTAGAAGTCGGGTATACATGTCTTTCTGGAACCCGATGGTTGCATTATTCTGCATCTATTACTGCACAAGCTTTCATAGAGCCAAATTGGATAATACAGAATTGCTCTTTTTCCCACTTGCATCCAAGTAGTGCAGGCAACTAAACAAAGAATAAATACGTTTATAAAACTCAGGGATAATGCTACAGAAAATAACACTCTAAGTATTTCACGGGTTTGCTGCCCTGTTCGGAAGGATCTTTCGGGACGGGATGATCCACGAGGCCTGCTTCCACACACACTGCGGAATTCGAAAAGGACAGACATCGGAACACTTGGTCATAGTGTGAGTGCAGTGAAATGGATCGTCGTTCTGCGGCATCGAATGTGCTTTGAATGGGTGACACGATGGTTGATCGGAGCTGACTAATTAAGGACTTTTTGAATACCCCACGGGATTCTATCCATGTGCCATTCGTTCACCAGGAGAGGCGGGGGCGAATCCAATGGGTCTCGGCCGATGGTGGATAGGGTCAGCCACAGTTGCCTGATTCTGCAAGCTCGTGTTGCGCCAAGTGTTGCCACTCAAAATAGGTCCGACTTCTGGTGTATATTTTCGTCACCTTTCTTTCTTGTTTGCTCTTTGTTATTACGAATCAATCACCATGGGCATCCATACCACGACTAGTCGACGACCGAAGATTCTTGGAGGATTAACCAAATCGTCTTCGTCATTACCTTTCCATTTCAACAGTGACCGTCAGAAGACGCCCACCACGCCGGCTTCAGACGGGGCAAAACCGCAAGAAAAGAACGGCCGCTCTTCCATCGATTCAGATACTGGCACGGCTGAGATAGAGACATCGCGGCTCCGACTGCGGGTCATCAATCCTGATCCAGTGACGGACGACGACGATTCTGACGAAGAGGTGGAAAGATCAGACAATGGACAGCAGAACTGGACGCCCATGGATAAAGATGATCCTCCTCCTCTAGAAAGTCGCACAAAATCATTTTCTCAAAAAGCAGCCGAATCCATGATTTCATCCATCTCTGCTGCCCACGATTATCCTTGGAACCCTCCACTATCAACCTTGCCCACACCACCCATTCCTAGTCAACCGATCACACCTACTCGACGGCAATCAAAGACATTGGAAGAAGATGAAGAACATCGAGAATCAGAGGCTGCCCTGCAACTGTTACCACCCCTAGATCTCTCACCGTTCTTTTCAAACAATGATTCCTCCTCTCCTTTTCTTTCCGCTAATGACCTACACACACCGACAAATAAAGATCCATACCCTTCCATCCTCGTGGCACCTAATCCTAACACAACCTTCACACAAGATCAAACTCGGGTCAGCATCAGGCCCGGTCAAATATTTTCCGACCATAAACCAGAGCAACCCACACCCACGTTTCCTGAAGACGTAGGGCGAATGCAGGCAGTCAACCCAATAGCCAGAATTGAAGAACGATCCTTACCCCGATGGTATCGAACCACAGACACTCGCCCAACAAACACAATGAGTGATAGTGCAGGCAGTAGTTTCGCAATGCCTGGTCATTCGCCAAATTTAGAAAGTGCCAGCGTGTCCATGGTGAGGACTTCGACTAACATGGCATCCCTCGCGGGCACAAGTCAGCTATCGAAATACGCAAAAGCATCTTACAGTCTAACCAACCATCCGGACGCACTTAAACTTTACCGAAGTCAGGCGAATAAGACCAAAGACCCCAACGTCCAATTGAGCTATGCAAAATATCTACTGGAAATCGCGACTTTATACGATCAGAATTCCACCTCTACTGGATCAGCAGAATCCTATAACCGATTCAAGTTTGGTCAGGTCTTTGGCAACGACACAAATCATGTTCGGCAATCAAATTCCGATGTGCGATCGAGCATTTCCAATGTGACCGAGTACGGCCGCAGAGCTTCTGCGGCTGTCGCTCGAATACATTCAGGCGATGAGAACAGTCGGAGAAAGAAGCGCTTGTTGGAAGAAGAAGGTGTGCGATGGATCAAACGATTAGCAAAAGAGGGCGTGGGTGAGGCAGCCTACTTGCAAGCCAAATGGATCGATCGATCCATGTATGGATTCAAGAAAAACCCAACTAAAATGTTTAAGCTCTACGAAGTTGCCGCCAATCAAGGCATCGATGCTGCTGTATTTGCCCTGGGTCAATACTACGAAAAAGAAGGTGATGTTTCCCAGGCAATATCTCACTATCATACAGCAGCAGATGCGGGCCTGGTAGAAGCTGTTTTTGTAAGTGGGATACACTTTTTCTTAATTTCACAGAGAGAATAGAGGGATTATCTTACTGACAGTAAGTGTATTTAGAGAATGGCTAAGGTGCATTTGCACGGAGAACTGAACCAGCGGCAGAACATGACTTTGGGCCTAGCTTTGCTTTACCAGGCAACAGAACAGGCGACGGAAGAATGCCCTGATGCGCCCTATCTATTTGGCTTGATTTTAACGAACACTTACCGTAAAGCGGTGATACCAATGTAAAAGATTGATGTGCCAAAACGTCGTAGGCTTAAATGGCTGACTTCTATCATTGTAGGGAGGTTGTGCAACCTTATGGTGGTCCATTTGGAGCTACGTCGTACTTTGAGCGAGCCGCTCAACTTGGACATATCGATGCTCAGAGCCGTATCGGCTATATATACGAACATGGTCTTTACGGTGTTCCTATGAACTTTGCAAAGAGCTTCAAATATTATACGAATGCCGCCAATCGTGGCAACGCACAGGCCATGCTGGGCCTTAGTCGGTTGTACAATCGCGGTAGTCACGGTCCAAATGATGAGGATGAAGATAGACGGCTGATTCAAGACGAATCTGGATGGCTTGCATCAGCCGAACCAAACGAAGATGAAGCGTTCCGTTGGTGTCAACGTGCAGCTGATACAGGACTCGATGATGCGTGGTTCCTTCTAGGGTATGAATTATCTTCTTTCAACCGAAGAGAATAGTACTAAGCAGTGTTTCCAATTTTATTTTTATTTCTGCTCAGATGGTACTATGAAGCCGGTATTGGAGCGCCTCGCGACTATGAACAAGCCATTGCCCATTACCAGAAGGCCGCCGCTAAAGGTCATGCAGGAGCGGAAATTCGATTAGGCAAGACCAACTCTGTTACCCGCCAGCAACATGAAGAGGGTAAACGGACTACTTTGCGCTCAACTGATTTACGAAGAGATTCCCAGACATGTGTTATAATGTAAAAAAACAAAAAAAACTTTTTCATATGATAAAACAAACAGGCACAAAACAACAGCAGCATAATATTATCTATGATCTACCTCTATTTAACTTTTTTTTGCTAGAATATTAAAAAAAAGGCAGATTGTTACTCTGAAATATGCTTATGCGAAATCGCTATTCATTGTATGTTTGCTGGCAGAGATACTGTTGAAGTTTGGTACGTAAAATGGGGTCCATGAATAAAACAGAGTAGTCTCATTCTCGCAACAGTTGCCGCTCAAGTCATGCTTTGTTCTGGGTTCTCTTTAGCATGTTACAAGTCAAAGGCGTCAAGCTGCCATGCATGGATACCCTTGACTGAAGTTGCAAGTATACAGACAGTGTCATTCTTAGAAGCTTGTGTCGGAACCAAGGACCAAGTGTATTTTAGGCGAAGTACAGGTTTATGACACACAGCATACGTGTCATGCATACCCCGTCTGATGTTCCTGAGTGCATGGAAGACCTATTGATAGCATCAAAACATAGCTTTCAATCATTTAATATAGCTACACCTTCCATTCATGGATCCTAATTAAAGAGTCTGTACGAGAAGGAAGCTCAAGCAGACGTTATTCTGGTCTCCACATGGTTGCACAGGAGATCAAATGCAGAGAGATATCAGCATCGCCGCCTGGATTGCAGGGCAACTGTGAGGCTGAAAACCGAAAAAATGGTCTTTCTTTAACTAGTATTTCGGTCCATCGACCTTTGGGCTTGGGTGTTTTGCACAACATTGAGGAACAGAAGTTGACGGCCCACCGTTGGTGATGCTTTTCTTTATAATGAGTTGGTTTATTTGGCGGGGTTTTTTTAAGTGCTTTCAGTTTAAGATAGTAAAATGAATAAAGTTCATATACAAGGAACAAAAACAAAATTGATAATGAGAAGAAATGATGAAAGATATGAAAAGTTAATCGATGCGGATGAGTCTTATTGTGTAAGCGCGTGGCCTCTTACATCACTTTCTCTAGGGGTGATTCCGGAAGATGTATTACTGCATATGCTCATTGAGTCATCAACGGAAATAGCAGATTCTTGTGAAGAAGGAAAAGAGCCTGCCCATTTACGGACACGTTCATCATTTTCATTATCCGTGCTGGATTGCTGCGAGGAAAAGCTCTCTTCAGAGAAGCCACTATCGGATCGATCTGTTTTCCTTTTCTTGTACCACTGATGCTTCCGTTCTTGAGCCTTGAGTTTACTGATTTCCTTCCGTAAGTCTGTACGGGTTGCCTCCAATTGGACCAAGATGCATTCTTCAGATTTCTGTGTTTCCATATCATTTTTGGCTCGTGCATACTGCAGGATGCGCTCGTGGTGGTCGCGCCGGGCTGTTGTCTCCTGGACCTGCTGTTCAAGTTGGTCGATTTTCGATAACCGCTCCTCCGACAGTCGTTGAGCATTTTCTTTCCGTTTCATGTACATGATTTCTTTGGAATGATCGTCTTCTGGTTGAACTGAACTGAGTTTAGAGCGGCTGCGACCTCGCTTGTATCGATAGCCTTGTTCCAAAAGTTTCTTTTTAGCCAGCTCGAAAAGACGTCCTTTGTGAACCAGCAGCATGGGAGTTTCGAGCGCAAGCTCGATGGATGCCCTATTAATTGCGATCTCGTACTCAGTAAGTGGCCGATTTGCGTTTTTGCCATAGATGGTTGCATGGGACATGATCACCTCACGTGAGGCTGTAGGTGTTCCTCCTTCATTGGATAAAAAAACAGGCAAGGATGATGTAGTACTAGATGTGATATCTTCAGAAGGCTAAATAACAAGAGACAAAAAGCAGGAGAAGAGATAGGAGCGAGTTAGCAGAAGGACTAAGGGGTTGAACAGGTGGAAGATACTTACGGTATCATGGATTGGTGTGTTTCTTTTTGTCCGTAGTTCTCTTATACATTTCTTCATTTTAACCGCATGAAAAGGCAGCATATCTACTGCTTGTAAGAATTCAGTCAACTCATCGTCGTTGAAATGGAGCAGTTGTGGTAAATCTTGGTCGGTGGCGCCTGCTTTGATGAAGGCGTCATAGTACTGAGTTAGGCCGTTATCGTGTAGGAATAGTCGAAGTGAAGGCATAGCCGGAGAAGGAACAGGTTCCTGCATTGCGAATCGTTTAGACCTCTCGTTTTATCCGTTGCAGCAAAAATATCGCAAGTGGAAAAAGAAAAAAAAAGTGATGGGCTGTTCTCCGCTGCGACCGTGCAGAGGGCGCGTCCTCAGCAGGTCAGTCAAAAAGATTGACAGCCAATCAGTTTCGTGCAATTCCTACTGTCCCCTTGTTGTTGAAACCCAGATTCTCGAAAGGCAACTTGGCATTGGGGATCATGCACCCTATTGAAGATGATATGGATACAGATAGGCTGTTACTCCATATAAATTGGTTTACATTCTACTAAAAAGTCTTTGTGTACGTAAATTATAGATGAAGCAAGACTTGGCTTTATTACGAAACTAGAGAGGAGTAACTATCCGAGGTGATACAGTACCGTTTGTCAACTAAAACACGCTTTATCTTAAACGCATCCTCACTCCATATAGAATTATCTAGCTCCTTAACATCTACCATGAAAATAAACCCTTTGAAGGTCCACCTAAATCCGAAATGACTAATGGTTTGCAACACTCAGATTAGGCTAGCCTTGACAGCACAACAACGGAAATAGACTTCAACCCCCGCCTGTGCATCCAAACCATCTGATAAGTTACTCCTTTATTTTCTTAGCCACAGTATATACTCATGGGTATTCAATGAAACTGGTTTCCTGTTCAGGAAGGGATCGCACACTCTTTCATAATCTTTTTGTCGTAGGCTATCCACAGGGATATTAAATCCTATTAAAAAGTGCCAGCTTCTTGCTGTTCACGATGCGATACTGAGACACATCACATAAAGTAAAAAAAAAAAAGGATGTTAGCAGTGATATAATGATAAATATGCTCAGATAGGAACAAACTTGAGCCTATAAGTTGGAAAGTACATGGCAACCTAGTATGAGAAGTACGCATAGCGGGCTATACTCTGACGAATGATAATGATAGTGAAAAAGTTGCAGAATATTTCACATAAAAAATTTTTGCCATTACAGCAATTAGTCTCAAAACAAGCACGTTTGCATCTATCAGTCGGCGTAAGTGATCAATAGTGGAAAGAAGAGCTTTGGTATTTCATGCAGATAATCATAACTCCGTCCAAGCAGCTGCTCATTTTGGGTACTGCCGTTACCCATTATGTCCCTTATGCCACGCCTCCATAAGTTGGGTATTTGTCCGAGTGTCACCAGTCATTCCTGAGAGCTTAAACTTGTTTTGCCGATGACTAGTGCAATCTACATCTTGATGAGTTTGAAAAGTCGTCCGTATGCATGTCTGTATCCTATTCTGCCATATTCGGTCAGCAAAACAACAAAAGGAAGTCCTAAAGTTGATTATAAGAAGTGGAAAAGAAAAGGCGAGGAACCTTCTGAAATAAGGAGAACCAGTTTTGGTCTAAGCAAGAAGCAGGAATAGGATAGCCTGTTACCGATTTTGATATCTCTTCTTATCATGGGCGTGAACACCTTCATATTCCCTATCCTATTATTACCGTGCCTCTATTTCCATTGAGGATGAATACCGAGGGGTATTGAAGAGGCATAGCTTGCAGTCAGAATGCAAAAGGCATAAGAATAAAACATCTGTTATTTTCTTAGCCACCAGGATAAATAACACGTCATCCATCTTTTGTTCGATATGGATAATCATGGAACAAATCGCTTTATAGACCATTTATAATATTAACGCGCAATACTTTGGAACTTTTTCAGGAACACTTATGCAACTTCTGAATCATATTTGGATTCCAGCCAATAATAATATTCGAACAGGGTAACGTCTTGGGATCACACAATGCATTGATAGATGAGTGATATGGTGAAGTTCTTAACAGTTGCACGTCATTAGGTTAATCATAGTTAAAGGAATCTTTCTGAGAGTTATAAGTATATTGGTGGTCATTTTTATGTAATATTAACCGTCAGAAACAAATATAGATGTACTAACATCCTAACATTGATCGCTGAATGGTAAGCTTGTTCATCGATTGGTTGAGGCCAGAGAGGCTTCTCGGTTATTGTAGTTTCAATGTTTCGTTGGAGAAGCACTGTGCAGCATCTTTCGACACGCAAGGCAGCACAAATACTTACTCGCACAAAGGATTCATCTCCGAGGCACCTCACACCGTACTATTCAATGTTGATGTATATACATACCTTACCTTCACCCTATGGCCCAGTAGAAACCAAACGTATTAAGTCAAATGGTTTTGGTTTTCCATTGATAGCGATGTGGAGTGTAACCCACCTGCACAAACAAAAAATAACTACCGCAAAGGTATAGTGATAGTTCTGCCAACTATTTTTTTTTCTTCCTTCCTTTTTTTCCCTTTGTTTTTTTCTCTGCTCATCGCTTAGTGATCCCATGTCGTTGTTGGGATACGTCGTTGTGTTTTTTCTCTTTTGCTGTAGTTATGCAGTAAACCTGACAGCTTTGTTTCTTCCAAAATGGTAAACCATCTTCATGGACATGTGGAATGGAGGGTCAGAACTGATGTCAATGGTCGTTGGGTAGGCTTGTCTTCGTTGTACCGAGGCCATTCTATTCCGAAATCAACTATGGGTTATTTCGACTTTGTCACAGTTTGACAGGTGAATGTCGACCATTCCCTCGTGAAGAGCAAGACGATTGTAGAGAAGGTCAGAAAAAGAGAAAAGAAAGGAAAGATTTGCGTTTGGAGGTTGATATTAACTATGGAAGTGGGCTGTAATAGAAGGATTTTGCCCACTTTGGTATAGTAGTTTTTACAAATAGATGTGTTCTTTTTTGCTGAGTAAGATAGGCAAGTGGCCGGCGCAGGCATGATTTTATCCGGAGTGATTGGAACATTGACCCTCGTGGCGTTATTGGGAACCATGTGTAGTAATCGTAGGAAAAGAGAGCGAGGATGGAAACTCGTGGCAGGGTAAGCGAAAGGACCTTTTGGTTTGACAGAATCTCTAACCAAGACGTTGATTGGTTGAT
Source organism: Apophysomyces variabilis (assembly GCA_002749535.1). Taxonomy (NCBI): domain Eukaryota; kingdom Fungi; phylum Mucoromycota; class Mucoromycetes; order Mucorales; family Mucoraceae; genus Apophysomyces; species Apophysomyces variabilis. The sequence continues at coordinate 2,098,278 of MZZL01000409.1, read as the reverse complement.
CAGCATGCTTGTGCTTCATGGTAAGCCACGTTGGTTTTTTTTGGCAACAACCAAGTCAGCGTCTCTTCCTATTTGGATTAACGAAGAATTTCATTTTAGCTATCCCGGCTGCCGTGGCGATGTTTGTCGTTGCGTATCTATTCAGTACAAGTACAATTTTCGTTGCAGGTACACGTTATGATCTATCCTTCATCCTTGCTGCGGTGACCTGGTGCAGTAGTTTGACGATCGCTTTGGCATTAACCCTGGCGGCCTTATTGGGACCACCAGAGTATCATTATGAGCGAATTGATTGATCGGATGGTATGCATGACCTGATCCAAGGAAAAGGGGCAATGAAACACATGGCTACAAGTCGGGGTTTTGTGTTGCCTAATTTCGCTATGCTACTAAAAAAAAATATCAAATGAATGTGTGCCGTTGCTATGCATGTCAAAATGGATGAAAAAGTAAAGAAGCATTCCGGATCTGTTTAGTATAGGGGAACCTTAAATTGGGAAGAGGAGAAAAAAGGAAAAGGAAAAAAGTATCCCAGATTGACCTCATCGTTGTTTGTGTGTATGTGTGTTATATCTGTATGTGTGTGTGTGTCGTGCACCTTTTTGGTTTAGCAATAGGTTCGTGCAACAGTCAAGGGAAAGGGAGATTTAAAAAATAGTCTCATTATTGTTTGCTTCCATTTCTCTCTTTTTCTCATTAGTATATATTTCTCTTTTTCTTCTTGCCTTCTTTCTTGGTACAATGTTTCACGCTTCAAGTTCAAGATATGAACGTTATGAAGTGCTACGACGTAATAGGGTTAACTCCACGAAAAAGAAACCATCCTTTTCATCCACTACATCAGGAGTTGACAGCGGCTATAACTCCTCCACTTCCACTTCTCCCACAACGGAACATGCAAGTTCAGCTGCAGAAACAACATCATCATCATCTATCATCAGTGAACCAACAGAAAGCATAACAGCTGATTCCGTTACAACCCTATCTCCCCCTCCACCCAAAAAGAAATCTTCTAATCGGACTAAGCAGCATCAGCCGCCTCGCAACCCGGACCTGGTGTACTCATGTCCTCGTCCACTTGCATTCCCGTTTCACAACGACTGTCATTTTCTGCCGGTGGCCGAAGCGGATCCTCGTGATGTAGTCCGTATGCGCGGGACACCTTCCGTCGCTAGTAGTAAAGCATCCAGTACGACGTTCGAGCAGGATAGTGCTTGTCACTCAATCCGTTCGACACAATCGCCCTCCGTTCGAAGTAGAAGCGAATCAACCACGAGTGGAGCAACACTGCTGAATTCTGTCCAAGGAGGCACTGTCCAATCCCTCCGATCATTGTTTTCATCCACATCCAAATCCGATAGTGCTACTCCTTCTGAACGATTACCAAGTCTGGAGATCAGGAAGGGCACGGTCCAGTCACTCAGGGAGCTGTTCAGTGGCGAAACGTCCCCCTCATCCTCTACCCCAACCTCATCAAATGAAACAAGAAGTTTCGTCGACGCGTCAAAAGCGTTTATCTCGGCTAAATTGGGTTTATCAGGCGCGAACAGCACATCATCCTCATCTGCATCCACCTCATCATCATTATCCATTTCATCATCAGCATATCGGGCTGTTAGAGACTTTTTCCGAAGAAATTCCAAAGCAGAAAGCATCAACGAAACAAGTCCACTCTTACCAAAGGATTCTAAATCATCCTTCTTTTCAAGTCCTCGTTCGTGGTTTGGACGGAAACACACAACTGACGACCCGCATGCCGAATCTTTACCAGATCAACTTCCTCAACCAGCAGCCACGCCTCCTCCCTCTCATACATCTCTCACATCAGCTATCAGAGGTCTGTTCAAGTCAAAAAAGCCTGATACAACCGATCCATGCAATCCTTCGACGTCCCGTAGGCGATCTTTCTTTTCGTTTGGACGGTCCAAGTCCGACAGTGAATCCAAGAAAAACGCTCCTTCCTCGTCTAATAACTCTTCTACTGTAAGTCGATGGTGGAGTGGTTTCAAGAATATCATGGGCGGCAAAAAGACGTCGCGTGTGGATGTGCTATAGTGTCTTTGCTTTTCTTCCTTCCCCTACTCTTTCTTATTCTAAAACACCCCTCTTCCTTGTCTATGCTTCCTTTAATGTATATGCCCCTAAACACTTCATCCCTTGCTTCTGTTTTTAATATGCTCCACTTTCTCCATCCTCCACTTGTCCTCACATTTATCACCCTCTCTCAACAACAAAAAACTTTCATTATTGCATGAATTACAAATTGTCTCTGAAGTAAGCAGTAATATATGCAAAAATGAAAATTGAAGAAAAAAAAAGTAATGCTTTTAATACTTCCATGTCCGATTATATTGGTCAATGAAAGGTGCCGTAAGAATGACTGGAAGACAAGGGCGTCTTCTTTCTATTCCCTATTCCTTAGCCCACACGCCCCTCGTATGCGTTGCGGTCAGCCAACACGCGTCATATCCGTGCCACGATGTTGGCCTTTGTGCAACGAATTGTGCGATCAACCTTTTGTCTGCTGATTTTAGGCTGAAAGTGCTATCCTGTGCTATTTGGACTCGATAGTAGCAACTCTATCCGATGATCACTCGGTTATTCGGGAAAAGAGCAAAAAGAAACTTTCTTTTCCATCTGGTTACCTACGCCATTTTAATAGATTGATGCATTGGGAGAATGCGCAAATCTTACATAGCCGCAGGCTGTTGTAGACTTGTTTTCTCCTTGGCATATTACCGAAATTTTGCATCTTTATTCTTATTTAGCTTATGGAGTCTTTCCCTGTTTCTTATATTCGGTAGAGCTTCCGTGAGAAGAGACTAAAAAAAATAGAAAATAGCACAATGGTAACATGACAAATGGGAACGATTGCCAATTGGAGTGATCTATGTTGTATAACTGAGCTTCCCGTTGTAGGACTCGCTTTTCCCGAATAAGGCTGCTGCAGAATACCCGATATATGCGGGACTGGCATTCGTTCGGAACAGATTCGTTTTTCAATTTTGTTTTGTAGCTTGCGATTGGGCGTAACTTAAAGAGAGGAATATTCAACGGTTTTCTTGTATCTTACAGACCAACTGGTTTATGTCAAAGATAGTCGTCATTTTCTGGTGATGTTGGTGGCGTGACCTTTCTCTTTTTTCCGAGGGTATGCTCTATGTCATGATGCTGCTATGGTTACCGCTGACTGTTTGATTTTATCCAGAGGTTTATAATGCTTATGACACGCTACGTGACCAGGCCGAAGTCAAACGCACTTTGTACCACCGCCATAGAAAGACATACCAAAAGTCTATCTTCTCCGTTCAAAATACAAGTATTTGACAGACAGGACTAGGGCATTCCGCTTTTCCCTCTTCCCCAAGAATCGCTTTACATAACTGTCAATCAATCTCGTCTTCTCTCATTGTTTCTAGTATTTCATTAAACCTTATAAAACTGATCAAGAAAAGAGCGTGAGTGTATTGTATAAATAATTCATCCAAAAAAGCTTATGCTTGTTTATTCATGGCGACGCTTAATGAGCGAAGTAATTCACAACTTACAGCTTTTTCCTTCCGCAAAATGAGGCATCCACTGTATATAGCGCTCCCAGGTTAACCCTAGTTAAATAGGCTGTACTCCAAGAATAAGCCATCTCGGCTAACGTCCACATCGAATTCTTGTCCGGATTAGTTATCCAACTGCTTCCGCACCTTGCTCCACTCGTGACATGGAATTGATAGGCCAAAGATATCCAAATAAGGCCTGAGATAGACTGAATGTTCGTAAATATAACCATAGCAAATTGTGACACGATAAAAGAAACCGGCCCGATACCGGATAATGATATAAACGACGCTTGATATGACTATTCGTAAGCGTTCTGGTCTATAATGTTTCTTAAGATAGCTCTTCTTTTCCAGCGCAAGGATAAGGGAGTTCAAAAAACAAAACACTTTAACCAGAAAGGTCTTCTCTTCTACTTCTCTCATGAGTCATTGTTAGAATAACTCTTACTGCTGCAGACCAAAGAAGAATAAAACTAGTTCCCATGAAAATTAAACTCCGTCCAATGGGAGACCTAAATGATCACTGTTACGGTTTGTTGCTGTGAATTTCTACATGTGGCTGACTGAAACAAAACGCAAACAGAAAAGCAAGTCTATGCATGTATAGCTCTATGATGCACATTGGATCTATCAAGCGTATAAGACAACTTCACAGTTCAACGACAATTGAATAGAAAGCTAGTAACCTAGTAGCAAAGGATTAACGTGACTATGGAATGGTGGTGCTAATCTCCATTCGAGTATCATTAAATTCGGCAACGGCAAAACAACCAATTCTCTTAGCTATAAATACGGTGAACAGCCATAAACCAATAAAGTTTTAGTTGGATGGGTACCAGTCATTGGTTACCCTGGTAAAAATTTGGAAGCAGTCCATAGACCGGCTGTAAACGAATTAGCAAATACAGAAGAAAGCACATTATTAGCGACGACTAGGTTGTATAACCTATCTCAGATTCCAATACACGAGATGCGTGCAACAGTGCCGAGATATTGAGAAATATCTTCTTTAGTATGTTTACGGTATGTTGCATCTGCATTACAGATCTTGAAGTATTTCATTCTATCAGAGCATAAACAAATGATGTTCTGCTTAATGACATAGTTAATAATCGAGTAGTTACAAGAAATGTGGGTGTATATAATACTCGATCCAAACAAGGTGCGACCTGACGTACAGGATTTAGCGTATCTGCTGCTGTAGATTGAAATAAAGTCTGACGTACGCCTACCGCATGTATACATAAAAGCCAACTCTGATTTTTCTGTTTGGCCAAAAATAGCATTCAATGTTGATGCGTTTCTGTTGTTTCAGCTCCATTGGTAAATTATTGATAGAAATAAACATTAGCTTACTTACGAAACTTGTCAAGTAATATATCTTGCTTTCTTGTTTATTTTAACTAAGTATACCGAAAATTGTAGATCGCTTGGTAACAGGTTTGTTCGCCATGTCATGCAACAAGGTAATTCTGTTTCTCGGTTAATAACATGGTTCCAACGTTGGGAACAAGACAAAGCATGCTACCTTCCAGCTAAATCCTCAAAATGGTTTGTTGATGTAGGAAAAAATACCCACCCATTGTGCGGAAGTCATGTTATCCATCGTAAGTGTGGAAATTGTCATCCGAATTGGCCGAACATGAATATTCATTAACGTCCTTACAGCAAACTCAGGGTTAGTATAGTCATTCTTTCTATAGCTTTGAATTGCAGCTATGTCACCGGAGCCCTTGTGGTCTTTCATTCTTATCGCTCATCAACTATAAAAACATCTCGCATGTTCATCGCAGCCGTATGATCCTGATTTCAGTATGCTACCTGGCGTGATTCGTATTGTACAAACCAATACAACATGCAATTCTCGGGCCTTGTTGACCGCTTGCAATCGGGCCTTTCCTTAATTTTTTCGAGCTTTTTTTTGCGTCAATACGGGTATATTCGCGAAGTCAAATCTTCGCCAACCATAACGAGATATGTCGGCGACTGTCAGAATAGATAAGAGACTAGAAATGGACACCATAAACTTAAGCATCCCTTTTTTCCCAAGAGGTTGAAGTTTTAATCCGTTGATTATAGTTTTCCTTAACCGCAGTTACGTGCCCATGCATTGAATGTGCAAAAGTCAATTACCATAAGCAATTACGAAAGGGCCTTTTTTTTTTATATCGTGCTTGTCATTGAGGCGATGAAACAACCCACTTCTTGTCATTCTGAACCAGAAGGCATATCACTACTTGCCTGTTGATGGTAATGTCTCGCATCTGAAAGCCGTAAACAGGCAGTATCGCAAACTTCCAGCTTTCCTTTGTATCGGTAGTCTCTTTTGATCAAAATACATTGCTTTGAATGGCATCTGTGATTCCTTGAATAAATGCTTCAAGACTGGCCGCTTCAGTTTCAGAGAGCGATTTAAATCTTTTTGGAAGCTTAAGTGAATATCGTTTTCCGGTTGCTTCCTAAACTGTGTACTTAAGGCTGGATCGCAGGGGCTTAGATAGAGAATATGCGTTTATCAGATAAAAGAATTACTGCAATAAAACTTAAATGATGCAATGGTGACTTACCTCTCCCACCGTTCGTTGAACTTATGGGCATGAAAGTTGCCTTGGGCAAGTGCGTCAATCCCAGTATGTTTAGCTTAAGCAAAGCAATTTGCTTTCCATAGCTGCGCAATGTTTGTTCCCGCTCAACAGACTGAAAGGCTATAATCCGATTATTATACAGAAGCTATCAGTAGTATATTTCCGCTTTGCAGCAATATCTGTTAATAGACGTTTGACTGGTCTCACTGCTGCGTTATTTTTTCTCTCGTTATCGGTGCTACGCTTTCCTATTGGCGCAAAAATACATCATACAAAAAGTTGGTCATTGGTGTGTGGTAACTTCAATAAGCGTATCAGTGACCATCTATCTCGCTACGTTAAGAAGGATCACATTTATAGGATTTGGGTCTGCCTGTTCCAACTCTGTGTAACATCAGTTTAAAGAATTTTCCCACAATATCTGAGGAATAAAAAGCGGGTCTTTTCTCCTTTATCCTCCGTAATATAATGCTTGGCAACCCTACCAGACAGTGTGCCTACATTGGTCTGGGTGCTATGGGAGCACCCATCTCCGGCCATATTGCAGATCATCTCGAAGAAAGCGGTTATCCGCCTCTTTTAGTCTATAATCGAACAAAAGCAAAAGCGATTGACGTACAGAAATCCCATGAAGTGGCAATTGCAGAATCGGTAGAGGCATGTGCCAGGTCGGATATCATATTTTCCTGCTTGTTTGATGATGAAGCGGTAGAAGAAACGATCGATAAGTTACTTGGCGCCAATCTGCAACCAGGAACGATTTTTGTAGATCAATCGACCATCTCTCCTACGACAGCCACAAGAATATATGAGAAAACTGCTGCTGCCAACGTGCACTATGTCGCATGTCCTATTCTAGGCCCTCCTTCTAAAGCTGCCTCGGCAGATCTGACGGTGTTGATAGCTGGTCCTCTTAGCGCGCGTTCAGTAGTCATTCCTCTTCTTATTCCAGTCATCGGGAAGAAACACGTAGAAATCGGAAACGACCCGTCCGACTCACTACGACTCAAACTATGTGGCAATATGTTATTTTCCGGCATCCTCCTCTCGCTGACGGAAAGTTTGACGCTTGCCGAGGCCTCGGGATTAAGTCAAGATAGATTCCAAGAGCTTGTGCAGCTTCTGTTTCCGAACTCTCTTTTCAGTCTGTACAGTGACAAGATGATCAAACAAACATACTATAACCAAATTAACTTCCCCATATCGGGAGCACAAAAGGATGTTGGGCACATGATGTCTCTGGCTAAGTCTGTTGGGGCACCTTCGATCATTGCAGAAACCTTTCTACGGCATCTAACAAAGGTTCGGGATCAGAAGGGGGATATCGATATCACTGGAGTTATCGAAAGTAAGTTTATTTTGAACGAAGGAAAAGATAAAATAACCCTAAGTGTGTTACATCAGGTCAACGTGGAAGAACCAATCCTTAGTCTAAACATTCAGTGTTTGCTCAATATCTGAAAAGTCACTCCATTCTTATGGATGTTCTGGATAAAATTGGGCGCAGTTATAGTATGGACCATTGAGACTAATTATCCACACACAGGGCAGCTGTGTACATGCATAAATTTGGGTGGATGAAGAGACTTATGGAAGAATGAGCATTACTGTAACAACTCTGCGATTTTTGCTTAGAATAACGTAATTTCCTTTTTTGGTTCGTTGCTCTGATGAAGATGGTGTTGCTGCCAGGGGCAAAGGACATACTTTCCAGAACGTTGTTGCCATGACAAATCCTTGGCTACCGATTTTTTTTTGAGATCTTTGCCATTTCTTCCATGAACATAAGAACACACATTATAAAATGACCTCTGGTAATACTGTAAGGCGCAAGCTTAGGAGGTTGTTTTGTGTAAAAAGCCATTGGATGTGATCTATCACTACTTTATCAGTCTCCTTTATTTTTCTGTGCCCGTAAGTAAGACAAGTCAAATTCTTTGGATTTTCTTTGTTTTCTGGATCACACAGTCTCCGTCGCATGAACTGCTACATTTCTACACGTATTACAAACATAGATCACTACCTTGCTGAGCCTGGACCATTAGATCGCCATTTTTGTCCATTCGGAGAAGCACCTTTAAGGAAAGTACCAGTTATTCGGATCTTTGGCTCAACACCAGGTGGTCAAAAAGCATGTATGCATGTACATCAGGTAATTGGTCGCGAACAAGAGCGTCATTTGTAACCTACTGCTTTGGTTAGGTGTATCCGTATTTCTTTGTACCGTATACATTAAAATCAGAAGATTCCGATCAAATCTTACACGACATTTACCAGTTCGGTCTCTCATTGAATCAGGCTCTTAGTCTTGCACAAGGCAAAACAACAGCGATCAATGATGGTCAGTACATTGCTGCTATCATGTTAGTAAAGGGCGTACCCTTTTACGGATATTATGCTGGATACCAAACCTTCCTCAAGATATATCTCCTTAACCCTGGGGACAAAAAACACGCGATTGACATTTTACAGAGTGGTGCAGTAATGGCCACGTCCTATCAACCGTACGAGGCACATATACCATTTGAATTGCAGTTTATGATGGACTATAACTTGTACGGTATGGACTGGGTGCATGTGGCAAAAGAAGGTGCAGATATGACCTTGAAATTTCGAAAACCCTTAATGGAAGAGCCTAAGGCGAAATACCTAAGTCAATCATATTCTTATCCTGCTGATCATCCTTTGTATACAGCAGAAACAGTCTCTCCCGATCATCAATCTGAACAAGAGCGATCCAGCTATTGCGAGCTTGAGCTTGATATCACAGTGGGATCTATCTTGAACCGTCGCAGTCTGAAAGAACGTGATATTCACACCGTTATTGGAAAAGAATCGAAACTTGACATTGATCATGAAAAACTGGTCAGCTCTTTAGCTACTATCTGGATGGACGAACAGAAACGAAGAGAATCACGAGGCGATCCCCTCATTTCATCTGAGACGATACCCGAAGAGCGCATGCCTGACAATACCTGGTCAAACGAAGCTGATTTACGAGCTATGATTCAAGATATGATTGAGAGAGAGGGAAACTTGAGTGCCAAGGTGCAAAAGACGTTTCCTAATGTTGTAACGGCGTTTCAGGCCGTTGATGCATTGTATCGAACCGCAGAACAACCGGAAGAAAACGAACAAAATGCTTTTCCCTCATCTTCTCGCGATATACGTGAAGATAGATACCAATATTCAGCCCTTGAAGATAAGTTCTTGCTATCAAAAGTCATGGCAACACCCTCTCGATATCGTGATTTAGCCGAAACAACTATAACACAGGTTGATCGTCATATGATCAATTCTCCGTCCTTTTTGGAGAATGAAATATCTGAACAGCAGGAAGAGCTTTTAGCCATGCTGGAGGAGGAGGATGGAAAAAGACAACTAGAAAATGGGGATGAGCAAGAAGGAGAAGAAGAGAAAGAAATTTCTCAATGGATTAAAGAACCTAGCCTACATGAACCCTCATTATTACAACGTCCTCATTTAACAGTGAACTATGATCGCGATAGCGATTATGATCATGAAGAACTTTTGTTTAGGTAATCACACCGTGTATTTGGTTCACTAAATCGGTCCTTAACTGTTTTGCGAAAAGACCTCGAAAACTGGATTTTGAGACTGAAATAGCCAGACAAGAGCAAATCAGTCGTTTGCATGTTCAGCCGGTTCGTGGATTAGATGATAGCTTTTTTAACGATGTAGGTGTGAGCGAGATCCCGCCATCACCATCCAAGTAAGTGGTTCGTCTTTGTTTTGATGCATGCAAAGCTCTGATACGTCCTATATTAGCCGTGCTAAAAGGAAAAGGGCAAACATACCACAATACGATGGAGCAGTTGATGACGATAATTATCTTGGAGAAAGTGGTGATGTTTCTGCACCTGATTTGGAGAAATTACGAAAAGTTTTGAAGAGAGCATGGACTGGGAAGAGTAAGAAAGAGAAAAAGGAAAAGCTAAGGCGCTTGAAATCGTCTATCCATGTGGAAAACAATAGGCGAATAGCAAATATGCTTGAAGAATACTACTCATCGCTAGATAATGATTGTGATAGCGATACAGAAAGAAAGGAAGAAGGTGACATACAACCGTCTTCTAAGAACATTGGTAGCCTATCACAGACATCCAATTATCATGGGTGTGGCACGCCATTTTCTTCTTACTGTGTCTACGAACCGGAACAATCAGGGCAAAATAATCATCCAATGCCTGAAGCATCTCTTAATGCAGACATCAGTGAGGAACCGAGATACTCCACGGATATATTACAGAGATCTTCAGAACTTGATGGGTTGGAGGACTACCGACGTAGTAACTTAGAAAGACGAAATACAGCTAGCAGTAGCGAAGAGACACCGGCTTATTTCACTCGGTCCATTCAAGAGATGTGGTCTCCAATCGCCGAAGACAGGGAAAAAAGAGATTCCTTTTATGTCAAACCGCCAGTACCACTATCTCCAACTGAAGAACACAAGCGTATCCGGAATCCTGGTCAGCAACAAACTCCACCGATGACTAAATCTTGGAAATACATATATAACGAGGCACCTCCCACGGTTGCTAACCCAGCAGCAACTTATCAGGAACCTTACTATAGTAATCCAAAAGATGTACCATCGTTCTCCAAAACGACATCTGGCAAAGGACTTAAGGTTCTTTCCAAGAGCGCTCAACATCTACAAGAGCAGGATGAAAACCCTGGTATTGAAACAGCTATTGACCAGAACTTGTGGAAAATATCTCGTATCAAAACCTGGTCTTTAGCTGAAGAGCCACCTACGGTGCGTGAAGTCAATGAATGGCTCAAGGAAAATACCGAGGAAAGAGAGAAAAAAAGGATCAATCGACGATCGCAGGTAAAAAGGCTGAAGCGTTTAGTAATATTCACATGACCAATGATGAATAGCTTGATGCATCATACTTGACGAACTCCTATGATTTCCGATATAGCCTTTCCAAACCAAAAGCCAAAGTAACTCGTATCAGAGATTACCTGGAATTGTTTAGTTTGGAGATACATGGTAAGTTATATTTTAGCTATTGATGTCCATTCATGTTAACCTACCACAGCAAATTCGGCCAGTGGTCGACTTCCAGACCCAAAGCATGATGCGATACAGGCAATTTTTTGGTGCTTACAGACTGAAAATGAATACATAGCCTCCAATGGCTTCCAGGAAGGTTACCATGTTGGAATTATTGCCATGCACGATATTGACATATCTAAGGTTGGCATTCATGGTAAAGCATCCCTAATAAAAGCTCCACTCCGTGATATCTTTCATTCATGACTCGTATTTGTAATAGGCGTTGATATTACTTATGTGGAAAACGAAGAAAACTTAATCCACACACTGATTGATAAAGTCAGACTTTACGATCCAGATCTTCTCGTGGGATACGAACTTCACAATTCATCTTGGGGATACGTTATTGAAAGAGGAGAAGTTTACGGTAACTTTGCGATAGCTTGGATAAGACAAAGTAATCATGTCTTTATAGATATTAATGTGATAAACGATCTGTCCAGAGTAAGCATTTCTGCAAATACTCTCAATTATGATCGGTGGGGATTCCGCAAAGCTTCAGTTTTTCGCGTTACTGGACGTCATATGATGAATGTTTGGCGCCTGATGCGGAGCGAGATAGATTTGACGAGTTACACGTTCGAAAATATAGCTTACCATGTTCTTCATCATCGGTACGTAATCTGACCGTGTTCATGGTCATGAAGAATACATTGTTATTAACAAAAACTACTGGATTAGAATGCCGCATTATAGTCAAGACATCTTAACAAAATGGTACACCGCAGGGCCTGCTGTATCAAGATATCGCCTGTTTCGCTACTACTTGGATCGTGTCCAGATGAATCTAGATATACTGGATGTATCGGAAGTAGTGAATAGGACATCAGAATCGGCGCGAGTCTTCGGAGTGGACTTTTATTCCGTGATAACTCGTGGTTCACAATTTAAGGTTGAATCAGTCATGTTTCGCATCGCAAAACCAGAAAATTATATGCTTATCACTCCCAGCCGTAAACAAGTATGAATACTGCGATCTACAGTTAGTGAGTTCTTTAACACGTCATATCATCAGGTTGGGCAGCAACGAGCCATCGAGTGTCTTCCAATGATTATGGAGCCAGTCTCTCAGTTTTACAGCAGCCCCCTGCTCGTTTTGGATTTTCAGTCTCTATACCCATCAATTATGATTGCGTACAATTATTGGCACGTCATACATTTATGTCTCTATGGCATCTGACATTCTATTATAGCTTTTCGACATGTCTTGGGAAAGTTCGCGCTCCTGGAGATTCGACCAAGTTCGGTATAGGGAATTTGGATTTGCCTGAGGGTTTACTAGGAGTTTTAAAGGACTATCTCACAGGTAAACCGTATAATCTTTAAACGGAATCTGGCGCTGAACCGCTTGTAGTATCGCCCAATGGAGTTATTTACGTAAAGAGATCGATTCGGGAGGGTGTGCTGGGGAGAATGTTGACTGAGGTTTTGGATACCAGAGTTATGGTGAAAAGTTCGATGAAAAACTACCAAGATGACAAGGTAACCTTCTGTAGAATATCAATTTTAAGCATACTATGTATTTATCATTGTATGACTCATGTCAGGGATTGTTGAGGAAACTGGATGCTCGGCAGCGGACGCTAAAGTATATAGCCAATGTCACCTATGGCTATACATCTGCTACATTTTCTGGTAGAATGCCTGCTGTTGAAATCGCTGATAGTATTGTGGAAACCGGAAGGAAGACGTTAGAAAAAGTGTGCTATCTTTGAATGCAAGGACAAATATTGCCTGTACTGACAAGTTCCTTAGGCTATTAAAATCATCGAGCAGACCGAGAAATGGGGTGCCAACGTCGTTTATGGAGATACTGATAGCGTGTTTGTGTATTTACCGGGTAAAACGCGTGATGAAGCATTTGTTATTGGTGATGAAATCGCGGCCACGGTCACCAAGATGAACCCAGCGCCGGTAAAATTGAAGTTCGAGAAGGTATCGTTATCCTTGTACAGAAATGCGCTTGTTAAACAATCGCATGCATAGGTATATCATCCTTGTGTACTTCTTGCCAAGAAACGATATGTCGGCTTTAAGTACGAAAAACCAACGGACGAAATGCCCGAATTTGAGGCAAAGGGGATAGAGACTGTAAGAAGGGACGGGACACCCGCGACGCAGAAGATCTTAAAAGCTTGTCTTAAGTAGGAGGATCATTTTTTTTATTTCGATCTACGCTTACTTTTTTTTTATTGTTGATACAGGATCCTTTTTAAGACGCAAGATATGTCTGAACTGAAACAATATCTATACCAACAGTGGACAAAAATCCTTTCTAATCGTGTGCCTTTGAGAGATTTCATCATTGCTAAAGAGGTCCGACTGGGTTCGTATTCATCACAAGGTTTGCCACATGGTGCACAAGTGGCTTTGGCCAAGATGTCCATCGATCCACGCACAGAACCACAATATGGAGAGCGAGTGCCGTATGTAGTTGTATACCGGGGCCCTAATGCAAAGTTGAAAGAGAAGGTTGTCAGACCAGAGGCGTTGCTATGGAATACGTAGGTTAACGTATCAGGGTGATGAAGATATAATTGCTAAAAGATATTTAATAATGCAGTTCTCTTCGACTTGACGCGGAATACTATATCCGCAAACAAATCATACCACCTCTGGAAAGGGTTTTCAAGTTAATTGGAATAGGTAACTATAGGTAGTTAATAGCAAGTAGATTAACTACGAACGTATTCTGCATTAGATATCAAGGCGTGGTATGACGAAATGCCTCGGTCTCAAAAGGCAGCTGCGTTGTCACTATCCTATTATGCCAGACATAAAGAAGGGAAGGCTGTTAATCGGATCGACCAATATTACATCAGTAGCCATTGTCTTGTTTGTCGAAAGCTGACCGATCTCCGTACGTATAAAGGAGAAACAATGTTACCAGTGTTTAACTTTCATTTTCACGTTAGCTATTTGCTTAGCTTGTCAGAAGGAACCGGAGCACTCCCTATTTGTTCTAGTTTCGAGACAATCACAAACACAACGAAAGCTGAGCGATATGCTTCGGATATGCCACAACTGCTCTAAAGTCCAATCTGGGATAGATCACCCATGTGATTCGCTCGATTGCCCTGTCCTTTATGAACGGATCAAGGCCAGAAACGATGTTCTTGCAACGTCAACGTACGACTCGCTTATCAAGCAATGGACGACTTTAGAGAATCTGTTCTCAGATCATGTGCGATAAACTTCATCGTAGCATTTATATGCATTTTATTGAGAATGAAAGCAATTTTTCGTCTTATTTTTCACAACAAATCCGGTAATATAATTTATACTAGCCAATAAATATTAGACCAGCCAAATTGAAGGCACCCATTAGATTGCGGATATATCTAATTATTGGTTGCATCATGGACGATGCAGTTGGCAGTGGAGTTTAATATTGAAACCATTTTTACGCTAAGCTCGCACAAAAAACAAAAGGGATAGATACACTGTTAGCATAGAAATCATGGTACATATTATGTTTGACTCGCATACATTTGATTTTACAGGAAACGCGACGTTCATTCGAGCAGCAGGAACTTCTTAAGCTTGCATTTTTTCCTCAGGACACACAAAAGTCCGTTTGGCGGTGGTTGTAACTCCGTTCTTGACACTTTGTGAAGACAATGAGCGCTGGCAACTACTATTTTCAATGGAAAGACATCCAAGACAGTTGGTTTCAGCAATACCGAAATTATAATTTTGTTTCCTTCGAAGCGTTACGAGACTTCTTTGATCCAAAGAACTTTTTTGCGCCGAATGCAAAGACAACTGGCATCATTCTACATGCTGGTATGACATGACATGCTACTTACTCTCCTTTCCTTTACGATGACTCTACTTTTAGGCGTTGATACCGATGGTGTATGGTTTACGCTTATCACACCATCGGCATGCTCTCGGTTACGACAAATTTTGAGCGAGTACTTGATCTCCAAAGTGGGTGCCACGGTGCCCGTACCAATCGAACCTCTGAATCCGCGTACTTACACCGATGTTAAATATGCCGCTATGACAGACAGAAACGTCTACCAGCGTTGGCTACGTAACGTCAGCAAAGCTAATAAGGGACGAGAGCGTATGCAAGAGGCGAAAAATATGTGGAAGCAGGCCAAGTCATTGATTGAGGACAAACAATACGTGTTATTTTCCATCGATATTGAAGCATGGGAGCAGGATCATTCGATCTTACTTGAAATTGGATGGAGTATGTATGACACGCGTAATGACCAATACATGGACCAACACTACCTCGTTGACACTTATCGACATCTTCAGAACGGTAAATATGTGGATGATCATAAACTACGGTTCCAGTTCGGCACTTCTGTTTGGTGCACACTCAAACAAGCGTTGGAAGAATTGAAAAAGGACTTGGATTGGGCTACTCAGCGTGACGGTGGCTTCGTTTTGGTTGGTCATGGCCTTGACAGTGATTTAAAATACCTGCAACAACACAAATTCCTTTGGCCTGGGCATGCGGGCGAGGAGGATATACTTGATGTTAACAAGAGCGCTCTAGTTGCTATACTGAACACAGATACTATATATGCTGCATCGATTTCTAATCTTCATAATCCACCGTCCCTGGGGAAGATATTGGCGGAATTGGAGATTGAGCACTGGTGTCTACATAACGCAGGTAAGGGTAGCATGTTACACAAAAAGAACAGAGCACGAACCAGTTCTAATTCCCATGCTCCTTGTCATATTTAGGCAATGATGCTCATTACACGATGGAGCTTTTGATGGCTCTCATAGATAGGTTCCCAGAAAGCTAGTCTCTTTCTTTTTTTGGTGAATCATTCCTTAGTGATTTGTATACTGTGAGCAATGATGAAGAAATACACGTTCAGTTGGCGGTAAACGGGGATTGACACATTTATACAGACAGGATATGTTCCAAGTTTAAGACCCATAAGCATAAAAACTCAATTATTCTGTCAATATCGACAACTTCAGCGAACAAAAAACTTTTAAGCAAACATGAGATAAACTCAAAATAGAAGAGATAGCTGCGTAACGACAAGCAGCACGCATATTTTTAAAAATGTCATCACTGGCCTAGTCATTTTCATCGTTATCCTCATGTTTCATATGGGCTTAGCTGTAAGAAATTTCGATATTGTTTTAAAACTTCGTGTGAAACGTTTGGCAATTGCGAGGTCTTTATCCAATGCGACGTATTTAATGCTCATGTTACTTCTGTGCAATATTAGAGACGCATGGTAAAATAAGACATATTGTTATCGAATTGTTCGAAACCTTTTAGCGGAGAAACTAAGAATGTGGTTTCATGCAAAAGCAGAGTTTTGCTTTTACTGATTTGTACCTATACTTTTAAGAAAGTTAATTAAATGACGGGTAAGATTCACCTGAAATCTTGCTTTCTGATGTAGGACAGTTGCATAATGATCTCAGCAAAAAGACTAAAAAAAAAGGTGATAGTTAAAGTTGAATATGCTTTCATTAGACTATTCTTCTGTCGGACAAACATCAATGTCTATCATGCCATTGGCAATTTGGTGCGACAGAAACAGGTTGAAAATGGGATGTCCGTGCAGGCGCTGTAACAATTCGAATAGTCGAAGGTTTTTTTCCTCAATGTAGCGTTTCAACTTTTGTAGGACAAAGTCATCGTAGGTCATGGTGCTTTGTCAGCTGCCCATCGAAAGCTTGCAGGTACTGTTCTAGGATTGAACATGGAAGAAAGGAAAGAGAGGGATATAGGAACGTATGTTTCACGCTGCACCTGTGCGCACACAAAATCTCTTGTGTTTGATACGGTTTTCTAAGCAAAATAAGAAAAAAAACTGACGCCATCTGATTGATGTTGTCCATGTACCACCCGCTTTTAGAAGGTTGAGCATTTTCTTTCGAAGCCATGCATGAAGTCCGACAAAGATGAGGCAATTAGTAGACAAGATCAATAGGATGTAGTCAAGTATTAGAGGATGGACATATCTGCTTTGGATCGATAACACAGTTTAAGTGTTGTTACATGCCCATCTTTTATGTGCACACCTTCCAGCCCTTTCTGCCACCCCCCTAAACCAAAGGAGGCAGGCGAAGCCACCTTAAGTTGAGCTCCGCGGGGGCCGGGCGTCTGTGATTAATTTCGCGCAAACACCCAACAGTGCAAGTTAAATAAAAACAACTCCCCCCACTCTTCCAATGTCTGCATTCGGTAAAGGTCTCCGGGAACTCCGTGTTCATTTCTGTCAAAATTCCCCTGCCAGCCATGGCCTAAGGTACAGGAGAATAACAACACCTTGTCACCATTGCAAAAAAGAAGGGAATAGAAAAAGGACTAAAATCAAAGCGTTTGGTGAATAGAGAATTCATCACAAAGAACTACACCGCCATCAAAAAGGCAAACCCCGAAATCCCCATTCTCATTCGTGAAGCAAGTGGTGCAGAAGCTCGCGTATTTGCTCGTTTCGGTAAGCACTCCTTACCTATTAGAATGAGAAGAGTGTCTGATAACCATGTTCCGCGTTACGTCATATAGACAAGGGCGTCGAACGCAAGATTGTTTTCCAGAATGCGTCTGAACAAGACATTAGCAAGTCATTCAGCGAGTTGACCAAATAGAATGGAAAATAAAGAAAAAGCGAGAATCCTAGGTTCCCTTTACCCAAATATTCGACAGTCCTCTCTTATGCAGGACCATGAACTATCCCAGCGTATGAAAAAGTTCAATACGAGATTATAAACATTTGACATTGCTTGTCCTTCACAAGCGTATTCCTCTGGCAGATTATTGTCACGATCCACCTTACCCGCTCATGCGTATCAACATAAGCCGAAAAAGAAAAAAAAATGGCAGCACGCATTTTTCTGCTAGACACGGTTGGAAGGAACCCCCCAGATTTGGAAGATATCATTAGGCTTTCCATCATTCATAATGCACCATAGGCAATTAATACGAAAGAGAGGACTATGCTTTCTTTCCCTTTTTGGCCCATCCTCATTCAGACGGAGTAATTGCATAATTCCTTTGCTGTATTCCATTTCTAATGGCGATTGACGTGGCAAAGATCATATACAGAGCGTCTTGTTAAAGGAGAATAATGCGAGCTACAATGCCAGCATCCTATTCATGTAATATTTCGCCATTTCCCTTTACTGCAAAGGATCAAGCCATTAAAGCTTGTATCGCACTATTGGCAAACTTTTTCGTCTTTTGGAAAATTATATCATCAACAAGAGGATACGACAACTCGAATGCAACAAGTATTCAAGTGATTGTTAGCACGCGATGCTTCCGGACAATGACACAATTCCCTTTTTAAGCATGCTGTATGGATGGTTAATGGTTAAGTGTGACTCATTCCCGCCAACCGCACCACAGTGAGAGAAGATGTGGCTTAAGGCTGAGATTATTGGATATATTTCCCGCGTTTGCCCTTACGCTTTGTTCCAACGCCCCTTTTTTCCCTGAAAAAATGACAGCAACCTCCAAAATCTCATTACCCAAGTTGACTCCATCGACTAAAGCATTTGCCAGTGCTCTCAAACTTATTCTGGCCTCTAATGTTGCAGGCGCTAAAGTGGATCTGTCAAACAGCGAAACTGTATCCCTTGTCTTACCAGAGTTGGCCTTGACTGACGCGAATGCTGGTGTCAGGTAAACCACAAAATAGGTGCCTTTGGCCCATACTGATGGAATGAACGAAAAAGATATATTTTGAAGTCGACAAACTTTGACGGTTCAACCACTGCTTTGATTCAAAACGCTGCCGTCGAAAAGGAAGAGCTATTCGCCATTGTCCTTCAGAAGAAAAAGACACAAGAAGGTCTTCAGGCTGCTGAAGCTGCTCATGTACAGTATAATAAGGCGTTTAGCAAGGTAAGACAGAATGGAGTGTCATCCGTTTCGCATTAATAAATTTTGACTTTTCTATCGGCTTTCTCAGGATGGCAAGCTTACTTTCGTAGACGTCATTTACTTTGGTTCTCTGTTCGAAGCTTTGTCTGAAGCAGATGACCGAAGCAAGAAATACCCATCATTGGCTGCATGGTATGATGTTTTATCAAAGTCAGAAGTGATTAACAAGGCATTGGAGCTGGTTAAGAGCCAGGTAAGCGGAAATAACGTTTATTGCTTGGGAAAGTCCAGACTTATTGATTTGTTTACGTAAGGTTGTTGTCAAAGCTCCCAAAAAGAAAGCCGCTGCGCCTGCCGACAAAAAACCAACCCAACAGACACCTTTACCTGAATTAAATCCTGCTACGCAAAAGGTGAATCAAAACGCAATCATGACAAATAAGCATGGCAATGAAAAAGTGTATGTGTATCCAGGTGGCCTAGTATGAACTGTGGCTGATCCATGCTACTTTCTAGATTGCCTGTTCCCGGTGAACGCAACATACTGATTACCTCCGCTCTTCCTTACGTTAATAATATTCCTCACTTGGGTAATGTCGTCGGATCTACGCTTAGTGCAGATGTATTTGCAAGGTAAAAAACGTTTGGTCAAAAATCCATTGCTTGATGTACTAACGTGGGAAAAAAAAACAGATACTCTCGCGCACGCGGTTACAATACCTTGTATATTTGCGGTACGGATGAATACGGTACAGCCACCGAAACCAAGGCTTTGGAAGAAGGTGTATCATGTCAGGCTCTTTGCGATAAATACAACGCTATCCATCAAAGCGTGTACAAGTGGTTCGGCATCTCCTTTGACCACTTTGGTCGAACCACCACACAGAAGCAAACTGACATTGCACAGGCTATCTTCAAGAAGGTGCATGCACACGGCTTTTTGGTTGAGGAAACTATGACCCAGCTATACTGTGAACATTGCCAACGGTGAGTGACGAAGTATGCTTTAAATGACATGAGAACTAACTTGAGCGGGGTTAGGTTTTTGGCTGATCGGTATGTTGAGGGTGTCTGTCCTCTATGTAAATATGAGGTAACGTATTTTAACTTCCTTGCTGAATACAGGATATTCATCCTGGTTGCATTAGGATGCTCGTGGTGATCAATGTGATGCCTGTGGAAAGTTGTTGAATGCAACTGACCTGATCAAACCTCGTTGCAAACTGGATGGGAAATCACCTATCAGCAAAGATTCGCGTCATTTATTCTTGGACCTTGCTAAACTTCAGGGTGATGTCGAGAAGTTCTTCGAGAAGGCATCCTCAGAAGGCAAATGGTCCAGCAATGGTATCAATATTACACAGTCATGGTTGAAGGAGGGATTGCGACCTCGTTGCATTACACGTGACTTGAAATGGGGTACACCAGTTCCACTTGCTGGATATGAGGAGAAGGTCTTTTATGTCTGGTTCGATGCACCTATCGGATACCCTAGTATCACAGCCAACTATACGGATGATTGGGAGAAGTGGTGGAAGAATCCGGAGAATGTCAAGTTATACCAGTTTATGGGCAAGGACAACGTTCCATTCCACTCTGTGATCTTCCCTGCTTCGGAGATTGCTACTAAGGAGAACTGGACCATGGTTCATCACATTAGCACAACGGAATATTTGAATTACGAAGGTGGCAAGTTCTCCAAGTCTCGTAACGTGGGTGTGTTTGGTACGAACGCTGAGCAAACCGGCATTCCTCCTTCGGTGTGGCGTTACTACCTTCTTTCGTCCCGCCCGGAGACGAGCGACTCTATGTTTACGTGGAATGAATTTATTACCAAGAATAACAGCGAGCTGTTGAACAACCTTGGCAACTTCGTGAACCGTACTATCAAATTTGTGATTGCCAAATACGACAGTGTGATTCCCACGGCCGATTTGTCGGGTGAAGCGGAAGTAGCTTTGATTAATGATGTCAATGGACTGCTTAAGCAATATGTGGAGGCTATGGAGGATGTCAAGATCCGACTGGGTCTTTCTCTTGTGATGGCTATTTCCGCGCGTGGTAACCTGTACCTGCAAGAATCCAATTTGAGCAACACTCTGTATGCTGAGCAACGCGGCAAATGCGATGCAGTTGTGCATGCGGCGATCAATTTGATCTATTTGTTGTCAGCCGTGATGTTTCCGTTTATGCCTGACACATCTGAAAGTATTTCACGACAGATCAATGCTCCACTGCGCCATATTCCCGACGAATTTACATGTGATATTTTGGAGGGTCACAAGTTGAATGGGGCTGCCTATCTGTTTAACCGAATCGATGAGAAGATGGAAGAAGTATGGAAGCAACAGTTTGGAGGCAGCGCAAAATAAAGCAAAGAAGAAGAAAAAGGAAAATCATGAAAAAGTGGGATCGTTGATCGTGTCATTTCTGTCAATGATTATAGATTTGTTTCTTTTTTTTTTTTTTTTTTTCCTGTCAATTCTTTAGGACTTAAAAAAAAAGCGATCAGAAATTTTTGTCAAATGATTTCTCATGCATGATAATTTAAGGAAGGTGTTGTTTCTGTTCTGTGTGACCTGACTTGCAGTAAGGCTTATCTATGCAACGCTAACCTTTGTAACAAAAGAATGTAAGAATTGTTTTTAGTTCCCTGTCGCCTAAAAAGGTGCGCAAGGGCCCGCGGATGAATAGACTATTCTATTGTTGCATCTCCGCTCCGATTGTCAAAGACGGTATTTTAAAGGGAAATGAATGCGGCCCCGATGATCGGTCCTGTGCTTCGAACCAAAAAAAAAATAGAAAGATAGCAGTAAAATGCATGGACCCAGCGCGGGTGTTGGGGCGGAATTAGAAATCCGTTTGTTGAAATTTTTCGCCACGAGGCACAACAAAAGGAACAAAAAATTTGGGCACAGACATTACGTCGTCTGTGTTACCATCTTGCCATGTGGTATCAAACTCAGCTTGAGTGATTTGATCGAACGAACGACAGTGAAGAACCAACGCTGTAGTGCGGGGAAAAAAAACAACATTCGATCGGTGCATGTGGAGCCTTCCCTATGGAACATCGGACTTTGCACTGCATGTTGCTTGTTCTTTTTATATGTTGTCTGTAGTGACCCGGTTTTTTTTTCTTTTTGATTCTTGCTTTGCGTTGTAGACTTGTCCTACTTGTTTTGAATAAGGAAAAAGAAGAAAGTAAAAAAAAAAAAGGGTTCATAGAGGAAGCCTAAAAGGGTAAAGGGAAGACGCATTGATTCATTGACCGNATTAAAAAAAAAAAAAAAAACAAAAAAAAAAAAAAAAAAAAAAAAAAAAAAAAAAAAAGAAAAGAATAAATGGGAAAAGATGGAACTACTTACAGCCATCATTCCTGTTTTTCCTTTTCTTTTCTTTTTTTACTCTTGTTCATTTCATGTATCTGTGCTTGGCCATGATGATGATTTGTATCATCTTCTTCTTCTTAAGGAGTGAACTTGTTAGTCAGTCCCAACAAAGGCTGTAAAAGAACAAATTTAGTGGCTCGTGCCCTGGCTTCCGATAGGTACGCACCGATTATCATAAGTTGCCTAATCAAATTATTAACGTGTGACAGAGAAGACTAAAAAGAAAAAGAAAGCAAAAAGATGATTCTACTTTTCCAGGTGACGTCTTTACCTCGAGTCGGTCAGTCAGACTGTGTTACTACCGCACGCGATAGGTTACAAGGCTACACAAAGATTAACGCCCAGAATGAAATAGAAAAAAAAACAAAAATAAAAAGTTGGCCCAGTTGCTGGAACCCCATTGTTCTCTTTTTCCCCCCATTCTTCCCCGATAGCGTGCATGGAGCATAACCTATGGTTCAATAAAAAAAAAAGAAAAAAAAGAAAAATAGAGAGATGATGACGATAACCGCTTACTTTGCCCTAACCCTCCTTCCTCCTTCCCGATTCAAGCGCCTACAAAGTGAACATTTGGTGAATAAAAAGATAACGCATGTTTCATTCAAACAGCCCTAGCTTTTTTTTTTTTACCCTTTTGCCCAGCACGATGACCCATCACTAATTAAGTATCCAGTCAACTCGTTGCGGCAAGCCAAAGTCGGATAGCTCAGACCCCATTGGTGATCAAGTGGGGCGATCGCTCTCAGACGTTCTTTCTGTATGCATGAGTAAAAAGTTGGATTGGTTCAAAACTCCCTTTTCGGCACACCTTTTTATCGAGTCTCCTGTTTCCCGATACTGCTGTCTGTGGAATAAAGAAAAAAAGGTAACTTTTTGTTTGAGTCTAAAAAATATATTCTCCTCCTTCTCTATCCCTTGGAAGATCTCAGGGAACAGGAATTAAAAGAAAAAAAGCTGGAGAAGAGAAACAAAAGAGATGCCCAAGAAGGAGAGTCAGAGTTTTTGTCAGACAAAAAAAAAGGAAAGAGAAAGAAGAAGAAAGGAAATAAGAAAAAAGCATAACGGAATAAATAAGAAAGAAGAAAGAGAGAGAAAAAAGCGTAAAGAAAAGATAAACCTTGTTCATATCTCTTTCTGTCTTTTTTTTTTTTGATTTTGTTGGCTTGTCTGTGTATGTGCGTAAGTGCGTATGTGCAACGGGTTTTAGAGAGTGTGGTGTAGCAAATAATCGTGTCATGCCAAAAAAAAATTTGTGCTACGTGCTGTGTACTAAGAACCTTAAACCCCGTGACCCTCGTGCTTATATAAATGGGATACGCCCATTGTTCAACCCACTCTCTCTCTCTCTCTTCCTCTTCTTACCTCATTTGAGACTTTTACTTTATTGTTTCTATCTATCTATCTTACTCCGTTACTGCTATGGATATCCGTAATTTGCTTAACGATTTCGAAGAATCATGCGACCATGATAAGCCCTACGAATGTACCTGGGATGATTGTGGTAAACGTTTTTCACGACGCTCAGACCTGTCGAGACATCGTCGTATCCATACAGGCGAAAGACCTTACCATTGTGAATGGGAAGGTTGTGGAAAACAATTCATTCAACGATCAGCATTGACTGTTCATTACCGTACCCACACCGGCGAACGACCTCATGTGTGTGAATACGAATCCTGTGGCAAATCTTTCAGTGATGTAAGCATTTCATCAAACACTATTATCCCCGTTCCACGACAAGCCAGCTTAACAGAAGTGAACGCGTTCTTTTGCTTTATAGTCTTCTTCGTTGGCCAGACATCGTCGTACGCATACCGGAAAACGTCCTTATGTCTGTCAATATCCTGATTGTGGTAAATCCTTTACACGTAAGACCACGTTGTCGAGACATCAAAGATGTCATGACCCGCAATGGAAAGCCTACAAGTGAGTTCAAAAATAGCTGGTAATGAACTATTTATTCTGACATTTTTCAATTAAGCATGGGCAAATCGTATCAATCCCCGCCCAATTATCCTCCTACTTCACCTGCCACCAGCTGCGATTCTGAAACCGACTCTCCACCCAGTCCTCCTACGACCCCGCCCTCCGATTCCTTTCGCTATAGAGCCTCGCCTCCCTTGGTCGCCCCCATTGTTTATCGTCCCACCGCTGTCTATCACATGTCTCAACATCAGCGTCCTCTTCCCTACATGCCTGACATTAAACCTTCCAACGCTGACATTCAAAGATGGTCGACCTATCCCGTCATGAATCAAGCCTATTATCCATCTGCCTCGCGAGGCATCGCCGACTATCCAATCGAGACAAAGTAAAGAAGGAAAAGAAAAAAGAAGAGGAAAAAACAAGCAACGAAAATGTGAAAACGAAAAAAAAATCCCTCTCTCTCTCTCTCTCTCTCCAATCGGCCAAACAGACCTCTTCTTCTTCTTCTTCTTCTTCTTCCTTTATCTTTCAATTCTATTTACTCCATTCTCTTTGATTCCTTCAATGGATTGCCCAAGCTTATTCTTCCCTTTCTAGCCCCAACTTCTCCCTACTCTTCTTCTTGTTCTTCTTCTTCCTCCTCCTCTTCCCTTTTTCTATTGTTTTTTATATTTTTTTCTCTTCTTCTTCTTCTTCTTTTACACTGTGCGCGCGCGCATGTGGTGATTTCCTTTTGCCCTTTTCTCCATGTGCGTCTATGTATGTGTGTATGTGTCCATCCGTGACCGGGCTTAGGCCTCATGGCCATGTATGTACCTTCACCATATATGCATGTATATGTGTGCGTGTGTTGTGCATCCGTTGTATTGTGCTCACTGATTTGTGTGCTTTTTTATCTCTTTTTGTGTGTGTGTGTGTGTGTGTCTCTTCTTATACAAGGGGAAAACGTTTTTCTTTTCCCCTCCTGACTTTTTCTGCATCTTTTATTTCCTTTTTGTATATAGATAACCTCTTTGCCTCAATCATGATCTTCTTACATTTCTCTTCATTCAGAACACTTGAAGTGTTTTATGCCCTTTTTTTCTTTTCTTTCCTTATGCCCAGATTCTTTCTCTTTTTTTTTTCTATTTTCTTCCTTTATGTCCTTGAGTTCGTCTCCGACGAATTTATGATATATATATATATATAGACTTCATTTGCATCTTGGCATCTTTCCATTAAACAATATCCAAATTACCTTTTTTTTTTTATCTTGACGAGGCAAACGCACGGCCACCTTTCAAGGGGTGCATGACACATATTACCTGATTTGTTAGATATCTGCTGTGTTGCATTGGATACATTGAATTGAGCTTGTCTATAGATGGCAATTGCCTAACTCGTGCTCATGGAGACGAAAGAAATGCGAAAATGTCTTGTAAAGAAAAAGAAATTACAGTTGTAGTACAAGATGGCCATTTTTGGACAGATCGACTGTGCATTTACTATTTGATCCGAAAACCGAGATTCCTTAAAGTAAAGAAAATGAACCTCTTCACTTTTGGAGATGTCTAAGGTAGTAGGGATCCTAAATTAGCATTTGGTCATGGCTGCATGGACTACGGCTTTATTTGTTGTTGTCAATGTTGCTGAGCATTGAAAGCATGTGTCTCACAAAAAAGAATAGAACGAGATAAGACATGGCCCCTGCACCAAGCCAGTGTATCTTCTGACTCTTTTGTTCTCCTTATGAATAATAATAGGAGTAAAAGGGACATAAAACTGATTCCGGGTCGGGATGCTTCTTAATATGGGATATGTCCCGGACAAATCTGTCAAAAACAGGGAGAGAAGGAATTCAATAAGAAAAAGGAAAAAAAAAACATAGCAAAGAACTGGACATTCTCTGACACTTATCGATGCGATCATCGACAAAACAAAAGAGTAGAAAACCTATATCATATGAAATCCAGTGGCTCATGTCCTAGCAAGGGTAGCTGTAACCTTAGTTTTATTAAGTTAATGAAAATTTTTTTCGTTGTATTGACAGCCTTTTAGGATTGTACAAAGAAAAAGAGAGACAACTGGCTTCCGCCCCCCTCTTTCTTTTGTCACAATGCCCTGTCTTATACACAAAAGGAAACCCCGCAATAAGTAACCCAAATAGTAAGGAAGGCAAAATGTGCAGTCGGGACCCCTTCTTCAGACACAACTCTTTTTTGTTTTTGTTTGTTTAGTAACAAAAGGCCTTTAGCCAATTAGTGTATCATCATCACTTGACATGAACTGCATTTTGGATTTCCTTTAACGAGAAGTAACACCCAAACACCGTAAATAGACACGTTAAAATGAGCCATCATTCTCATTTATTACTGACTGTCAAAATCCGCGCATTTTTAGCTTCCATCCGATTTCGTGCTATGGGTCATCTTCCTACCCCGCCCCCCTTCCCCCCAAAAAAACGAACGCTTTTTGGGAACCATCGAATTTACTATCGCCTATCACTTTGAAGTTCAATATAAATGACAGCGCACATTATAAGAAAACGTGGACAACATAACGTAACAACGACATTCCCCAATAAAGAGAGCGCACTTAAAATGGGCTTGTTTGCTCTCGGTTTGTTTTACAAAGGGGAAACCGGAAATAGAAGTCCATGAGAGAAAAAAGGTCCTCAACAATAAGTCCATTTCCATTCATCAGTCACAAGCTCAAAATAGGAAGCTCGGTATGCGTGCGCACTGATGAACAAATGTGCTCGTTTACCATGAACGAAAAAGACAAGGTTTCTTTCGCTTATGACGCGTAAATATTCCTCTTATTGAATGTCATTGTAATTGATTTGATATGGCTAAGGAAAAAGAATCATCCTCTGTGAGGCTACTGATGGAACAGATAAGCCGTTCACAGAAATAAAGAAAAAAAAAAGCAGAACGGCAGCAGCCTAGTCCACCTCGTCACCAATCTTTACTCTTTTCCTTGCTCCGCACATAGTACTATGAGGAAAGTATGTCGACAGAAAGTGCTAAATCCTTTGCTTGCTTGAATGCTCTTGCTTTCTCTATTTCTTCGCATTTCAATTTTGTGCTATACTTACTCATTCTATGGAACGTTATACCCATCATGCTTCAATCTGCTTATGATTAGAATTGGGAAGTGAAGACTAGATGACCCGCTTTCCGGACAAGAGACACTGCCCTCCCCTTTTCCGTCCGAACGGACAAAGTGAATTGACAGTTTTCCCCGGAGAACAAATCGTCCGCTGCGCCACACTCTGCGGGCTGTAAAACAATAGAGAACGATTGAAAATCACTGTGTGACCTCCATGACCCGCAATGCTCATGTCCCTCATAGGGGCGAATTAACTTTTGAATTTCCATCCGTCTACCCCGCTTTGTTTCCTTTCTCTGAACTTTTTTTTTTGATGTCCACTTGTTTACCAATAGTTGATGGTGTCATAACAAACAATAAGGTTCTGTGCTAGGTTACTCAACCTTAAAATTCCTCATTGATTTGCTGCGGAACCCCTTTTTCATCAGATTATATCTAAAAAGAGAGTGCTTCACGTCTCAAATCATCTTCTTTTCCCAATCCAGGGCTTAGATACAATGACGACTGCAGCCACGCTGTGGCTATCCATCGGTCTGGCATCAGCTGCTGGTGCTAGTGCCTTGGTACTGGCCATCCAGCGAGGATACTATCACAAGCAAGCGTCTAACAAACTGATGCAGCACCAAGATCTTCATCGTGATTCGTCCGTTCCGTTTGCTGATACACGTATCCCTCGAATGACATTGGAAACAATCCTGTTAGTGGTCTTGCATGCTTACGGTCTCTATCTTGCCGTGTCGTCGTCAGCTCCACATAACGGCTCCATGACCATGACGATAACGATCAACACTTTGGTATCAGTTTCCTGGCTGTATATATTGGCCCTTGTCCTTACCGCTCGATGCTATCGATTGCCGAATGACTGGGGTTGGGTGCTTAATGTACACCTCTTTATCCTGTATCTGGAAAGCTTTGTTCTATCGGTTTTCACTTTGATCTCTATTCTATGGGGGAGATCCTTATCGCTTTTTGAAGGCATCCCCCTTGTTTTGTCGGCTCTATTGACTGCCGATCTCGTCTATACAACTGGTACAATGAAACGCGGCCAGCCTTTTCTGCGCCATGGCAAACCTGTAGCAGCAATCAACGTGTCATCTATCCTGGGGTATCTGTGCTTTAACTGGGTGGCACCCCTGATGAAGACCCAGAAGCAAACGCTGGAATTAAGCGACCTTCCAAAGTTACCACCCGATTCCTGGAGTTACGATCGGTTTTCGGTCTTTAGCTATCACCAGGGTTCATCCTTGCTGAGACGCCTTTTCCTTGCGAATCGCACCGGCATTACTGTCCAAGCCATCCTCGGATTACTGCTTGCCGTCTTATGCTATGTTCCTTCCTACATTACGAAGACCATCTTATCATTCATTCAAGACATGTCGGACGGATACCCCGAAGACCATCCTCTTGCCAAAGGATGGCTACTTGCCTTTAGCCTTGCTGCTTCCATCCTAGGTCTAGAATTTCTTACAGGACAATTATGGCATGCTGGTAAGTCAATAACCAAGATGGACCCGGCTAGATCCGCGCTCAAGATGAGCCGAACGAAAAAAGAAACAAGAATTAAAACTTTTTGTTTTCCAGCAAACTGTTCGGTTGATATAGGTATCAGGTCCATGCTGACTATGGATATCTACCGTAAGACGCTGTGGCGCATGAATTCGACGGTCAGAAACACTCAGGATGAAAGTGATTCGGCCACACACTTCACCACGGGCACAATCATGAACCTCATGAGTACTGACATTTCTCGTATATCGGGATTTAGTGCGAACTGGTTTATTATTCTAGAAGCGCCTTTGGAGATTGCCGTAGGAATATACTTTCTCTATACACTCCTTGGCTATTCATGTTTCCTAGGGTTATTGGTGATGATCATTATGTTGCCCATCAATCACTATAATTCCAAACGATTCGTGCAGACTCAGGATCGGTTGATGGAGACTCGGGATAAACGCGTGTCACTCACCAACGAGCTACTGCAAGGCATTCGTCAGATCAAATTTTTTGCTTGGGAATCACAATGGAAAGACAAAATCATGTCAGCGCGAGAGGACGAGATTCGGCAGTTGCGAAACGTCTGCTGGGGTCAGATTTTGTTCGATTTTATTTGGGATGGGTAAGATAGATATTGTCTGAGAGCAGAGGATTGGAAAAAATAGGGGGGGATTCATATTATCTTTATAGGACGCCATTACTGGTAACCATCATATCTTTCTGGGCGTATACGGTACTTCAAGGGAAGGAGCTTACAGCGACTGTGGCATTTACATCGATCAGTGTCTTTAACATTCTACGCTTCTCGTTGAATGTTATCCCTGAACTCGTGGTGGATTCGTTGCAAGCTTTTACCAGGCAGGAACAGTTTTACTATCTTAAAAAGAGGCATTGTGGCTCATTCTGCTCGTACTGACATTAGCATTCGACGTATTGATGAGTACTTGCAAGAAAAAGAGGTCTCTCCTCCGGACCTGATTGAATCTATGGGACAAGTTCATATTGGATTCGTAAACGCAACGGTTTGTTGGGCACCACCGCTTCCCACCTCAGGACCGCATCCTGCTTCGGTTGGATCGGGCATTTCTGACGGTTCGCCATCAGAGATGAGTACCGAATTCCTTCTTAAAGATATCAACGTTCAGTTTCCAAACGGCGAAATGAGTTTGATTTGCGGTGCAACTGGCTCCGGAAAGACATTGCTTATGCTTAGTTTGCTTGGAGAGACTGTTGTGCTCAAAGGAAAAGTAATATTTCCTAGAGCTCCGATTGTTGCATCTATCTCAAGCGAGTCATTGATCGCCGAGGAGATGCTTACGGACGACAACTGGATTATCGATCATGCTGTCGCTTACGTTTCACAGACAGGTAGGTTCCGTATCTATCACTTCGTCACCCCAGTGGTAACCTTGGTTTTGCAAAGCTTGGTTGCAAAACGCATCGATCCGTGATAACATCCTATTTGGTCTACCGTATCTTGAAAATCGCTACAAAGACACATTGGCTGCTTGCGCACTGGAGAAGGATATATCGTATTGGGAAGATGGCGACATGACAGAAATTGGTGAAAAGGGCATTACACTTTCAGGCGGTCAGAAAGCACGCGTTGCTTTGGCAAGGGCAGTCTATTCTCGCGCAAAGAATGTGTTGATGGATGATGTGCTAAGCGCTGTAGATGGTAAGCAGCTGGTCATACAGTTCGCCTCCGCAGTTGCTTTGAACAGAAGAGAAACCTAATGAAACGCTTTTCCTTAGCTCACACGGCAAGACATCTTTACGAAAAGTGTCTGATTGGTCCACTAATGCAAAATCGCACGCGTATTTTGATCACACACCATGTTGATTTATGTCTTCAGGGTAGTGCTTATTTGGTTCACATCGAGAATGGTACAGTAAAGTTGTCCGGTTCGTCCTCCGAACTAGGGAATTCAGGCCATCTATCGTCCTTTATTCGTAAAATACAGGTGGAAGCGGCTATTTCTTATGAAGAGGAAACCAAGGAAGATGTGGGCGATCATATTGAGAAGAAAGCACCCAAAGTGTTAATAGAAGAAGAAAGTAAGTCTATTTTCAAACCTTGATAAAGTAGGTATTCCTGTTTCTGATAACATTTCATTGTAAAGCTCGAGCGGTTGGTTCAGTAAAGCGAAGATTTTACACACTATACTTCAGCATGGCCAAAAACCCGCTTTATTGGGTGCTTCCCTTCTTGTTGATTTTTGCATGTCGCAGCTTAGATATCTTGGTGTCATGGTGGCTCAAGATATGGGCGCAATCTTACGAGACATCAAAGCTGAATGGCAGGACGGATACTTTTATGATACAAGAACAGTCCGTGCGAGCGACTACTTTTACGGACGCTATTCGGACCAACGACAACCTCGGCATGTATCTATCGGTATACGCGTTCCTCAACGTTTTGAACCTTGTCGCAAGTTCAGCCCGCGTAGGCTCTATGTATTGGGTTGCTCTGGGCACAAGTAAAAAGATGTACGAAAAATTGCTGTCCAGTATTATGCGTGCCCCTTTGCGCTGGTTCGATACTATCCCAGTTGGCCGTATACTGAATCGGTTTTCCAAGGATTTTGATGCCATTGATTCGGAGCTTCCCAGCGACGTGATGACAACCACAATCCAAGGATTGGTTGTTGTTTCGTCTCTCCTGACGATATCTATTGTTCTTCCGGTATTTTCTATCCCGATGCTTGCTGTGGCCGTGATGAATGTCATGATCAGTGCGAAATTTATCACGGTTGGTCAGGATCTCCGACGGTTGGATTCGGTTTCACGGTCTCCACTTTTCAGTCATTTCTCGGAAACCATTGTTGGCATAGCGACGATCAGAGCCTTTGGTGTAACGAAAAGGTTCACCCAAACAATGCTAAACTATGTCCATGCAAACTTTCAGCCATTTTACTTTTACTGGGCAGCTACGCGATGGAATAGCGTTCGGCTGTCTTATGCAGCAGCAGCTGTGAACTTTCTCACTGCGATAGCCGTGTTGATCAATGCAAAGCATGTGAATGCTGCCACAGCAGGTTTCTGTCTTAGCTTTGTACTCGAATACTCAGAACAGGTAGCGCAGAATGTGAAACATTGTCGTTTTTTCGTTTCGTTTCCTTAGCTCTTCTTCTGCTTTAGCTGTTTCTTGTTATGCGACGGTATACAAGGCTGGAGATGAGTTTCAATGCCGTTGAACGTGTTGTGGAATATATGGAAATAGATCAAGAGGCTCCTGCTATTACCGATCTGAGACCTCCAGCAGTGGTGCGTTTACTAAAACATTGTTTGTTTCTCTTTGTGTACACATTATCTAATATGGTTTTTTGATATTACCCATAGTGGCCATCTGAAGGACAGATTCATGTGAAGGACCTTGAAGTTCGTTATGCTACGGACTTAAGCCCTGTGCTTAAAGGCGTATCTTTCTCGGTCCGTGCTAGAGAGAAAGTTGGGATTGTCGGAAGAACCGGTAGTGGCAAATCTACCTTGGCCTTATCTTTCTTTCGGTTTTTGGAGGCCACAAAAGGTGATATTGTAATTGATAATGTGAACATCAAAGACATTGGAACAGACGACCTGAGAAACAATCTAACAATCATTCCTCAAGGTAAAAACAGAGAAAGAGAAGAAATATGACTGACATCTCTTTATCGTGACCAGATGTTACGCTCTTCTCTGGTACTCTTCGTTCCAATATAGATCCATTTGATCAGTTTAGCGACGATGATATATTCACTGCATTGCGTCGAGTACACCTTTTATCATACTCTGAGGATCTAGTTGACCAAGTTGAAGCGGAAGGCGTCAATGCGAATGTGTTCAAGGATCTTAATACAGCTGTCAGTGAAGGTGGAAACAACTTTTCGCAAGGGCAGCGGCAGCTTTTATGTCTTGCACGGGCTTTATTGAAGCGTTCACGAGTGGTGTTGATGGATGAAGCAACAGCTAGTGTGGATTTCAAGACGGACAAGGCCATCCAAAGAACAATTTCTACGGAGTTTGCGGACTGTACTATACTGTGTATTGCCCATCGGTTGCATACCGTGATCGAGTATGACCGAATATTAGTCCTTGACCAGGGACAAGTGCAAGAATTTGCCAAGTAAGTTGAAGATTTTCTCTTCTGAGCGAGTTGCAAGGAAGATCTCTGACCAAAGGTTTTTTCTTTTTTTGCTAGTCCGCTGGATCTACTTAATGATGAAGAGTCCATGTTTTACAAGCTGTGTCGAGAAACAGGAGAGTTTGAAAGCTTAGTTTCACTTGCTAAGGCTAAGCACCAGTTGGTGGATACTACATTATAGCCAATATATCAATATATCCATGAGAAATTAATAAAAGAGGTTAAAGCAGTAACTCATCATGGGGTGAATTTTTTCACTAGCGTCGGATCGATCTTTAAGAACAACCTTGAGTCAGGAATATGATAATTAAAAATCCAATACAGTGAACAAATTATTTGTTCATAAATGAATTTATGGATCAGTTCGTAAACGATAGTAGTAATGGATATCAAGCTTTGATGTTGAGGGAAATGGCCAAGCAAGTCGTGTGTCGGGGTTGTAAACCCAGCGGTTTCCATTTCCGACTTCATCTTGGCTCTTTTCTTTTCCATTTCTCGCTTTTTCCTTTTTCTTTTCTGTTAGAAAAAGAACAGCTTTCATGTCTCGACCGGCATCACAGCATTTGATGAAACTCATCCAGGTTTGCTCTTTTGGTTTGGTTAAAGAAACAAAGGGTTGTTGATGCGTAAGTATACCCATAGTCTCCGCAATTTGCTTGGTTCATCGGCCATGTGATGACCTTGGTTGGATCCGCAATGTACTTGTTAAGTGCCATCACTTTCCACGCTAGCACTGGAGCATACCGTACGGCCCTGTTTGGTAGCTTTGTCTCCTACGGTGTGATTATTTACAGAAAATACTTTGTAAGTTTTTCTTTGCGTGATTCTTTCGTTTCTCTAAATCCCCCGTGCTTCATCAGAATTTGGATCCAAATGTACCGAAATTGAATTGGAACCGAATGGCCATGGACGAAAACGTGCATTATTTTGCTCTCGCTCTTTACTGGTTTTTCTCTTCACCATTGCTAGGTAACGTAGCCCTTCTTGAAGCTTAAGGAAAAGAAAGTAGCTGATGGACGCTTTCCAAAGTGGCATTGGTTCCTTATATTACATTCTCGGCGCTCCATACTCTCGGATACATTCGTATGGAAGTTATCCCTACCCTGTTCCCGGCGGAAATTAAGGTAGCCGGTAGCTGGCAATCCAAGGCCCGCGCGGCAATTGAGCGTTGGACATTAAAAGCGAATTACACGGCAGCTATGCAAATGGTGGCTCGAGTTGAAGTGGTGGGAATTATGGGCCGATTGCTTCTGGGCTTGTTCACGTACGTATTGGATCATAGGAAAATGATTAGGGAGTTTGCTGATTTCAAAAAAAAATATAGGTTGCATATCATGCCTATCTTCGTGTATGCTCAGTTTCTGCGCTTCCGTTACTTCCTGTCGGACAACACTAAACAGGCTTTCACTGAGCTTCGTATGAACTTGGATCGTCTGCTTCTACCTCCCACCGCGCATAAAGATATTCCTGCGGTAGTCACAAATATGTACAAAACTCTTAAGGATCTAATTACCCATTACGGTGCAGTCCGCCCGCAAATGCATACGCCTGAACAAAGCGAATAGGATCTCAGCATGTACAAAAAGGAA
Source organism: Apophysomyces variabilis (assembly GCA_002749535.1). Lineage (NCBI taxonomy): Eukaryota > Fungi > Mucoromycota > Mucoromycetes > Mucorales > Mucoraceae > Apophysomyces > Apophysomyces variabilis. The sequence continues at coordinate 2,063,617 of MZZL01000409.1, read as the reverse complement.
CACACTGTGTAATTGTTTTTATTCGGGTTTCGATCTTTTCTCAGTAAAGCAAAGGTCTTCTTAGAGTAGGCCTATAATATACGTTCGTTTTAATCTAGCTAAGGAAAATTCTCCGATCTTTTCCCTAAAGCGTATTCTATAGGCAAGCGGATAGCTTGCAATGGTTTATGAGGGCTCGCCACGAGGAAAGCTCAAACAGCCAGTATGGTAAATCATTCTAGCGTAGGGTAGACCCAATTTTTTGCTTTTCTATGCTCAGGAGCACGTACTAAATAGTATGTCTAACAAATTCGCTTTTCCTTCTCCAGAAGGAAACACGTGCTGGCACTGGACAACATCCTTTATTATTGTTATGACTGTAGATAAGTACTGCGGCTCATTCTTGCATCGATTCGGAGAGTCTTAATCGACATTTAACGAGCTGATTAATGTTATTGACTTGGTTTTGCCGCTAATATCAACTTATTTTGCTTCGGCGAAAGATTTCACACGGGTTAAAAGACGAGATGTTGATATGAAACGAATCGCTTATGCGAAAGCATCTTCCTAATAAGATAAACCCTGTTCTCCCATAGGTAGAAAGCTTGTTTGAGCCCCAGGATGATACATTCCCTGTTACTAAACAGAACGATCGGTATGTCATAAGGATATATAAAAGGTAACAGAACCTATTTTATGCATGTGTGAAAAATAGTTTGAAACAGATGAAAATGGCGGTGCAACAACCTGCAACTTCCCCATTCCTGATCAAGGAGGCACCTGTAGGGCAGTAGTTCGGTAAATGTTCCATAGGTATCCATATGATTCAGTTCCTTCCAGCCTGCTAGTAGGCTATACAGTATGTACCTGTGAACTGAAAGGGGAGCATGTCTAAGTACCAGATAGCTAGCCACAGTCAGATAACAAACGCAAAAGGCAACATAGCTAAAGGGAAAACGTAAGAAAGCATTGTTCTGACGGGACTTCAGCTTCAAATAAGACAAGCAGTACGAACTGAGTGTGTTTCATGTCCATGCATGCTTGCGCAATTTTCAATGAACTATTCAGACGTGCTTCGTTCATTTGATCGTCTTCCAAGGACATAATTGAGCTTCAACTTCGTCCATACGTTGCTGCCTCTGTTCATGGAAACTAGTGTTCCCATAGATACATTCGATTACCAAGGCGTTCGAATGGGAAAAGGCCGCAATGATAATTCCCACTTTTAGCATATAAGTGAACCATAAAGGATAATGACATGTATAGAAGGCAATGTCGCTTCACAACAAGGGTATTTGCAGAGGGAAGGATCAACTGATGGATTAAAGAAGACTACAGAGTAAATCCTAATTTTAAGTGTCGAAGTGAAAGATTGAACATCTGCATTAATTATAAAATTACAGAGCATGGTGTACAGAATGAATTTATTAACAAAAAGATGAGTGGGAAAAGGATGTTAATCTATCGTCTCTTGCGTTTACCAGCAGTTGCAGAACCCTTTAATCGAGAAGCCAAAACCTTCTTTGTGGTTTCGTCGGGCTTGGACTTGTTACGGTTTCGATTCTTGACATTGGCAGTCTCATAATAGTGAACACCAGCGCGTTTCTTCTTCTGAGAAGGCACCGCATCTTCTACAACAAAACCGTTCTCCACAACTGGTGTATTGGACTTTCTCTTCTTCTTTGGTGCTTCTTCCTCCTCCTCCTCTTCCTCTTCCTCTTCCTCTTCTTCTCCCATATCGCTCATTTCCAGCTCGCTATCTATTTCTTCTTCTGCTTCTACGTCCTCGGTTTCCTCCCCTTCAATCACAGGAGCCTTGACAACTGGTCCTTCCTCGCCGACGACGCTTTCAAATACTTCGTCCCAATCTGTCACATCGTCTTCCTTCGAATATTTTCCAGGTTGTTTCTCCTTCTCAGCCTGAGCGGCTTCTTCCTTCTGTTTGGCCACCTTCTCCCGTTCGGCAGAAATGAGCTCGGTATTGTTGGCCAGGTCATCCTCCAGGAAATCAGAGGTCACATTGATGTTACCGAATAACTGCTCCACGCCAACCTTCTTTCGACCTTCGTCAATTTCTTCGTTTTCCTTGGGCTCTACTGCCTCAGCTGGAGGAACATAGTAGGGAATTCGCCCTCTCAACCAGTCATTGAGTACCATTACTGATACGTTGTGTAGATCTGGTTCGCCACGCTTAAGCAATTTTCCAGTTTTGCGAGCTAACTGTTCTAAAAAGTCGTTGGTATCCTTCCATTCATGCAGTCCGTAGGTCCGCTGGACATATTCTTTTCGCACTCGTTCTAAGATGGTCGGTATTGTGTCCTCAGGATTAGGGATATTCTCCACACGGACCTACGTTACAGCAAAGTCTGGTCAGTTTTTTCCCTCTTATTTTGCTATAAACGGCTCAACTTACTGATCCTTTAAGAATGATATCCGTGTCACTATCTTCGATATTGGGCGGCACCACACCGGGGCAGTCAATTAAATATATACGCTTCATCAAAGTAATGTACTGCCAAACTTTGGTTTCACCCGGAATGGGAGCAACGTTGCATACTTTTTTTGCCTTGAGTGTGTTAATGATAGATGATTTGCCGGTGTTCGGATATCCGATAAAACCGACTGAAATCTGCTTCTTATCACTGTGCAACCCAGAGAACTGGCGCAAAAGCTGGATTAATGAACCTTTACCAAAAGAATTATTTATGGATGCATGGAAGGCCAACGTAGGAGCATCCCGAGAAAGTGTGGCGACCCATCGTGCCTGTGAAAGAGGTGAATAATCGATGCACATAGCAAGCATAAGTAACTTACCGTTGACCAAGTAGGTACAAGATCGACCTTGTTAAGAACGAAGATCAAGTGCTTATGTGGCTTTTCTTTGCGAATGTAATTTTCGACTTTGCGGCATCGTGTACCCTCAGGATCGCGGGCATCAAGGACATGGATGATGACATCGGAAGAATCAATCACCTTATATAACTCGTTCCAAATACGTTTTGACTGGCCAGCTTGAAGATACCATCCTCTGGCTTGTTCGGTAAAATCGCTCTGCTTGTTGGCGAGCAAACTTGTGTCTTTGCTGCACTGATAGTTTTCTTTTTTAACCGATTCCTTGTAAGTTTGATTTGGTTTCCAACCTGTTATACTTTCTTACCATGAGTATCATCCACTTTGGACATCATTTCCTCCATGGATCCAATGTTCAGTTTTGGACGTTTGCGTTGTGCTTTCGATCCGAAAGTTGTGGAGAAGGACTCGGTCTCGAGAATATGCATTCGACCCTGTTTCGTAGGGTCTTGCAACAGCGACATCGGTAGCTTATTCTGCTTTAGAAGTATCTGATAAGGGTCATGAACCTTAGCTCCGAGCGACTCGCGAAAATCTTCAAGTGCTTTCTGACCAATAACTCTGGTATTACCTATTGAAGGTCTATTTGCTTAGCGAAAATAATCCCATGCTCAATAGTAATTATTACCAAACCATTTTCTATTAGGAGCAATACGAGCTGTCTTGACTTCTGTACTCTGGAATTCAGCTGCTTTGATAATTCGACCTTGGGAATCACGAATGGCCTTGCCACCCTTGAGCATGTTCACATATTTGACCTTCTTTGCATCTCGGTAGAAGTTTTCGCCCTTTAGCCGAATATTCTTGGCACGATCGTCACCACCCTCCTTGCCTCTAGCTACTCGGTTCTTCTCCTTTTTGAACTGACCCATGATCGATCAAACCTGTCTGCTCCAAAGAAGGTTTTTTTTTTCTTGGTTCAAATGATTGTCAGTCACAGGGTTTCAATTGCCGCTCATTTTCGTGATCCGTCCCAAATCTATCAACTTTGTTTTTTTTTGCCAAAGGAAGCATCGGCAAACATCTGTAATATATTAGAAATATCTTTAAAATAGTAACAATATCGTCACTACATGTCCCTATATGTTACCCTTGAGATAATGTCTGGATTTGGATGCCTCTGATTCACTGAGAACATTCCTATCATCCTATGTATATATTGATGATATAGGAAAATGGAGTTAAAAATTAATTGCTGTACCCAAACGATAAATACCTTGGAGCTACACTAAGGTATATTGCACAAAATTTGTTTTCGTATAATGCCTTGTGAAATATATTACTATCAATTTCAAGCATTAATTAGAAATGCTTGCAGATACAGCCATGGTGTTTTTGCAGGTACCCATTGCAAAAAACATTTGCAACATAATGTCTCTTGCCACGACAGCTGGGAACAGGAAAAGCTTCGTTGACTACCTTCCGCAACAACTAATTAAAGGAGAATAATAGCTATGGTGGGCATCGCCCGTAAATTGTAGAGGAGCACATCCTCATGTTAGGGCAGCATTCAGTGCCACTTAGATGCTATTCAAAGATTTGATTGTTAGAAAGAAAAGCAAGACCTCTTTTACAGTATGACAACATTCTTTTCTGTTGAAGATAACGCATACAGATTATAGAATAGTGCTACCAAATCAAAACTCTAGCAGTTTGGTTTGCAATCATGCCTTGCTGTCAATCAGTGTTATTTTCTCAGTTGACCAGAAAAATATCAGTACGTTGTTTTACATCTGCCTTCATTATTAATAGGCCAACAAGTTACTAATGAGAGCGGTATGAAGTTCTCAGTATCCGAGATTTGATCGTACTACACTTTCCTACGGGTTTTGTAGTTGATATCTACAACCCTCAAGCAGCCCTAGTTTTATGTTATTCTATTCCATATGCAGCCGTTCCTTTTGATGGGCGACATCCAAACCATTCCTTATAAATCCTCCGCTGATTTTCCTTCCTTTTGCTACGGCCACAGTTCAATGGATTACCAGGAATCGAACGTTCTCCCGCAGATACGGGAGCTTCAGTGTGCTATTGACGAATTCACCATAAGGGATTACGATGATGATGATAACTATAACAATAACGATGATAATGATCACGACCATAATGATGATAATAATGGTGATGACGCTCAGGAAATCAAGTTAATTACGTCTGGGAAAGAAGACGACGAGGAGGAGTTGTATGCAGAGAAAGTTCAGCTGGAAGACGTGGACCTGAAGTTACGGCTCCCCAACGATGATGACTTTGCTTCACTCATGGACCAACTTAATGCCATCGAGATCTTACCGACTACGGACTTTGAACCTGTTGGTGAAAACGAGTCGTCCCAGGAAGTGGTTCCGTCAATTTCTTCCAACCCCTCTTCTTCACCTCCAGCTTTGCCACAGACACCTTTATCAGACATAACGCAAACGCCGCCAACTTTAGTGCACACGCCAACCTTCCCCCTTCCAGAAACACCTAGACGCTCACGGTCTAGCAACACTTCTTCTTATCGAACGAGGCGGACATCCATCTCTAGTAAACGGTCATGTAGATCACTGAGGAGTATCAAGCGTCTACAGGAGAAGCCACAAGCAAAGCAGCAGTACCACGCACGAACGTATGCTGAGATGATGCGAATTCCAATGCTTAACGAAAGAATTGCGTTTTATAAGAAGACGTTCGATCTTTGTATGCAAGCAGATAGTCAACTCTCCAGTTGGATCAATCGCCAGAAAGCAAAAGGCTTGCCAAAGCCGATGACAGAAGGTTCCCATGATGAACAAAACAAAAAGAAATCAAAAAGAGCAGTGCTAAAGAGTGAATTGACCTTTATGTGTTTGTCTATCTTTATCCAGGGTATCGACCTCCACCACGGCCAGCGCCATCGCCAGATCAGCCCAGAAGGGACGAATGCAAAATGACACCATCTCTAAGCGGATCTATTAGCATGTTCTTGCGCAAGTCTGTTTCGACAACTTTTGGCAATCTTCGTGGCTATGCTGACACACCTAAACCTGTTCCTAACCGGTTATATTCCGCTAGTCGGTTATCGCTCGCCCGTCGAGGTTCACGCTATCCTCTACGGGTGACGCCGTTAACAAAAGATCGACCGCCACCAATCCCTTCTCGCTTTAACAAGACGCTCCCTTGCCCTAAAGAAGATGCACTGTCGGAAATATGTAGCATTCTTCCTCATATTGACCGACGTGTCCTCAGTGGGTACTTGAACGAGGCCGGAGGAGATTCCATGACTGCCATCACGCTGGCAGTCAGTCAGCTCCGAAAATCGGCACCTCCACAGAAGCGACCATAATTTTTTTTGTTTTGTCGTACTTCATTTTAAACTAGTTTTAAGTGGAGACTTGTACTCGGCAATGTAATTGTTTGATTTTTATTTTACAAAAGATAAAAAGTAGCCATGAAGAATGAAGGTTTTGTACGAAAAAAATGAAGCAATGCAAATTCTATTTCCGTTTAAGGTAAACGGATGTTCATTTTCAGGCTTTCCCGGTATTCCCTTTGCCCCCTTCCTTCCCGACATTTTTTTTATTTTCTGGCTGGCTATTCCAAACCCATGACGCCATCGCGCTGCACATCTTACTTGTGCTTTGTCGTGTTCACCATCACGCTGGTGAGTTCATGGAGAGCAAGGCTTCTATGGCATATATATATTAGGTCCCCGAAAACGCCGACGCATGTTTCTTTCTTTCTTTGTTAGGGAGCATTTCAATATGGCTATCATATTGGCGAGCTGAATACGCCACAAAGTGTGATTTCGAAATGCCAACTCGAACCGGATGATCATCTTTTGTTCCATGGGCTCCCTTCGTGTCTCCCAATGACAGATGCCAAATATTCATTCGTTGTAGCCATGCTCAACGCAGGAGGGCTACTGGGTGCCTTGAGCGCATCGACATTCAACGATCGTTTAGGTCGCCGACTTACTTTGCTTGGAACCAACGTGTTTATGGGATTAGGATCATTAATGATGACCATAGCAGTGAACCCGATGTGGATGATGCTCGGTCGGTTTGCGGTTGGTCTGGGAGGTGGGGTAGTGACCGTGGTAGTGCCGGCTTATATTGCTGAATGCGTACCCAAGTCCAACCGAGGTTTGTTTGGCACACTCAATCAGCTGGCCATAGTTATCGGTATTCTGGTGGCTCAAGTCATTGGCATGCACTGGTCGACCATCGCATCGTGGAGGTCTATCCTGGCTGTTGGTGTTATCCTCGCCGTTGTCCAGCTGGCTCTTTTACCTCTTTGTGTTGACTCGCCACGCTATCTGGCCTCTTTACCAGGAGGTTATCAATCCGCGAGAAAAAGTCTGCTTCGTTTGCGCGGTCCACCTGTAGAAGCAGTGGATGAAGAGATACGCGAATGGCGTTCTGATTGGTCGCATGACGACGTACCTGAAGAGGAGGAACGTGGTACGGTCGCGTCCACATCGGTGGCCGGGGTCGCAGTGAACAGGGCACGAATCCGTATCTTTGGATTCTTGTTTTCGCCGCAATACCAACGACCTTTGTGTCTCCTATTGCTTCTGCAACTCAGCCAACAATTTTCGGGGATCAATGCCGTCATTTTCTACTCCACCTCGATCATGTCCACCGTCTTTCCGCAATCTTCTGACCTCATCACAGTCTATATCTCCGTTGTAAACATGTTTATGACGATCCTATCGGCCTATCTAATGGACCGAACGGGTCGACGCACTTTATTTTTGATATCTGCAAGCTGCATGGCGTTGATGAGTTTTTTGCTTGGCCTGGGAATCCAGGGCGGCCATGACCGTATGGCAGCAGTATCAATTATCGGCTTTGTAGCTGCCTTTGCAATAGGGCTGGGTCCTATTCCTTTCTTAATGATCCCCGAACTAGTTGAGACGGCGGCTGTGTCAAGCGCAGGCTCTGTCGGACTAGCAGCCAACATGATCTCTAACTTTATTGTGTCCGCCGGTTTTCTTGGCCTGCGTGATGTGATTGGTCACGGGCAAGTCTTCTATCTCTTTGGAGTGATACTTGTGGTGTTGACAACCATTGCTGTTCGTATCTTGCCTGAAACTAAGGGTCGCAGTGCAGAAGAAGTTGTCCGATCAGGCTGGGCTATTCATGCATCATCCGCTCATTATCAACCAATTACCAATACAGAATATGCTTAGCCCTAAAAGAAAAAAAACCACTTCCGCTTTTGTGGCGCGCAAAAATTTTTTTTTCTGTCCAGTTGTCTTAAATGGATAATGCAGTGAAAACGATCGCGAATGGCAATATTGGAGTTTGAATGTTATAGGTACTTAGCCAGAGCATTTAAAGTTTTACAGTTGCTTTGCCCTTTTCTGATAATTTACTATTAATTCTTCCTCTTTTTCTCTTTCATTTCCATTTCACTCTTTCTCTCTGTCTTTGGTTCGATTCCTACTTTGGAGCCTGCTCCATCATCAACCACAATATATTAAACATATAAAAACTTATTTACCCCTACGTTTGTTTTCATATACCAGATTCATACTTTACTATTCTTTTTTCTTCTTTTTTGTTTGTACATATGAACTTCACAAAACCACCAGCAGATTTGCAACTCAAAGATAACATAACCGGTGAGGTGATATGTGCTGAAGAATGGATTGCTCGAGAGTTACAACGGATCGATTCAAAGCATCAAAGGCAATGCAGAGATTATGAGAGCTTGATCGAAGTCATTGAAGAATTAAACCGGATGCAGCCCTCCCCAACACCCATCGTACTATCGAACGAAGATAGCTCATCTCAAAGGCTGGACCAACTTGCACAGCGACTGGTGCGAGCATTCGTTGAACTATTCAAATATGCCCAGTTACATCATCATCAACCAGCAAAACTGTTGAACGAATTCGAAAAGATAAGGGATGCTGAAATTGGTAGGCTGGATTTGGCGTCGATGCAACAGCGACTATTTTCAATTATATTTGGAAAAATTCAAATAACAAAAGGTTTGGTGCAGACATGGCGGGTTATATGCGACTGGGCAAGACAACTTCAATACACACGAGACAGGCAAGGTTGGATGTTGATTGGCGTGAACGCTTACAATGCTGCAAGGCGACACGTCGAATTGTCATCAACAGAAGAACCAGCCCTTTGTTCTCTCGAATCCCAGTTAAAAAGTGTCCATATCGAATAGATAGTATCTTGTTGGAAAAAAAATCCATCTTTTTGCCTTCCATTTTCAGTCTTCTTTTTCCTTGTGTTGGGTTGCTGTTTCACGGTATGGAAATGTGTCTGCTCGTTCGACGGTATGGGCTGGAAAAAGGAACTCTAGTAAAACCCAGAAAAGGTAATCGAGGGCCATCACCATACAGAAGATCTTTCCAGCATATAGCCCACACCCATAATACCGTCGTAATCGTTCGATTAGAGGAGCGTTTTGCGTTTGAGATATCGCATCGTAGACCTATAGAAGTGTTTATTCGCTCCTTCTATCTTTAGAGTCCTTCTGCACCCAATTTACCTTTTCTGTACGTTCCGCAACGTTAGTCCAACTGTACATATCTCTCAGCTCATGGTTAAATCGACTAGGGTCCATCTCCCCATAACGAACCATGTGGATAGCTTTGGAGACTGCAATAACAAGATCTAACTCATCCTCAGTGAATACCAACTCAAATATCTGTTTGATGTTCATTATATGCTCGTCTCACCATCTTCTTCCGGTGTTGCATAGTTTATCATGTGGCTCGGTAGCACTTCTGGTACCCCTCCAACCTTGGTACTAACAACAAATAATCTGTGCAAACATGGATAAACTCGGCTTGCTATCGGATTGCTATAGATTTACCCTGCGCAAGCTGCTTCAACGATAGCGATACAGAAAGCCTCGGTCAAACTTGTGTTTAAAAAAATGTTACCCTGGATCAAGACATTCCGGACCTCGTGATGCTTAATTGGGCCTAATAACTCAACTCGATCATGAAGCAAGTGCTTTTCACGCATTTGTTCCAAATCGATACGTTTCGGCCCATCACCACCTAATATAACCATAAGTTACATAACACCAAAAGTACGTGCTTTTACCGATAAGAAATCGGACATTTCGATGCATGGCACATATTCGCGGTATAATTGCTACCAGAAGATCGATGCCCTTGCGATAAAATAACCGGCTGATGACGATGATCGTTACTATAACGTGGAGAGATCAGTCAGCCCTTGCTGGAAATGTCCCTTATTGGATATTAACTCCAGTTCGGATCAGCAGCGGATGGATCAGGTTTAAATTGCGATGCTACAACCGCATTTGGAATAACAGAAACGCTCCTTGGTGATAAGGCTGCCCGCAGAACAGTGTTCTCCTTACTTTTGGGGGTTAATTCAGTCAATGGATGAAACACCACCTGTTCTTTTTTTTTCTTTTCTACCTGGTGTGTGATACACAAATGACATGGTCAATGTCGCTCAATGTAAACTTGAGTAACTTATTCGTTAAGATCGAACTGGTATCAGCAAATCCAAATAACGAATGGTCGGTGAAGCATGCTTTTAGACCCATTGTCTTCCCGTGCAAAATTGCTTCATGACATAGCGGTGAAAAGGCACTGTGCCCGTGAACAATATCAATAGATTCCCGAATAACAATGTTGCGAAAGACAGGAAAGAACCCATAAATAGTCGGCAGTGTTGCTTCAGCATAAACGACCATAGTGGGAACATAATATACTTTTAAGCCATTGGTAAGATACCGTACCCCTTTGCGATTGCCATAAGAATGAGTCACGATGACAACCTTTTGATTTGGAGAGTTAGACCAAGTGCTTTCTCTTTTAAAATTACCTTATGTCCTCGCTGAATCAGACATTGTGACAAATGGTACAAGTGACTCTCCACCCCACCCATGTTGGGATAGAAGAAATCGGATACCATGCTGAACATGCAGACATCAGCACCTGTTCGCCAAGCTCCCTCACTTACCAAATGTTGTGAAGCATGTCGTTAGCGAACAAGAACTGTGACTTGCTGACCGATGAAGCCATAGCAAATACCCAAACCAAGAAATTGATAGTTGTTTACTAAGTTCACCCAATAACTCTTTAAACTTGTCAAAACAAAAACTAGCCTATTCAGTTATCTTGTAGCAATGCATACTTGCTTCTAATTGAGCTGATCGATATGTTATCTCACCCATAAAATGATAATTTTAAGCAATTAGTCTCTATGTTCGATTTGCTACTACCTTGTGTAAAAACATTTCCCGTATAAGGATCTATTACGCTAACTTATTATTCCGTTGCGCCGAAGTAATGGTTCCTATGTACTGAAACAAATTTTTTGATGTATGATGAAAGAACGATCCAGCCATATCTGCCCTGTAACACCAGGTAACCTGCACTGTGCTTATCTGATGAGCTTGTGTAACAATGACAATTTTAAGTTGCAGCTTATGACAACGAACGGGCTTGGCCAGTGCCTCCTGTAACGGATATTGTCCCAATTTTTGGTATACAGTGGCACTTTGTAAGGAGTGTGTGCAGCTTGTAGTCATCATCTACGTTAGTCTGAAAAAATTTAGTTATTCTCTACGAGAGCCAATCTTACCTTGTTTCTTGTGGAACGAGGGATCATATTCAGACGACATCGTACATTTCGATACTAGACTAACCCATCTGTTGAACTTACCAATGCTGGTACGCTTCACAAACAAAGCACCTGAGGCTTTTTTTCATTTTTGATTACTCATTATCCGTCTTGCTCCGAGATCTCTGTTTTTACCGATATGTTTGATTCTCTGTATCCTAAAAGAAAGGGGGAGCAACAAGGAAACGTAACCGATCTTGTATTTCCATTACAGCACGATAACGATAGATTATCTCGATAATGATTGTCTGTAATAGAGGTCATCGGCCAAAGAAAACAAATTCACAGTACTTCAACTTGTCTGCACTTGCTCTTCCCATTGTCACATATACTAGGCAAAGTAACATTTATCTGGTTTTTTTTGGCAGTTTCGGGAATCTTTGGTGCGCTGCGACACAAACTATGTACCCAGTGTAGATTAACAATTAGCTTAAACAAAAGGACAGCATTTTTCTGAAGCGCTGGGCTTATCCTAGAATTGAAGTGGAGTACCCAACGCAACAGCAACGAGGGGTTAGATCTAGCCGGGTAAATTTGAAGGGAAAAAGAAAACTTATTGTTCTGAATTCACTGTGATAATACAATTGTTTTACTTCCAAAAAGAACAACCAGTGCTCCTTTCTACGCTGAATAAGTCTTTATCTCCTCTTGGAGTTCATCACATAAATAAGCTTCGGCCTTCCATAGCGCAATACAGCCTGCCAGATGTTGCTGGGTGGCAAAACCTGATTCATTTACGATGGACCGAATGGATTCCTAATTGATTAGCGTGGGAGATATATCCATTTAATCGTAATCCAAATTTGTACTACCTTAACCATGTACTCCTGATCATACATATTGAGGCACTTACGCATCAAGCCAATGGATGGTGCATCTGGGGTTAATTCTACAGCTTTGTCGTATTCCTCGTACATGCTTTCCAATATCTTTTTGACTAAGAATTAAGCACTTATTTTAGCTCAAGTTTCCGCACACTCAAGCACCTTACAGTCTTGTGTGATTATGTTTATTTTCTCTGCTTCGGTCGCGAGATCAGGTTTGCCTAGATCGATGCTCGACAAGACATTAACACCTTGTTCATTTAACTTTTCCCAGTCTGTTAGACTAATGACCGTGTTAGCAAGGCAAAGCACAACAGAGACCATTTGTTTCACAATCATGTACCATGTGCGGAAATTGGCTAACTGAGCTGCCGACATGACATGCTACAAGAGGGTGGAGAGAAAAAAAAAAAGAAAAGAGCTGGCTAATCTGACTTGCAGACTGATACGCTTCGTCAGGGATTGAAACGCCGATTAGAAACCACAAAGGAAACGTTCGACAGCTTCTCGTCTGTCTGCTACCAACAGTGACACGGGGGCGGTGGTTGGAATCTGACAGGCTCGCCTACACCCCTGATTTCACAAGAGTCATACACACGTACTGTATTTGCTCATACACTTGCACATACGCCCATATTTATATACACCCTGTTGAATTAACTGCTCCCTATTTCTGCCTTTTTAGCCTTTTTTCCCTCTTCGTCTTCTTATCCATGGATTTCATATTAGCGGTTGCTCAAAACGACCTTGAAAAGACACGAGCGTTACTCCAGTCGGTGGATGTTAACCATCCAATACCATGGAATGCAAAGGATACGTATTCACCCATAATACCACCCGAAATCATGTCGCAACCAGATTTATTACAAAAGCTTCAAAGCGATCAAGAGTATCTTAGTCGCCCATTAAATATAGCTGTCTTAGCAGGGCACATCGATATGGTTCGATTATTGCTTAGTGCAGGAGCAGATATCAATCTGAAAGATGGCCGGGGCAGGTATAAAAAGAAAAAGAAAGAGGACGGGAATAAGGAAAGAAAAAGAGATGTGAGAATACGAAAATCTCACCTTCACGGAGTACAGAACTGCACTCATATGTGCTATATATGGTCTGGACCTGGATGCAACGAATATCAACACATCAAACCTCGACTTGATCTCTCAGACTCACGAAACACACCTAGACGTTATGAAAAATGTCTTGCTCAGCCATCCTAACTTATATGCTTCAACGTTGGATTCTCCGCAGTACGAAATCAAAGGCATCACCCCTCTATGTCTGGCGAGCTACCTTGGCAAGGCCGAGATAATTCAACTGTTGTTGGATGATGGCAGGGTAAATGTGGATGGAACAGACAGCAAGAATGCAACGGCTCTCATGTATGCAGGTATGACGCAGGGAACGAAAACTGACTAGTGCTTCTAACAAGCGGAAAACAGCCCGTGATGGGAACCTACCTATCGTCAAGATGCTCCTGAGTTATAATGCATCACCCGATATCACTGATAACCATGGCTGGTCGGCGATACAATATGCTGAACGCAACCCTAAAATTGTCCAGTTATGTGAGGAAGCCTTAAGATGCAGACGTCCAGACCACATAGTAAGTTGACCAATGAACGGAGCGCTGATGACCTGAACCTTTTCTTCCTTTGATGCTAGATACCCTTTGCAACGCATACGAAATACCCTATCAGTTATACCAAATTGTCAAGCTTGATTGCAACCCTCCCCACGTACCCTTCGTCACTGTCACATTTACAGTTCGATACAACAAAAGACATCGATCTACTAGATCCCAATTCGGCTCCTCTAATTCAAATCATCCAATCGGCGTTTTTGCAGTCCATACGTACACATGACCACCATGCTTTACGAACCCTGTTGCTCTGGTCACCGCCTTTGCGAAAGGAAGAATGGTCTGCATCTGGCCCACTCTTGGTAAATTATCACGATCCAAAAACTGGAATGACCGCTCTACACCATGCAGTACGTGCTAGGCCGTTGCCATCGATAGATACCATCATCATGCTGTACCACGCCGGAGCAGATATCAATGCTCAGACTTACTATGGCCGCACAGCCCTACACCACATTGCCCGTTTCGGCGTGGACAAGGATGGAAAGTCGTGGGGAATTCAGAAGAGTGGCAAAGCAGCAACAGGTGAAGGGAAGAAAGAGCGACGCAAGAACTCCTCGCCATCACCTATGACAAGCCCTACACTGGAAGTCCGACCAATGGATTACTCTGAAGAGTTGACGTTGGGTCTTGACCCAAAGCGTACTCACCGTCTATCCATTCAAAGTGCCATCTCCTCACGGTCTTCAGCATCGGAAAACGCTGTGCGAGGGTCCATGGCTGATACGAATGACGTGCTGACAAAGAAGATTCTCAATGGTTCAACCGTTCCACAACACCTGGCAAACTGCACTTCTCTGTTACTTCGCCTTGGTGCATTGGTCAATATCGCTGACCCTACTGGAAATACGCCTTTACATTTTGCGGCAGAATTCGGTGCTGTACCAGAGGTTCTTGAGGTCTTGATGGTTGAAGGATATGCAGACCTGTCACTGAAGAACAAGAAAGGATTGACTCCTTTAGACGTCTGTAAATCAGATGATATCCGCAAACGACTGCTAGGTAAACGGGTAACCAGCCAAAACAGTGAAAAAATAGAAAAGATGAATAACTTTGCTTACTGGAACTTAACTAGCTCTTGAGCAAGATCGAAAATCCAACCAAAGAGTAGTTTCTTTAACAGGCGGAAGTGCCGCGCACGAGCACCGTATTTCACTCACCCGGTCGGTCTCGGTGCTAACAACAAACACGTCCCGAGGCAACAATCTGAAGCCTGAACCTTGCTCAGTATCTCAGATCGCACCAGTCAACACCGTTCGCAGCCAGAAAAGCGACGCTCTTATAGAAATTGATGATGAATTTGAAAAGGTTCTCCAGGCATTTTTCAGTTATCAGACGACGTTTACCGATTCAATCGAAATTGCTCTGGGATATATTACCGATACGATCTTAGGTAACAGTAGGTCTGTCGAAGCATCAGATCAAGGCGTCATGAGTCAACTCGAAAACAAGATTGGCCAACTACGTTATGAACTGCGTGAAGCGCATGAAATGTTTGATCAGACGGATCAGCGTGCAGAACGCGTCATGCTCTACTACCGTGAGGAACTGGAACAGGTGGAACAAATCCATCAAGCGGATTGGGAACTTTCGGAACTTCAGCAGGACAAGATCGAAAAGCTCTTTGACGTGTTTGAACGCATCGATGGCCGGTTCTGTCAGTTAGAGCTGGATCAGGATGAATGGATCACACAGATCGAACGAGTACGAAAACTGGCAGTACGTCGTTTGGATCAGTTCCATCAATCTGGCGGAAGCACAAGCGAATCGCTAGATATAGCCATTTCCGAAATACTACAGTCTCTCATTATCCTGGATACGGTACCAATTGATCCAGTGCTCTATTCGCGTGAAGACAGGAGCCGGCTATGTCAGGATCTGGCCACAACCGTTGAGAACGTGATAAAGATGATCAAATCAAAACCACCTCTAGAGCGTTTGAGAAAGGCATTAAAAGAGATCGAGGAACGGTGGGAGAAAGTGCATGCGTTGCTCACAAAACCGCCCGAAAATATACCAGTTCCGTCAGAAGACACGAACTTGCCTGTACCAAGCATCAAGCCTCCTTCGTATTGGCAGCGGCAGCTTATCACCGCCAGAACGTATTCCCAAAAGCCAGTTGACAAATCACTGAATCAGATGGAACTTTCTTTTGAGATTCTAGCGTCCAACCTGCATGAGATCGAAAAAGACCTGAGTGACATCCAGTCTCAAACCGAACAACTATTGGAGAGCAAGAAAAAGATGTATGACCTTTGTCTATCACTCGAGAATGAACTAGAAAGTATAAATGAAGAAGATAGCGAGGTGCAGGAGTTGGATGTGAGCAACCCATCCTCTCTCGTAGCTACTAAACGCCCCTGTGAAGCCGTTCGAGCTGAATTGCAAGAAGTCATGACCGTTACTCAGGGATTGTTTGACAGACAGGCTGAGCTGGATAAGGAACGTGAGCAGCTATTGAAGGAACATGCTGAAGTCGAAAAAAAACTGGGAGAAGCGCGAGAGCAGCTAGGTCAAGTTCGACCACCCTTGTTGCTACAGGG
The DNA here is from genome assembly GCA_002749535.1 of Apophysomyces variabilis. Classification (NCBI taxonomy): domain Eukaryota; kingdom Fungi; phylum Mucoromycota; class Mucoromycetes; order Mucorales; family Mucoraceae; genus Apophysomyces; species Apophysomyces variabilis. The sequence goes on along the minus strand of MZZL01000409.1, from coordinate 2,047,188 downwards.
TCTATTGGAGCGACTCGAAACGGATGAGTTACCCTATGTTAGGGTCGAGAAGGATTGGAAGGAAGATGCTCAGCTAGTAACGGAGATATTGGAGGACGAAGATGATGAGAGCTCGAGCGGCGAGTTATCTCAGGCAAATGCGGCTACTTTCCAGCTTGATCGATGTACTTCCAAACTCTCTGTTCAATGTCTTATCACACGCCTTGATGCTAGCCTGTACTGTCTCAAAGTCTTGGCTACTCATCACATCAGTCGTTCTCGCCAACTGTTACTGGAGGTGCAAGCCGCACTGAGCCAAGCCAGCGGTGAACTGGACGCCACTCGGCATCAAATGCAAGGCTTATATGATGATGCAGCCGACGTTGCGCGCCAGGTCTTTGCATTGAAGACGGAGCTGGAAACCATTGTCCGCCATCGAAAGGAGGAAATCGTCAAAGTGTGGGAAGTTGTAGATGAAGTGTCAGAGGGAATAGATGCTTCCTTGATGCAACCCAACGCTCCAAGGCCTCAATCGCAAGATAAAAAAGAAAAGACAGAAGACAACGATCGTCATCAATGGATTATCCGTGAAATTGAACAGCTGAAGAACGTACACGACAATTTACAAGAAGCCATTGAAGAATTAAAAAGAGAACAAAACGAGATCGGTCAACATCTGCGACAGTTTGCTGCAGCTTTGATTGAGCCTCAGGTGGACAAGTTGGTCGGTCAGACAGACGGCTCATTACTTACTATGAGCGATCGACTTGTGAGTTTGATGGATCATGTTCGAGACCGCGATCTTGGATTATCTTCCACAAAGTAAGTGGTTTAGACATTTCTAAGCATTTTCTTTAATCCATATGTGTTTCTTACGTAGTGATGACCCTCAGCGAGTGTCACGGTTAGCCAACAGAAGGCTTTCCGTAGCAAGCAGCCGTTTGTCTCTTGTTGGTCAATCCAATGATAGTAAACGTATCTCGATTGCCATGAGTGTCCGGACGGATAAAAAGAGACTATCGGTCCTTTCAGCATCCAGCATGTCTTCTCTGTCCTCTTACCAGCAAGAACGCATGCTTTCCCGAGCATCGACCCTGAGTAATGCGTTTACAAAAGCACAGCAGAAAGATCGTACATCGTGACGATAATAACATCCTTTGTCTTTTTGTTATATACGTATCTTTATATAACTTTTATTGAGAAAAGAAAAAGCACATTATTTAGATATTCAGTTTGATTTTTACCACCTTGACTTGAGTGAATTCATGGATGGCATATTTTCCAAGCTCTCTTCCAAAACCTGATTGTTTGTAACCACCAAAGGGAGTGGAATGATCAAACACATCATAGCTATTCACCCACACAGTACCAGCTTGAAGTTCATTCGATACCTTAATGGCCGTGTCCAAACTGGAGGTGTAAACGCCTCCAGCAAGGCCGTAGTCTGAGTCGTTGGCAAGTTCAATTGCCTCGTCAATGGTACTAAAGGTGGCTATGCCAACCACAGGACCAAAGATCTCTTCTTGCATGAATCGCATACTGTTCTTACAATGGATCATCACAGTGGGCTCAACAAAGTAACCTTTGTTGCCCCACCGTTTTCCTCCGAACACGATCTTGCCTCCTTCCTGTTGACCCAGAGTAATATAGGCCAAGACCTTGTCGAGCTGAGATTGGTTGATCAAGGGTCCGATAAGGGTATCATCCTCAAATGGGTCACCGATCTTATACGTCTTTGCATATTCCACAAAGTGTTGGACAAAAGCATCATGAACGGATTCATGGACAAAGATACGGGTTCCGGCATTACAGTTCTGACCATGATTGTTGAAAACGCCACCTGCGGCTTGTTCTGCGGCCAGCTTGAGGTCGGCATCGGCACAAACTATCTGAGCACTCTTGCCGCCCAGTTCCAACTGAAGCTTCTTGAGATTGCTCTTGGAAGCTGATTCCATGATTTTACGACCTGTAACAGTAGAACCAGTAAAAGCCATTTTGCTAATATCTCGATGGTTAGACAGATACACGCCTGTTGTATGGCCATAGCCAGTAATGATATTGACCACGCCCTGTAAGGAAGAACCACAAAAATAAAGATACCCTTCAGTTTACATGCAGATAATCATCAATAAGCATTTGCAGCCTTACAGGTGGAAATCCAGCTTCTTTCACCAATTCTGCAAACTTGTAGGCAGACAGCGGAGTGATTTCGGAAGTTTTCATTACAACTAACGGTCATCTTGTGGTGAATCATCCAGTTTTTGATGCCTGAGAAGAAAAAGGAAGAAAAAGGAGAATGAGTATCTTACTTGTGTTGCCTGTAGCCAAAGCGGGAGCGAACTTCCAAGCGGCCATCATCAAAGGATAATTCCATGGGATAATAGCGCCCACGACACCCAATGGTTCATGGCGTGTATAGTTCATCTTGTCAAAGCCGGTGTCTATCACCTTGCCATGGATCTTGTCTGTCCAACCAGCAAAATAACGGAAACAACCGATGGAATCCACCAGATCCATATCTCGTGCAACGACAAACGACTTGCCATTATCCAATGCATCTAAAGTCGCGAGCTCCTCTTTATCCCTTTCCATTAGATCGGCCAGCTTATAGATAAGCCGACCACGTTCAGCCGGGGTTATCTTTCGCCAAACGTTTTTAAATGCCTTAGACGCCGCTTTAACCGCCGCATCCACGTCCTCCTCGTTGGCGGAGTGAACTGAACAAATTACGTCTTCCGTAACCGGGTTGATGTTATCAATCAGTGGCCCACGGCCAGGAACGAATTCATTGTTGATGAACAGACCGGTATGAACTATGCAGTGATTGTTATTTAAAGAATCATTAAAGCCATGATGGTCTGTGTTGGCTTCAGCTTTTTACCTTTGATTTCTCGGTTGTCTGACAATCGAACGGTTTGAATATCTGACTGGGTCATGGCGTATGTTTTTTATAAGAAAAGAAAGGGTACAAAACCAAACTTTTATGCTCCCAAGTCGGTTTTTATATGCGTTTCCCCCATCGTTGCACAGACTGGTATGACGACGACGACGACGACCTCATACGAAAAAAAACTAAACTAGGGTCTTCGTGACTTACCAACTCCGACGTATCCGAAAGCATCATAGATGCAGTCCCCTTTTTTCTGTTCCATCTACTCTTGCATGAAATATATATGCTCGCTGCCTTTTCAGTTTATCTTCTATAGCAAGTTTAGTTCTCATAGTAACTTAGCGTCCCTTTTTGAAAAAAAAAAGAGGAACCAAGTAGTTGTGGATGGGATATTTCGCTGCGCGCTATTGGATATGTTGTTGCTTTTCTGTGAATGAGGTTATTACACTTGTTCCCAAATGAAACCTTTCTGCTTTTTAAAGTTTAGAAGCTAAAGCTGTACTAACTTTCACACGGTAATTGTGATGCTCCAAGAGTTCTAGATCGTGATTTCCGGTTGGTTAACACCATGACAGTCTTCTCCGTATACTCATAGTGTCACCTTCCACCGAAACCAGTGAATAGTCCGTACAACTGTCTGCTTGTGGTCACGTTGTGCCACATGACAATCTAGCATGGTCTTACACACTGCTTAGCCGCACTTCGCCTTTTCTGATGGGCTATATTGAGTCTGACAGTAGTTGTTGCAAACTGAGCTTATGAATTATGCCAGGAAAAGGTTATTGATTAATGCCACATGTTATCTAATCTTTCAAATTTCACTAACGTAACTGTAATCATATTATTTCTTCATAGACTGCAACTTCTACGACGCATAAAACGCTTTTTTTTAAGCTTTGAGTTAAAGCTAAAAAATATTTGCTAGCTTAGTAGTCCCGGCGGCTCAACCCATCTATTGCTCAGAGAGCATGTTCAGCTTCTAGTGTCATTGTTTATGCTATTCCAATTCGAGATGTAAAACATGTGTTTTATTTGTGCGAATAGGATAGGAAAATGGAGGCATAATAGTCCACTACAAGGATCTGTACACGGACGAACGTAGGATCATATGATATTAGGTAGGATCGTATAATGCACGCAAAGCTATTTCGTTTCAACTATTTTCACCTTGCTATTCAGGATAATGAATGAACCATTTCGATTAAAATCAGTTATAAAGAAAGAACTTGTTCTTGTCGAAATCCATCACAATGAGTAAAGCCAGTAAACTGTTCAAAGTTCATACCTCTATAGGATGGCCTCAAAATCCTTTGTGGATATCCAAAATAAGAATACTCTCCATACCAAATCTGCGCGTCATCTTTCGAAGATCGATATTCACGGTGACCTCCAACAGTTAGCAAGACCTTGTCATTTTTGTTCTGCTTTTTGCAGGCTGCTTTCATATCTCGCTGATCATCTGGGCACACTGTACTTCCTGTCCACATCTGGACAAAGTGAAGAAAACGGGCCTTTTCTTCGTCCGTGACAACGGATTTCTTAGTCTGCATCTCGTCGAGCTTCATACTCACTGGCTCGCGTTTGTCAGCCTCTGTTTCGCTTTCCGCGTTTGACGACGCCTGCTCCGGAATGCCATTGCTAACGTCTCCATCAGTAGTTCTGTGTGTAATAGTGAGTTTCACTATGCCTTCATTTGCAGCATTTTGGGCATCGGCAGAGGTGACAGAAGTCTTAGACTGCGTATTGACTCGGCCATTATTACATGGAGAATTCTTAGCGGGTTGTCTTGTAGTGAACTTTGACAGGACCGGATTCATAGCGACAGACGAAGCCGAGCTTTTCCTAGGTCGCTTCGCAACCGCATTACGCTTCGGAACTAGAGCTTTGAGCCTCTCAATTTCCAACTCGTAAGAAGACGTATGTCTTCCTTTACCAGGTTCATCGCTATACAGCTGAGGCGGCGTTAAAACCTTCTTGCGAATAATATTGACATCATTCCAGGCAGATCCACTTTTCCTTGGTTCGTCCGTGGTGGCATGGAGCAGGTTCGGAAACTCTTTTTCGAACGTTTCGCAAGAAGATCTCTGAGAGGAATTTGTACTACCAGGTTGACGTTCGATTGCCGGCAAGCGCTGCGGCTTATGGTTACAGGTTTTGGAATAAGTGCTGTTTTGTTTGATCGCCGTGCTTCCTGTCGTATAACGGATTGGATAAGGTGACGATGCTGACGCACGTAAAGCCAGTTCACTTGGTCTGTCCGCTATGTAATAACCACGTGTTTTAGTTTTAGGATTCTGCAATACATGAGCGTAAGTGTAAATGATTACCTGCATGTGCCGACAAAGATCTAATGTTTATTGTTTCTGTCTCAACATTCTGATTGCGCGCTAAACCAGGAGAAACATGTAAGCTATTGAGGTGATGTGATGAATGACCCACCTGCAGCAAAGGAAGAAAATGCCAAATCAGCTGATCGCATACTTGGAAATGGGTCAGTTTCACCAGTTGAAGAGCGCATCCAGGCGGGTGCAAATACGTAGGCTGCTGGTCTGACCGATCGGTTATGGACTACTGGTGCCAACTTCTTTTCTTTCTCTGATTTACGTCCCGATGATGGAGATCGCACAGACAGTTCCTTTTTTGGCTCAGATGCATTAACCGTAAAGGCCATCGGTTGTGAGGCTATTCACGACAAGTCTGGTTGGATAAAGGGCGCGTTAATTATATCGGGTTCAAGGCGGTGAAAGGCCTGCGGAAATTACGTTTGAGCAATATGATTTATATATGGTAACAGTACGGAACAAAGAACAGGGAAAAGAAAGTGATGGCACCGATCAGCGTATTCTAATATCTTCTTTTCTTCCTTTTTTCCACCGTTTTGTACAGTATATATTGTGTCTCAAAAAAAGCAAGATGTTGAGCAAGGTATAAAGAAAAGAAATGAGAATGAAGTTGTATCGCTTCCTCTTTTTAACAAGCGGATGGTCGAATACACACCACTCCCGTTTTGTGTCTAGGATGATGAGCACAGAAGATATGGCATAGGCTGGCTGATACCACGCCTTTATACAAGTGCGTTTCAATGTGGAGGGAATGGAAAATGGCAGAAAGGAGAATGAAGCTCAGGAAATGAGAAGTTGGGAAAGTGAAAGTAGGGCCTGTCCGCTGAATGTGACACCGGATTTCATGGCGAAACAAGTAACTGGCGGTATTTAAATTCCTTTGCCGCGAGGGAGGGACCCTTATCGACTGGTGTTCATACAGCAAATCATGCTGGCATAATGAAACTATCAGAAACCTCAAAGAAACTTTTCCTAACGCCATGCAATTGGAGGTTTAGCAAGATACTCCCTTTGAATGTCAGGTAAAGTCGTTGACATGATGCGAATCAATATTGACAACTACGTTGCCTGTCACTTTTACCTCTTTTCCTCTGTGTTGTTCCTCAATATCGACCTAAAAATAGCTTTTCTGTTGCGGTAGGATATGTCAATTATATGACCTTTGAGCACAAGTATCGATTCTCATTAACTGACGTTTTCTGTGTAAGGTCATATAGCTATATAGCTGGTAGCTCAAGCGCGGCGTAAACAAACACTGCAGCTCCTTGCAACAGAACATCTATCCTAATAATGGGATGGTGAAGGCGAAAACTTTATAGTACACTCTTTTAAGTTAAAAATAGACGATTTTGATTGTTTATATAACAATCTAATTCCTTTTGGGGACGAAATGATGAGTGATATTAGACATGATGATATTTTTCTTGAGGCCACTGAAGATGCTTATTAAAAAAAGTGAACTAACATTAGTCTATTTAATCCAATTTCTATCCCAGTAGGACTCAGAATGCTTGATTCGTGTCTCAGAGTATCTATTGTATCTAACAAGTTTCTCAATATTCTTCTCGATCTTAGACCAGCGGTTGCTTTAGAGGGTTCACAAAGGGCAAATCAAGCAGCATAAATTAAGACTTGAATCTCGTTTGTTTACCACATCCACAACAAAGCGGCTACGATGGATTCTGCAATTCTCATGACAATGAAAGATCCCTTCTTATTGTATTTGTCACAGATTTAACATACGTATCGTACGAAACATAACTTCGGCAAAAGAAAGCCAACCGTCTACCACGCTAACAAAATGCATCAATTTGTAGTCCATATTTCCTTTTCTAGAGCCAGTTCGAAGAGCTCTGGTTTAAGGTCAAGTCAGAAATCAGTTCTCCGAGAAAGATGAATTACCAATTCTATTTTTGAGTCTGTTCAGAATATGACTTGGAAAGATATATTAGGATATATGGGACATTCAACTATCTTTTTCCAGAGATTGCCGAACAAGGTCAGTACTCCATGACAATCTTGCCATATTCTTACGAATTCCTGTTGCATTCAATAAAAACCGACGAAATCGCACTTCCTAGGCATTATCGTCCAGGTACCGATTTATTGAGCAAGCTGGTGCTAAAAGACAAGCGGACCATAGAGATCGTTATTACAACCATATTACAGGTGAAATAATATTTCTCGGTTACATATTTTGGTAGCTTTTGAAAGGTTCCTTACTTTTTAATGCATAAAAGAAAGCAAACAGCACACTTACGTTGCTGGTGACAGCGAATGGCCGGATAATACAACAGCAAAGCTTTTCCATTTACGAGAGAGACGTTGTGTGGGCACGGAAATGCTTCCTGTTATCGTCTGCTACAATTTCTAAGCATGCAACACAGCCACTTCTCCAACCACTAGGTTTAAGACAACGAGAGGATCGCATAATAAGATCAATATACCACATAGCCAACGAAAAGGTGGACAACGAGTGTTTCCCAGAGAATCAAACGCGCGCTGTGCTCCTAGAGGTGTGCAAACAGATGAAATCCCAACTTAAAAAAGAAGGTAAAAGCCCCGGAAGATCCTTTATCTGGTTCAAAAGAGAAGCTTGTTCTTTATGCTCGAAATGGGATTGGCTACTTAGGAGCTTGCAAGCGTAATTATTCACGGATCTCTTGTTCGTCTGAGATCGCGGTGACACCAATGACATCGCCAAAGAATTTAAAGGTTTTGGAAGTTGATAACAAGATCATGGATGCCTACGAAGATCAACTGCCAGGAGTCGATTCCCATCATATAGATGATTCGAATTCGTCAAGTCATATAGGGAACAGTTGAACAGGAGGATGCTGTGGACTGACTGTTACGCTGAAGGCTGCAAGAAAGATTTCTTTACGGAATACAAGAGTGCAGCAAGCGTAAAGGAGATGTATGATAAAACCAAATAGAAGACATGGTAATTATATGTTACGAGTAAAATCCAATGCTTTGAGAAGTTACTGATACTACCAATACTACCAATACTACTCAGTTTGAAGCTCTTTGACATCTGTATTCATAGACTTCTCCTTTTCTTCAGCAATGCAGTGAGAGAAAGAGGTAATTGAGTGTCCCATATAACCGAAGATATTTTTCCGAGTCATATTCTGAACAGAATCAATAATAAAGAAGGTAATTCGTCTTTCTAAGAAAGCTGATCTCTGAGTTGACCTTAAATCAGAGCTCTTCGACTGTATTTAGAAAAGGGAATATGGACTAAATAGTCTAATGTAAGGATTCTATTAGGCCAAACATTCATCAGAATTGTCCCCAAAAAAAGACTGCAGCGTCATCAGTTGCAAAAACTTTAAAGTCCGGATTTAATGGCGGTCATTTAGGTGCGTGCCCGTCCCCTTGCGCTGTCGAAACGAAAAAAAAACCTTTTAGCTTAGCCGATAGCATGTCCGTCCGCGCTATCCAATCGATCCGACCGCAACTCCAGACATCCCTTAGATTCTCACGTCCAGTTTCTTTGCGACTGCAGGCGGCGTGTTACAGCACTTCTCAAAGAAACGACGGCACCAGCATCGAGTCTTGGAATGACTATTTCAAGCTTCGTAAGAAGCGCCGCATGTACGAGATTGGATCGTATGCACCTTGCACCATTGTTCCCTTCCTTGGTACCGGAGCTTACTTTATGAATTTGGAGATTGCTCCCACTACAACATTCTTTGGCATGGATCCTCTCATGGGTTCTGTCTTGGCCACTATGGCATCTGTAAGTTTAATCTCTTTTATTCTAGTGCTCTCGCTTGCTTGGGCTTATGCTTGGTGGGTAATTAACACGTCCGAATTAGGGTTTTGTTGGTTTTCTGGTGGCACCGGTTGTTGGCAACGTGTTTTTTAAGATATTCAATCGTAAAATGCAGCCAGCTATGGATGCGCGCGACCGAGACTTTTACGAACACATCAAACGAAACCGAGCAGATGCTCGTCTTAACTCGATCCGAAATCCGATACCAGACTATTATGGTGAAAAGATTCAGTCCGTGACTGACTACCGTTCATGGTTGAGAAAACAGCGGGAACATTATAGAAAGGGTGTGTTCGGTGGTAATATGGACGAATTTTAATTGAATAGATATAAGTAAGAAAAAGAACCTTTGGGTCATTATTATATGCGGACTGTTTGCGAGTGATGATATAGTCGTGACAACACATCTTTGAAAATTAAGCTTGCGTAACCCATTAAGACCAACATGTGTATGTATATACATACGAATATATATGTATATGCATAGGACGTCCAAGCTGGTTAATTACACGGTTGGGCCTGTAGAACCAGCACCTCCCACTGTATAGTTCTGAGCAGGGTAGCTTCCAGCATTACTGTCACCTGCATAACCGACCGATTCATCGAAAGCTGCTTTTCGCATATTGTTCGGAGGTTCGATGACAGGGACAAAATGGAGGATGATGAACGCAATACCCACTAAGGCAACCTAATTTTGCAAAGTCGATATTAGGGTATGCGATTGGCATGTTAAGCCTTACAATGACACCGGAGGCAATAGACAGTGCACCATAATTCAACGTGATAGCGCCGATACTTTTTCCGAAACAAATCAGCCAACAAATCAATAAGATTCAAACAAACCAAACTTACAAAACATAAACTACAAGAAATCAGGTTAGTCCCTTGTTGCCTTTCCACCAAGAAGAAAAAGTACGAATGCTCGTTTAACTTACATATACCACGGCTCAGAAACGAGAACATAAATGAGGCGAACTGTGTCACTTGCCCGGGTAATCTGAATTCAAAGATACCAGTCATGATGCCAAAGAGACTACACAAAGATATTAACGGAGGTTTCATTGATCATAAAGCTCTGTACATGACAAATATGCCTTGGATGAAGTTGGGAAAGCCTAGATAGCCGGTTCGTGTAAACATGAGGCGAGCCAGACAAAGCTTCTGTTACCTCCGTGGATAATGGTCGCAACACCACCGATAATCATAAATGCTGCCACGACGATGTTGGCAATTCGGAATATGAAGGAAGGGTCTACCATAGTTGGAAAGAGAAATTAAAGCTGTGAAAAATGGAAAGTAAAGGAAAAACAACAGTAAAAGGAAAAGAACAGGCTGCATCTGCTTGTTTGCTGCGTAGGGTTTCACAATTCTTGGCATAACTCCGACATCACAAGCTCAGAAAGCATACAAACTCATGTGGTACATGATTTCGGCAGCAAAGGATAATCTCAAAGGATGAACATCCTTCTCAGGAAAATGAAGGTTACTTGAGCGTATTAACATATTAATTTCTTTCAAACAAGCATGGTACCATGTTGGTATTATGTCGGTCTTTGGTTTTGCGAGTCCCGAGCAAGGTCTCCAGGGGAGATTGAACCGGTGATGTAATAGCTTCCATAAACGGCTCATCAGCCTCCAAATCGCCACACTCCCATCTTCGTTCCTTTTCCTCGACAGGTCTGCTGATCTTTGCTGCTCTTTGACTGTATCTTTGATGTTGCAATGGTACATGCCTTGCACGAAAACTCATCAGATATTGTAGTGATTTTACGATTGGAAGTAAATAACAAGCATTGTGAGTGTTAGTTGCTATGTTCCTCTACAATGTTTAAAGTTGGCCCGCAGTGTTCAAGAAACAGTTTATCCTAGATATTAGAGTAAATTCTCTGAGTTGACGATGTTCCCACAACCCTAAAGCAATATTCATAATGCAGCGACGTCTGTACGCCGATGTTTGATAGCTGGGACACTTGCTTCATAAAATGGCTAAGCACACATCTTTCTCCTCTTGAGCAAAAGAAAGAAGAAAGCTCCATGAAATTACCCCTATACGGAATATTGGCTCTGTCCCGTCTTTGTTAGCTTCTATTGTAAGTGCCTGTGGTTCCGGATGTATTATTTTTCCTTAGATAAAAGATCGTCCATTGGGGGCAGCGTAGCGATCTGCAGCGGACTGGGAAACAGTGTTTCTTGAAATACTATATTTTATTTAATAAATAATAGTAAAGCAGGAACCATTTCCCAGTGTACAAGTGCAACAACTCAGATATGTCTAGCTCCATTGAAACAGGAAATACTGATAACGTAGAAATTCATGCGGCTATCTTTGGTTTTCACAGTATGTATGTAATGTGCATGCGCGCCGAAAAAACTGATTAAGCTCCTCGTGTAGCATGCATTTTCTTATGACTTTACTTGGATTAAGAAGTAAATTTTGTTGCGTAGTCAACCTATGAACGCATAATACAAACACTTAGTGAAATCTCTTACATCCCTGTTGATGCATTTCGTACATTCCTCACGCAGTGTAATCGGTGTGCTTTCCTAGTCAAGTCTTGAATGCAAACGTAACTAGCTAGGAGCACTCAATCTTCAGTGCAGATGACTTCCATTATTTTATGTTTATATATTAAGAGAGGTTCCACCGTGTATAACAATAATTTTGCTGTCTTCATCGCTGTCCCACTCATGTTAGTTCAGAGAGTTAGGAGAAAAAAGTAAGTGTTTCGTGGTTATTATGCTAACGACAGCCAGGAGAGTTTACTCTCTATTGCTGTAGATTATAAGGTATCTCCTTTCGAGCCAACACATGCTGGTGTTTCCGTACCGGATGGGAACGTTGGCTGAACGTTTTCAAGGCTTGCAACGACGTTTTCGATTGCGCTTTGAAAACGTTGAGCGGACAGATGAACAAGTATAGAACATGGTTTTACCTAGCTTTAGATGCAGTTGGATAACGCTGCGCAATATCAAATGCCCGTGGATCGCTGAATATACCCATACGCAAGAACTGCTCCATGGTTGCCTTTAGTACACAGACTTGATCCGTCGAATGGTTCAGCTCTGCTTTTAATGCTTCAATCAGGTCGCGATCAGCTTGAAGGCTGACTTCGTTGATATTTTGCTGTCTTTCCTGTCATCAGCCTCTTTATCAAAGCACGTGTACTCTTCCGTACCTTAACCTTTCTTCAGCTTCGTTCAACTTTTCATTCAATCTTTTCAGCTCATCTTCACATTGTGTCTTGTTTAACTAACATTTCGGTTATTTCCTTAAGACGAATGATGAAAGAAAAAAGATCTACCAGTTCCAACTCGTATTTTTCTTTCAGCATCTGATTCTCTGCCGTCAATGCATCAACTGTTTGACTAAGGAACTCTATATCTTTATTGCATGCTAAAAAAAATACAAAGTCCATAAGCTATTGATAGCCTACATGATAGTAACTTACCTTCTTTCTGTCGCTGCAGTACATTAATGGTTGCTCTTTCTTTCTCGAGCAGCCTGTTTAAATCATCGAGCTGACTGGAATCCGAGGAAATATCCGTATCGTATTGATCGAGGTTTTTGCCTTCGTTAAAAGAGTCTGCTTCTGAAGATGAAGTACTCTTGGGAGACGCCGAAGTTGTTTCTCCTTCCACTGGCCGGTTTAGCTGCTGCGTCTTTTGGCCTGTATTGGTCTTTCCCCCTCTTGTAACAGTACGTGTAGTTGGCTTAACGTCGCAGACAGTGGCAGCAAGCGGCGGTGAGGTGTCCGACAAAGGTCGCCGCGATGTTTTATCTCGCAAGGAAGCATGTGATGCTGCTGTCCGCAGGGTCCGAGTACGTTGATTACTGTTGAAACTTATTATGCTCTCGTTATCACTATTGCAGGACTGGACGGGTGAGGCTGGCAGCCGTACAGATCGAAACGGTTGGTCTTTGACGGAAGCTGCTGTTTGCGACATTGTTCGCTGTCTGATCTTTGGTTTGGATGCAAAGCTATGCAGATTTTGGACACTGGCTGCTGTCGGCAATGGTTTTCCGTTGGCCATCGTTGATGGGCTATCTTTGACTGCAAAAAACTCAATGTAAGTAATCGAAGAAGCATTTCGTTTAGACGATTTTACGGTGACGACGATTGGGAAGAAGAGCACTGAGGTAAAACTAAGCGACATGATGTCTTTTGTATTGCACTTCTTTGGAATACCTTAAGCGTTTCGTTTTTGGCTTTGACTCATCCATTGAATAAATAGATGCTAATGGATCTGTTAGAGATGATATAAAGGTCAAACGAAGAGGTTAAACCATACAAGCTGGACTAGGAGGTCTTTGTGGATGCGTAGAATTGGAAGATTGTTTGCCCAAGGCAAGCTTTTTAAGGTGCCAGAACTTCTGGCTTGCTTCTTTTGATGTCATGAGTTAACAACAACAAAGAAAAAACAAACAGCGAAGGCGCACATTTTATTGATTCTAAACAGCCTGACGTGTAAGCACTCCCTAAAAGTTAAATTCGGGAAATTCCCCTGGCTCGTGGTAGTTGCTTCATAACAAAGACACCTAGTGTCAACGGAACATGGTATTCGTCCGTAGCACGCTTTGCAAAATGACATCAACATAATTCCTCGTGATTCTTCCCAGCATTTTCGAGATCGCTTGTCCATCCATATCAATACAAGCACTTATACTCATTGATCTTGTCTTGTTTATGCGTTAGGTAGTTTTGGGAAGGGGTACGTTGAAAGGGACATAAGCAGCAGATTTTCACTAGCGGTGATCAACAGTAAACAAATTCTTGCCCAACATATAAATGAAAGTTGAAAGGGTTCTGTTAGGGGACAGTCGGCGACTTATCGCCTGAACGTATGGAACTTTAACCTTTGTTAACATGATCAACTATAAGCTTTCTCAAAAAAGTGTTTAACTTGGGTTTCCCGCGAATTTTAGCTCGGTTGCTCAAGTCTTGTCAAAGGTTGCAAGTACAGCCAACCTGATGGGAACTTTTCTGCTATCTTCTTTTTGGCAACTAACCACAAGACCAAAACTTGCATTTGCTCAGTCAACAATATATCCAAGTAGTAACTAGCTCTCCTTTGGAATATCGTAACTGGTGATATTCACCCGAACCCCCGCCTTGCATGCTTGCAGGGGTATGAGTGTTTCTGTACATACATTATTTCTTCCGTGAAGCTACGTACTGTGTCTACTATGTAGAGGAGAACAAATCGTATGCAAATGGAAACCATAGCTAGCAATAGAGCTTCTGAAATCATATTGCTAGGATATATGAGATTTGACCATATCAACAGCAAATCTGTCCTGTTGGGTAATGAACTAGCATATAAAGTTACATTGTTGCAATTCGAATGGGTTCTATGTGATTGGTAAGAGTGTGTTATACAACATAGCAGATTAGCAAGATTAACGGTATAATGGTGCACCAGTATCACTCAGTGCATCCAAGCCGACATCGACACGCTTTTTATCACTATATCGTGTCACTGTGAATTCTACTGTCCTCCAATCCTGTCCTTGACGAACAGAACAAAAGTGAACTTTTCCACGCTCACCTACTCAAAAAATCAGATATTTTGCTAGATATTATCTAATCCAGATATTTACCAGTAGACCCGGCGACATCAAATGATACATCCACTTTGCCTTTAAGGTGATTAACTGTCCCCGAGATCCAAGGGTATCGATCGGCATAATCAATCTTATCTCCCAACAATTCCATCACGCGTGGATCGTAACGAACAGTAAACAATGTTCCATTGACAACGCTGCTGGAAGTTTTTTGATAGTTCATAGACGCTGCCAATACGGCTCCCCAGAGAACGGAGCCAACTGCAATGCCGCCAATCAGACGCCATCTGCGATTGCTAGTTGTAGATGCAGGAAGTTCTCGTTCAATAACACGTGTACTTGTTGTGCTGCCGTATCGTTTGGCAGCTGCATTGAACAGGGTTGCTGTGGCAGGTCGAAGAACTGAGAAAGTGCGGGATCGTAACATATCCGTTCAAGGTCAAAAGGGAAGGGAGTCACGCCCATGGAGATAAAATTGGCAGGGGAGCAGCGGTTTCCGAAACCCGGACCTGCGTTGGCAACTCGAAAAGTCCTCAGAACCGACCGTTTTACGTTAAAAGTGACCATACCAAGTAGCCATGCAGCACCTCAGAAAGACGAGCAGACCATTAACTCGATTGGCTAATGTGTCTGCCATGACATGTCGAAACTATTCTGTTAAAGCCGCAAGGGTACCCTAATGAAATCAAGTTTTTTCTTAGTTTAACGATCGCGTGCAGCCTTGCAGTCTCTCATTTCGACGCATGGCTCTTGGTTCAGCCACAGTTGGGTTAGCCGCAATGTATTTTACCTGGGATGCAAAGATCGTCTATGCAGAAGCAGCTAATACTGGTTATGCCGGTACGGTCGAAGGTGTGTATTACATATAGGGGTTTAGATGCCATTTCCCAACAACGAGCACTATAGAACCGGAAACAAAGATCACCTTCCCGGTGTATCTGAACGTTCATTCGGAATGGAAACGATTGATTGGTCTTGGTGTCCGCCAAGTAAGCTTTTTAAACATCAATGTCTACGTCGTGGGCTTGTACATGCGAGATCAGGACATGGAAAAGCTCCGAGCATTAGACAGTTGGAAGGTAAAGCGACCATATCTCCTTTGGACAGATATTGATGATATAGATAGAATTTCGATAAATCTGAATTTTTGGGAAACGAAGAATTAGCTACAGAATTACTGGAGCAGCCCTACGATATCACTATCCGTGTTGGTAAGATGTGAGCAAGTCCTTTAACAAAATGGCTTACACTATGTTTCCTAGTGCCTAATCGGGCCACAAACACACAGCATTTGCGAGATGGCTTTACGCGATCATTGCTAACTCGCATGCGAGACCAGTCAAAGGATCTCACAGAAGAGCAAGAGGCAGAAATTTTGGATGGCATCCGTGATTTTAAATCCAGATTTGCAAGCGCTAATGTTAAAAAGGATACCGAATTTATATTCACCAAGACAAAGGAAGGTGGTCTTAGAATGGAGTTTGAGGTACAGAGCCCGCTGACTTTCAACGGTATCCAGGGAGCGCTAATTATTAGCAGGGAAAGGATTTAGGCACGGTCCAGTGCAAATGGTTGGCGATAAACTTTGTGATGGGCTATTTAAACCCTAAGGCACCAGCGAGTGAACTTGTATGTCCAACTAAATCACTGAAATGATTTGACTCACAGAAAACCCTCTAATACTCTTAGGCCAGACAAGATATCGCAAACGGTTTTGAGAAGTTGTTAAATGAGGAATAGATGAAGATACGCTTTAGAATCCATACAAATCAACCACTACAGTTCTATCTCACTAACTCCTGTCTCGTTCACCAATCGAACTTTGAATGTCGGCATGTTGACAATGAATCTTGTCTTAAGTTCCTGAATGCATTTGCGCATTAAATCCTTAGCTTCTTCAAGGTCCATGTCCGCGCGATGGAAACGGTCCATCAGTGATGTGCAGAAATACGCGCCATAACCTTGACATCCGTAGGGTAGACGAGTCATAGCACCAAGATAATCAACCCAGTAGAGTTCTGGCTGCTTTGTCTTTGTATCATAACCTCCAATCAGCATGTTCACTGCATAAGGATGCTATAAAGTTACATTAGTCCAGATTTCTTTTCGCCTCCTTCGCTCAGGCATGGCAGACATGTCTGGCTTACTCTGCTTCGTAGAGAATCTGCTAATTCACGTCGAGTAAAAGTCGCTACTGATTTAGGGCTAAGTTCGATGCCGTTTCGGATGCTGTAGAGTTTGATGTTGCGTTGAATGTATTCTGCAAAGTTCACTGTGTCGCCTGGCTCACCGGTGTATAGCAGGACGGTGTTGTTATTCAGCTGACGCGCCTTATCTTCGGTGCCTTTCATAACAACAATGCTGCGAGCAGAAACAGTATCTGCTGCCAGCAATGTAAAGTCTTTTCCTGTAATTCCAAAGAGGCACTCCATAAGGCACACGAATTAATTTCAAGCGTAAAGGCTGTTCGTTCGTTATTTCACGCTTCAGCTTCATTGGTTACGAAACGGGTTGGGACTTGCCAAGTGCACCCCATGACGTCAAGTCCGATTGCGTAAGAGTCCGGATCCTTCCGGACTAATGCGGACCGCGTTTCCGAACTTACTTGTACCGGCAGCTCATTCTAATTGCTGTCCTAGGGTGACTACAAACCTGATATTTATGAGGCTTCCGATGTCGTCCGAATTTGCTTGAAAGAGAATACAACAACCATAATTCAGCAGGAAAGATAGATATCGGCTTCACCTGTGGCCATTGAATAAGCCAATGTATTGCGTGGAGTCTGGTCACCCGGGTCGTGACGCGTCGCTTGTCCACATTTGCGGAAATAGCCAGCTCAATAAACGTGCATAGACATGCGTGCGAAATCATTCTATAAAAATTTGCACCAATCATTTACTGGAAGACACGTCCAGCTCGAATCATCCAACGTTAACAACTACTACTTCTTGCTGGCCACACAGATCCTATTTTCAATAGGATCGTTAGCGCTAATCTCACTATACGACTAGTGCTCATTAAATGTATGAAGATATTGAGTTTGTTTCGCATTCTACCGCATCAAAATGGTCTTCCAAGTAGCATGGCCTTATGGTTCTTTGTTGTACCAGACCGGTAGGTACGCTTGGGAAATAGTTACATAGCTTGTGCGAATGCACTAGACCTTGCGTAAGCGGTGCTTTTCGAGATTGTCGGGTTAAAGCATGCGTCGACAGTACTCTGCATAATTATACAGCTATACTTCTGAAAACGTCGAATTTCATCTTTATTGCACAGCTATATTGCTGAGAATAACTAAAATTTGATATGAATAGGACTTTTACTAGTCGGCAGTGCAGAAAAAAGAGGAGGTTGAAATTGTATATTCTCGCCTTTCAACCATATCCTATTTGTTGAAACAGGTACCATGTATTTTCTTTCTTCGGAGGCCTCCCAAAATGCATTATATAACTCAATCACTTAAAGATGATCTTTCAAGCATGTTTATATCTCTTGCTTGCCAGCTGTAGCTTTTTAGAAGCCAGGCAGTGAATGAAGGATAATGATTCTTAGTGTAATCCACCGAACCGATGTCCGGCTGTAACAAGCAGTCCGAGCCATGTCTTTAAGCGTACCATTGCCATCATCCAATCATTTGCTAGCTACGTCATATTCCGGGTTCTGGGTCTCGCCCAAATCACCGGAGGAAAGGGGGCGATAGGAATCGACGATTTCCTACTATACCACTTTCTCTTTTCTCCTATAAACGTAAGTCATTATAGCGGTTTAGGTGATTACAAGGGGAGAAAAGGGATAAACAACAGGGTGAATCCATAATATGGATGGATGCATCGTTTTTTAGACATGTAGATGCATATTTGGAGAGAGAACTTGGATATAGAAACCCGAGAACTACTGGGCGTGCTATGAACGTTTCATTCCCGTTACGACATTGACCGCGTACGCGTTTTTTTTGTATTTTACAGATGTCTGCCCCCGTTGAAGAGAAGCCTGTTGAGCAGAAGCCCGTCGCAGCTGAGGAAGTTGCCGAGGAAGTTCCCGAAGAAACCGTTGCCGAGAAGCCCGAATCTCGTGGTGAGAAGAAAGCTCGCAAGGCTATTCTGTCCCTTGGTTTGAAGGCTGTCCCCGGTATCAACCGTGTCACCTTCACCCGTGCCCA
This sequence comes from Apophysomyces variabilis, assembly GCA_002749535.1. Taxonomy (NCBI): domain Eukaryota; kingdom Fungi; phylum Mucoromycota; class Mucoromycetes; order Mucorales; family Mucoraceae; genus Apophysomyces; species Apophysomyces variabilis. Next base: position 2,028,474 of record MZZL01000409.1, on the reverse strand, counting down.
CAGCGTAAGTTCATATTAACGTTCCCATTGAGAGTAGCAACATGACCCCAGTTATGACCATGTAGATGCTCTTCGCCATTTCCCAACCCGAAGTTTACAAGAGCAGCAACTCGGACACCTTCATTGTCTTTGGTGAGGTGCAGATGGAGGATATGAGAGCTAGAGCCCAGGCTGCCGCTGCCCAACAGCTTGCTGCCGAAGCTGCTGCTCAGGCCGAGAAGACTGAAGCCGAGGCTCCTTCTTCCGTTGCTGCTGCTGCTGAGGAAGAAGAAGAGGAAGTTGATGCTACCGGTGTTGAGGAGAAGGATATTGAATTAGTTGTCAGCCAGGCCAATGTTTCCCGCAACAAAGCTATCAAGGCTTTGAAGAACAACAACAACGATATTGTCAACGCTATCATGGTAAGTCTGCACTGATTGCGTATATGAGTCTTCTAACTAAGCCTATTGCAGGAACTTACCATGTAAATTCAATTTTTGGATTTCCTAATAAAACAAAAAAAATATTTTTGTAAAATGAAGGAAAATGTGAAATAGTACGAATATGAATGATAAATGTGGGGTAGATAGCATGGATTAAAGTGGAAGTGGAGATGTTCAACTGCCAACAATGCCTCATGCAAGCCAGCTAAGCCATCCAAGCCCTCCAAACCTTTGGATTGACTCGATTGATGTTTACCCAATGCAAGGGATCTTAGGATTTGCTATAATATACCAACCATTACATAATCGCCTCCCTACAATTCTAATCAGTTCACGATAAGATCTTTCCATTCTTGTTACAGAAGGCTTGTCGTATCTTTGGATAAGTAGGTCTCTGTCTTCGGATAAGAAAGGATAATTCAAGTTGTAGGAAACAGCGAAATCATGGTAATTGTAATGATTTGTCGGTCGTAGAAAAATCAGTTAAGCTCATGCACTAAGCTGATTGCGGAAGTCAAGCACGTTAAATGAATGTGGATCCATAATGGGAACATTAAAGGCACATCATCTTAACGCGTTTCACCCAATTGTACCTTTTTCTGTTAAGGGCGATGCAACCCCAGTTCATTTCAGGTCACCCAATTGTGCCTTTAAGCCGTGGATAATTATCTGAACCGGACCAATCATTCACCAATGTGGTTTCTTCTTTGTGTGATCTCGCTAACTTCAACTGTCTTATACCTTGAGATCACATGTATCGAATTTCTTTATCCTCACTGGAGCGCCGGTTTGCTATTAACCTATAAAAATGCTTCTTTTGACCGGAGATTCTCAGCCACGGTCTGGTAACTGTATCTGTTTTCTTGAAAGTCAGCCTTCTAATTTCTGTAAAGTCACCGGTTTCCTCACGGAAGAAGGGTAGCCTGCTAATATTACACCATTAACTGTAGGGAAAATGTATACTGTATAGACATGAGTGAGATATTTATTCCGTAACGAATATTCTGTATTGCACAACCAGGAAGTCGAGCCCTGGTTGTCATGGAAGAAAAAACAGGGGCACCATGACGTAATTTTTTTAAGTGCAGCTAAACATGACATAAGTGGTTAGTGTGAACGTAACGATCTTTGTTTTCCATGAACTGTATAACATCTAATCATTCACAAACCTGTTGAAGTTAAAGTACATTCATTATAATGTACACTTATATTCTATAGTGTGTATTGCCCTTGAAAAGGTTGTTATGGGGGTTGTTATTGGTTACACGATTTCGAGGTAAAGCATTGTCTCAAAGTGGCGCTTGCCTGTGAAGATTGAAAGTCAGATTCTGTCTTTCTGTTTCTGACTTTTTCTGGTTTCAATGAGAAAGATTAAAAGCCGTTCCTCGAGCTGAATGTTTTCACAAACTAAAAAACGCTTGTTTTTCTTATTTTTCTTATATTTCGACATTTTCTTTGTTTACTAGACCTTTTCGATCTTTTATCTTTTTCCATCACTTAATACACCGATCAACAATGCAACGTAGTGTTGCATTACACCTTCTGTGCCTGGTTAGCCTGTTCCCGCTGGCGGTATGGTCAACACCAGCATGGAATCAAGGTAATTCAAGATAGATCTATTTGTTTTCCTACCAACAAACATTATAATATTGTTGCTACCTAGTCAATGGTTTCAATGTCGATGGAACAAAGTGCCCTCTGCCTACATACAACTCATATCCCTGCCCTAATCTTTGCGTTTCCGATGTTTCTCAATGCCCCTCTCCCGTGAGACCATCTTGTCCTCCTGGTCAGGTCTATTGCGTCGACGGAAAGTGTCATACGTCTTCGTGTCCAGCAAATCTTGAAATGGCTTGTGGGTGTACTGGTTACCCTAACCTAGTAACGCCTATGTACCCCTGTGAATCCATCAGTGTCACTATTGAAAACTTCGATCCGGATAAGAAAGTAGAGCAAAGCGTTGCATCTTGTTCAGCTGCTTTAGGATTGACAAATGTCCCGAAATGGAACAATACTATCGATACCATAATGTGGGCTACTTGTGCCAAACCTGATTATGGTGCTCTGACATTCACTGAGCCTGTCTTTATTGCGCTTTACGTTTTTTATGGCTCCTGCGTGGTTTTTCTCATACTGTGGTATTTATATAAACAAGCACGCGAGAAGGTATGTCCTATGACTTGTTTTCGGCAATAAAACGAAAAAGATCAATATTCTGACTTTTCTGATCATCACAGGTCATTAAGCTGAGGTACCACAAAAAGCAAGAGATAAAGTTCGAGGACTACAATGAGAAGAGCTCCGTGAAAGAGAAGAAATATCAGACCGTAAGTGCCTATGATGTTATGACAGGCTTCAAAGTGCTGATCCGGGTTTTGGACGTCTTCTTAGTCCCAGCAACAAGATGATGCTGCATCGACCTATACTGCGTCGCTCGATCCCCAGGAAAAAATGATCATCAAAGCCTATAAGAGAGACGTGCTGGGCATGTTCTGCTTTGTCGCTTATATCGTGCAAACCTTTGGCATGGTGGCTTACATGGTCATGCTGACCCGTGATTATTACTACGATTACTACTTATTCCGGGGAGATGCCGTTGTCCAATCCAGTACCTTTATAGCAATGTGGTACATTTTCTTTTTTTGGTTTGCTTGTCTGACCATCTTCAAGAACCGACTAATGAACTTCTTCCGCATCCAATGTACATATGCTGAGGGCCAATACGTGCAAGTGGAGCGAAATGAACCAGGTAGCTATACTATGACTGCATACTTGGTTTGAATCAAGAATAACCATGGAATTGTAGCCATCATTTTCTTAGAAGATAATGACGTCATTATGAACACTGTTCGTTGGCTTGAACAGACCGCAAAGCGAATTTTTGGTCTGGACGTTGTGGTGGATACTGCAAAGTTACAAAAGACCCGCACCGGGACAAAGTATTTTGTGTACCAATGCACCCGTTATGTGTACAATCCTCAAACTCAGCTGTTCACGCCCCATGACTTCAATCTTGGTGAAACAAGTGCAGCATTGGCCCATTTGACAGAAGGATTGACTACGGAAGAAGCAGCAAGACGGGAGGAGTTAATCGGGCCTAATTTTATTCAGGTGTATGTTCCTAACTTTGCTATGGCTGTGCTTCGTGAATTCTCCTCGTTCTTCTACATCTACCAGTTTACTGCTCTCTGGCTATTCTACTACTTTGCCTACTGTAAGTTAGATATCCCTATTTAGTGGATCGCCATGCTGAAATGGTGAATAGGGCAAGTCGGTATTGCTGACACAGCCGTCATTCTTGTATCCGCTCTTGTTAAGGTGATCGTGCGTCTGCGATCAGAACTTCGAATCAAGAAAATGGCTGAATTTACCGACGAGGTCAAAATCTTGCGCGACGGTGAATGGAAGGTTATGTGCACAGCCGATCTCGTGCCTGGCGACGTGTTCGAAGTGTCTGAAGGCAAAACGACGCCTTGCGACGCAGTTGTTCTCAGTGGCAACATTGTGGCAGACGAGAGTTCACTGACAGGCGAACCTCTTCCCATTCGAAAATTTCCCTTACGTCGGGATGACAACACAACCTATGACCGCATGGGTGCCGGGAAAACATCTACCATTTTCTCTGGAACAACGATATCTCAGGCACAATCGACGGAGCATGGTCGTCCTGTTACTGCGCTTGTAACCCAAACTGGCACAGCTACAGATAAAGGTGAACTCGTCAAGAAGATCCTCTTCCCAACCCGTGTTTCTTTCATTTTTGACGAACAAATTAAGATCGTAATCTTGATTCTGCTTTGCTGCGGTCTTATTTGCCTTGGTCTTGCTATTTGGCTCTATGTACATGGAACAAGTAAGTCGAGTATGATATTATTAACTAAATAATCAACCCGTATCTTCTTTTTTTCTCTTCAGGTGCTTGGTTCTACGCCATGTTTGCGATTTGTCAACTTGTCTCTCCTTTACTTCCTGCTGCTTTGGTTGTTGGTCAATCCGTCGCTGCCGGGCGATTGAGGGATAAACACATCTACTGTGTCGATCTTCCACGTATTTTGATGGCCGGCAAGGTTCAGCTTTTCTGCTTTGACAAGACAGGTACACTTACGAAGGAAGGCCTCGAATTTTTTGGTGCACAACCAATTACAAATGTTAATGAAGTCGTTGAGCAACGAAGAAACGGTGTGGAACCTGCGTTCGATATGCACATGGAAAATGTCCCTGATATCCCACGCTTGATGCAGATTGGTCTTGCTACCTGCCATGCTGTAACAACACTAAACGGACAATTCATTGGAAATCCTGTTGATATCGAGATGTTCCGATCGTCAAAATGGCAATTGAAGGAACAGACGGACGAGGATAAGGAAAAATATGTGGACACTTTAATGCCTCCTATGGAGAAGCCTGGAGAAATCAATGCTCCCGTGCATGTTCTCAAGCGATTTGAATTTGTTCACGCGAGAATGTCTATGTCTGTTGCAGTTCTGGATACCCATACCAACAAAGTCCATATCTTTGTCAAGGGAGCTTATGAGAAAATTAAGGACTTATCTAATTCTGTATCGATTCCTGCTGACTATGATCAAACGACGTCTAATTTGGCCCGTCAAGGTTGCTATGTTCTAGCACTTGCGCACCGCGAAATTCACCTCGACGAAGTCGGTGGCCTTGAGGGCTTCCGTCAGTGGGACCGGGATCAGATGGAAGAAAGCATCAACTTTATTGGTCTGGTTATCTTCAAGAATCAGCTCAAACCTGATACGACTGAAAATATTGCAGAACTTAAGCGCGGTAACACTCGAACAATTATGATTACTGGCGATACTGCTTTGACCGGTGTTTATATTGCCCGCCAATGTGGCATGGCTGATTCTGCAGCCAAGGTGCTTCTCGGAGACTACGACAAAAGCAGCGATCGGGTTATATGGTCCGATGTGGACGAACCGGACGTTTTCACTGATATCAACGTGGATGATTATCTTTTGAACCAAGCACATACACCGGTTGAACTGGCGGTGACTGGAAAAGCGTTTGACTGGCTTATCAACCATGATCTGATTCGCAAATATTTACTGGATATTCGAGTCTTTGCACGTATGACACCTAACGGAAAGGTGCAATGTATCCAGCTTCATATGGAACGTGGTATTACTGCTATGACAGGAGACGGTGGCAACGACTGCGGTGCACTCCGCGCTGCCCATGTGGGTATCGCTATGTCAGATGCCGAAGCTTCCATTGTGTCTCCATTCAGCACCAGTGTTCGTAGCGTGAAGTCCTGCGTCGAATTGATTCGTCAAGGCAGAGGTGCCCTGGCAACTTCGCTTACCGGTTACAAGTATTTGGTTCTCTACGGACAAGTCATGATGATGTTGAAAATTTTTACATTCTATTTCTCTGTAACAATGGCACAAAATGTCTGGATCGCTATTGATGTATTGATCACTGTCCTTTTGACGTGGGCTGTTTCGCAATCCAAGGCTGCAGATCGTCTCGAAGGCCAACGCCCTACTGCCCGTCTTCTGGGTCCCCAGACCTTGGCTTCTGGTATGGGATTGGTTGCTATCAACTGGCTCTTCTTAATTGGCGCTTTCATCATGCTCTTCAAGCAAAGTAAGCAAAGAGAAGTGTCCACCTCTTAGCAACAGATTCTAATATGTAATCTTATAGATTGGTTCCGCTGTAATGAATTTGACAGTGGCGCTGTTGATATTTCCAAATGGTGGCTCTTGGCAGACAATTATGAAGCTGAGGTTCTGGCATTAGTTTGCCTGTACCAGTTTATTAATAACGCAGCAGTGTTCAACTTTGGTTACAAGTTCCGTCGCAGTTGGTGGCGTAATTACATCCTTGTCTTCTTGTGGTTGCTTTATATTGCCATCGTATCCTACTGGACCCTTGCAGATCCAAACCGATTTGGCTGTCTTTTCCGCTTTAACTGTGGTACACCTGAGGTCTTGATTCAGAAAGGCTATACCCCTCCACCCGTCTATATCGAGACATACAACACTCCCCTTGGTCATAACGTCATGCCACCAGATTTCCGCTGGAAACTGTGGGGTTTATGCATTGGTAACATTTTTGCCGCGCTTGCCTACGAAAAACTGGTCGTACTTGGTCCTCTTCACACCTGGTTAGCCAAGAAGTACCCTGTTGAACGTCTGCAGGTCAAAAATTAATTTTAAGCAGTTGCCGGATTAACTGCGTATATAATTTTCTATTTTACCACTTTTACCATATTATAAAACAAATAAATAAAAATAAGAAGTATAGAAGAAGTCGTATAGCATCGCAGAGGAGTCTCTATTTCTAGCATATGAAGAACACTATTGTATATACATCTGATCTTATAAGGCACAGTAACATATATCCATATTTTAAAGTCGCGTCTCGCAAATTCACTTGGCGCATTTTGAAAAATGAGCTTGACGCTAACAAAGCCGAAAAAGAACCGCATTAAAGTCTCATTCGTTGCGATATTTCATTGCAATGGACTGCAGCTTTTGATTTTTATAGGTTGCGAAATCATTTCTTGGGACATACTGTACGTACTGTATCCATACATTAAGCTTATGCGTCTTTGCTCTCGATTCTCGAGCACTTTCCAAGCGTTTGAAAGTTAACGTGGCGTCAAATTGACCAAGGCCGTAACGAGAAATTAGCTTAAGCACGATTTCTCTATGCCATGCTATTTTGCCTTCGAAAGAGGTGGCTTGCAAATGTCTGAAAACTGTATTATCAGCAGACTGGCAGCAGCTAAATGTTGAAGTTGCGGAGCAGCTTGTTGTCAGTAGCTTACAGATGCTAAAGTGTTGTAAAAGCAAAAAGAGGTCATAATAAACGTTAACGGCCTGGCAAAAGTTCGGACACCAAGTATATCCTTTGTTTTTAATGAAGTTGAGAACACTTTTATTATTTCCTATGGAGATATGCCAACTTGACAGCTCTGTAACAAATAAGTGTTACTTGTTATTAAGTGCACAACATCATCGTTTGCAGCAGTAACAAAGGCTTCACTAAGCTGCATCATAGATTGGCTGAAGATTCGTGGATCGTTAATTTAGCAATATCTGTAACTGTCGGGTCCGCAATCGTTGCTATTGCTATAGCAGCAGCGGAAGAGAGCATGGGCTTCTGGGGCTTCGTCTGTAGTAGATGGATCAGAATGAGATACAAGTTTGGCGCTGTAAATACCTTTATCAGGAAGGGCGGGACCTGCAACAGCGGATGCGATCAATGCCGTAAAGAAGAGGATAGCAGTGAATTTCATGGTGTTTCTTGTATGAAGTTTGTATGAGGCAATGTCATTATGTTTATATATTGCTAGTCGGTTCCCATGAGGTGGGAATGGCTTGATGCTTAGGTAGTACTGGAATACCACGCAAAGGCTCAATTAAGAAATACTTGCTTAAATAGACCCATCCTGTTTCTCTCCGGTCATATTCCATAAGTACACAAGAAAGGATCTTTTCTGTTGTGTTACTGACCGATGATCGCGTAGTTAAACGTTTATTAGGGCGCGCTCTAGTCTTTTATTTGAGAAAACCTCGGACTGTTCATAAGGGCCATGAACCAAACCCGAGTTAGCCATACCCAAGTTTAGCCACGGCTAATCTACACTCTGCATTCGCAGCATAGTGGGCTTATTTTCACTGTCAGATTCAAGCATTTGCTCGAACGATACGCTTTAACCAAGCAAACTTTGTTTTATGGCGCATGATCTTGTAAGCCGAAAAAAGAATAGTGGATTGTTTTGTATTCCCGGTCATTCCATGCAATTTGCCTGAAATGTCTAAAATGGAAATAGCTTCATTTGATAATGTTCTTATACAAGAGATACCGACAAAATCAAAAATTGATAATATAACAGTTACCAATAATTAACGGCTGCAAAAAAACCAAATAATCTCATCTGGTGAAAAAGAACTGGCAAAGAGTGTCTTGAATCAAAAGGTGTCACGGACAGTGAAAAAGATCCTTGTGGAACCGGTCACTATAACCGCGCATCAACATCTCTATGCACATGGTTTGTTGGTTCCACCAGCAGGTCCACGAAAATAGAAATGCTCAGCACTTCCCAGTATGCGCCTTGGACACTCTTGTAGATACGCTGTAGCCTGAAGAAAATACAGTATCTTACAAGTTAATTTGGGTCACTTCTAGAGTACTTTCCGCAAGCGAGTAGGATAACTTTTCATGGACACAATATTTATTTCAGAGTAGCGTAATATGGAATTCAATAAACAGTAGGGAAGCTGTAACAGGAATAGACCTGGATTAACAGAGGAAAGAAGATAAAGCACTCTGCAAACAAAAACCACGCGCATACCGACTGAAGGCTAAAATGCTGTATACGTTGCAAGGAATAGCATAATACTGGTCATGCTCCTCGGATTAGATTGGGGTATATGACAAGTGATCAATAAAGCAAACGGATTTAACTCTTTTCAAGTTCTCCTAATGAATGTGGACTGTATGCTGAACATTGACCCAAAGCTGTTAAGCTTAGCCATCAGCACAACATGTGGTTGTGCCTTTATAATTGCTCCAAAAAGCTGTATTGCAGCAACGGTAATAGGAGCGTTGTGATGAGATTCCTTTAATGTATGATTGCCAATCCATCTTCGTTCTATAGCAGGAAACTTTGCCAATATGGACATTGGAATCCTGCCCGAACGCATAAGGCGACGATAAGTATATTTGCAACTATACTCTCACATTATGCAGAAGAACGCAGTGATTGTTGCTGGCCTCCATCTGCGCCACTTGGGTAGCAGCGGTCACTTAGGGTCCGGTACTTAGCGAGCCGTCGCCGGCCCAAGTTGTTGACGTCAATAGCCAATGGGCGAAGGCGAATCGCACCTCTTTTTTTTTTTGATTTCTGGCGCGCGTGCGCTTTCTGGTAGAGCTGCGTTTTTGCATAGCAATGGCCACTGTACAGATCGACGCAAAACGATTCCATAGGAGAGCAAGATTCTTGATCTCTCAGTGGAAGGTACCTTAATTACCCTTATTGTTATCTTTATACTTTGATTTTGCTTCAGCTCTCTCGAGATTAAGCGAGATCTTGAACTTTACCCGCAAATTATCAGTTTCAGTTAAGCTTGGGCAGGCAGACTAATCCCTCGATTGTCTTTTAGAGCGCTTCGAATGCCGAATTATTTCATAATGTCGATGCCATTCTTCTGTTGATTGGAGATGACGACGATGAGAATCCCTACCGTAAATCCGTTACGACCATGGTATGGAATGACATCGGTCTTGATTATCATTAGCTTTAACAAGTATTTGCCATGCTGTAGACATATCTTTTGGGATTTCCACTTCATCAAACATTGATGCTTCTCACGCAGGATAAAGTAACATTCGTGTGCAGTTCAAGAAAAGGTTAGGCACTCTTTTTGACAATGTAGGGACATCCTCAATAACACAATCACAGGTGAATATCTCGAAGCTCTCAAGAAGGGTGAAAAGCAAGTACCGGTTGATATCATTAAACGCAACAAAGGCGTTGAGGAGAATATCCCGCTGTACATGCCGTTATTGGATGAACTGAATGGGGTAGGCACACTTATTCTGTGTGTACGTCTTATCTAATATTCTTGCCCGCAGAAACGCGTTGGTATGATTACCAAGGATACTTTTGAAGGAAAGAATATAGAAGAATGGAAGCAAGCGCTTAGCTCTTCCGGCAAGAGCTTCGAAACCATTGATATTGCTCCCGCCATATCTGCTTGCTTGGCCGTTAAAGACGAAGAAGAAGTGGTATGTTATGCGATATGATTTATCACGGTTGCTTATCGAGTTTATAGCGAAAAATGCGTATCGCTGCAAAACTAAGCTCAAACATGATGAAGTATTACTTCATGACTGAAATGGAGGGTATTGTCGACCAAGAGAAACCTGTTAAGCACGATACGTTATCGGAACAGGCTGAGAATGTGTTGGAAGACCCGAAGATGGCGAAAAGGATCCGCATGCCACCAGAGGTGAGTGACAGTGACTATGCTATGAACATGCCGACTGACAGTCGGTAGGTGGACAACATTGACGATGTGGAATGGTGTTATAGTCCAATTATCCAGAGCGGCGGTGAATACGACTTGCGACCATCGGCCGTATCAAACTCTAACAAACTTCATCCTGGTGTGATTCTCTGTTCTATGGGAGTGCGTTACAAATATTATTGTTCCAACATCGGAAGAACGTTCTTGATCGATCCGAGCAAAACCCAACAGAAAAACTACGAATTCTTGGTAGACTTACAACACCGCGTTTTGGATACGATCCGTGATGGTGTGAAGATAAAAGATGTCTATCAAAAGGCATTGAGCTACATTCGGGCCAAGCGACCAGATCTGGAAAAGCATTTCACGAAGAGCATTGGCTTTGGAATGGGTATTGAATTCCGTGAAGCAAACTATCTGTTGACAGGAAAGAACACCCGCGATTTGAAGAACGGTATGGTCCTCAATCTTTCGTTGGGTTTTGCCGACCTGGAAACCCCCAAGCCTACTGACGAACGCAGCAAGATTTATTCGCTACTTCTTGTCGATACTGTACGAGTGACAGATGATGCACCTGTATTATTAACTGAGTGCGGATCTAAATGGAACGAGGTGTCTTATTTCTTCGACAATGAGGCTGATGCAGCCTCAACTGGCGAGACCGCAAAAGCACCTAAAAAGGAAAAGGAGTCGAAGACAGCTATTTTGCGAAGCAAATTCAGAAGCGAGGAGCAGGATGAAGAATCACGCGAGCAAAAAAGGAAAGAGCATCAAAAGCAGCTTTTTGCGCAGAAACTTGCTGAAGGTCTTGCCAAATTCTCTGAAGGAGCAGAAAATGGAGGAGATGATAATAAGGTGGTGTTCAAGAAATTTGAAAGTTATCGATCGGAAGCGAAATTACCCCGTGAAGTCCGTGAGCAAAGGGTAAAGTAGCCTAATCTCCTAATGTGCGTAGATTAATGTGATTGCTGCTTTCAGATCATTGTCGATAAACGAAACGAATCTATTATCCTTCCTATCTATGGTATGGCGGTACCATTCCATATTTCCACTTTGAAGAATGCTAGCAAAAGCGATGAAGGTGACTTTGTGATGCTCCGTCTCAATTTCTTGACACCTGGACAGGCTGGTGGAAAGAAAGAGGATATGGTAGGTACTTCAATTAGTACTCTCGGCTTCTGACATTGGAAATAGCCATTTGACGATACGAACGCTACCTTTGTACGAGCATTGACATTCAGAAGCGCGAATACTCAACGTATGGCCGAAATATTCCGCAGCATTACAGACTTGAAAAAAGAGGCGGCGAAGAAAGAGGCTGAACGGAAGGAGATGGCCGATGTTGTAGAGCAAGACAACTTGATCCAGATCAAGGGCAGACGTCCTCATCGATTACCGGATGTTTATGTCAGGCCGCAAGTCGATTCCAAGCGTTTACCTGGCGAGCTTGAAATACATACAAATGGTTTGCGATATCAATCCATCCGGGCGGATAATTCGTTCAGTAAGTTGAGACCACTGTGCTTTTGCTTAGAACGTAACAAACTCTCTGTAGATATCCTATTCAGCAACGTTAAACACTTGTTCTTCCAACCGTGTGATAACGAGTTGTTGGTCCTTATTCACATACATTTCAAGAACCCAATTTTAATTGGCAAAAAGAAGACAAAGGTAGCCATCGTATTGGGTTACCAGCTTTGTAACTTTCTTGAATAGGATATACAATTTTTCCGCGAAGCATCGGATATACAATTCGATGAGACTGGCAACAAACGTAGAAGACATATGTATGGAGATGAAGATGAATTAGAATCGGAACAAGAGGAACGAAGACGACGCACTAATCTCAATCGTGAGTTTAAATCATTTGCCGAGAAGGTGGCAGAAGCGGTATGTTGTATTCTATATAAAAGAGCGATATTGACATGTATTCCAGAGCGATGGTCGCATTGAAGTGGATATTCCATTCAGAGAACTTGGTTTCCAAGGCGTGCCATTTAGAGCGAATGTATTACTGCAGCCAACTACCGATTGTCTTGTTCACCTCTCTGATCCCCCACCGCTCGTTATTACTTTGAGCGATATCGAAATTGCTCATTTAGAGCGTGTCCAGTTTGGTCTGAAGAACTTCGATATGGTATTCGTTTTTAAAGATTTCCACCGTGCACCAATCCATATCAACACAATTCCGATGGCCCAATTAGACAACGTCAAAGACTGGCTGGAGTAAGCGGAAAAGTAGATTAGTTATTTCTTTGATTAACATTGTACTATAGCTCTGTAGAGGTTGCATTCACCGAAGGACCTGTTAATCTTAACTGGGGTATGATCATGAAGACGGTCAATGAAGATCCTGCAGAATTTTACAAAGAGGGAGGATGGACTTTCCTTGGAGGTGGCGGCGATGCACGTATCTTGATATTGATTGCATAGCTCGTAACCAATGTAACCGTTTCAATAGGACGAAGGATCCGATGCGGAATCTGAGTCTGCAAGTGAGTTTGAAATTAGTGATGAAGACCTGGAAGAGAGCTCCAGCGATGAAAGTGATTTTGGAGAATCCGACGCGTCTGAAGAAGAAGAGGAAGAAGAAGAATTATCCGATTCTGGCGAAGGTTTGTTTATTCGATAGCAATATGATATAATAACTGTTTCGAATAGACTGGGATGAGTTAGAAGAGAAGGCACGAAGATGTAAGTATATAAAGAAGCCTAGTTTTATAGTAACTTACTTTCTGCGCAGCTGATGAGCGTAAACTGAAGCGAAACGGCGATGAAGATGGAGGCAACAGTAAAAAAAAGATGAGGCGTTAATTGAACGTGTGTAGATGATAACGCAATGTACAGAAAAACTTCCCTACGCAAACAGCGATTCAATTTATAAACATGCATATTTATAAGGAACATTCTTTGTCTTGTCACCCTGCGGTTAGCAAAGGTGCTCTGAATTTATTCTGAATTGCTATCATAGTACGTTTGAGCAACATAATTATTTGCTAGCGTCCCCAGTTTGTTTAGTATCTAGCATTCCTTCAAAACTCGTATTGAGCTGTAATTCAATTTCAAGCTCGCCAATGACCAAGAGGCTATTAAAAAGAGAATGAATGAATGGGTTGAAGGTGCTTTCAACAGTATTAAGAAATCATACAGGTTATAAGCAGTTCGGACAAGTTCAGCACGCTACAGAAAGAGTAAGCTTATATCTCGATATATCTTTTAGGAGGCTGTAAAAGATGAAAAGAAAGCATGAAGCGCAACAAGGTACAACGGATAAACTGCGCCGGTGATGCTGTGGCACATAAGAATAACCGAACTTAGAAACCAAGGTCGTACTTAGCCTGTCTGGCTAACACACTCTTTTAAAAGGATAAGAATACTTGATGTTAGGCAAAACCTAGATGAGAAAACGGAAGAAGGGTACCCTGTCCCATGTCCAAAAATAAAAACCTGGGACTCTTCTATCGTTCAGTACTACGTTTGGGCAGCCTGGTAAGTCTGGTTTGCCAATAGAAATTTCTCCGACAGTCATATAGAAGTTACCCATTTGGACAAGACAATGTTAGCAGCATGAAAGCTTATTGCTTATTGTAATATTACTTGCACTACTAGAAATGAGACTCGATTAAGCTTTTAGGTTGGACTCACCGATCAGTTGCGTCGAAACCTCGCACAAACCCAGCATCTTTCGAGAAACGCAGGAAACCAAACTGCCACATGCTTTCCCGTTAAGGAGTCTGCTGCTATCAGAGGTAAATATCGTCAAGATTGATAAACTGCAGCAATGTATAGAAAGTCATGCTAGAATATAGTATTGAGAAACAAAAATATTTATATTGTAACAGCAATTTACTCAAGGCGCATTTTTACGAAGGAAATCAATAGGAAGAGGAATGCCACATGCAGATTGAAAGAACGAGAAAAGTCAATTGTTGTGAGCACCTATTGTGTTTTGTTGGTCACATTTTGCACAGCTAAGATGCTGTTGAGTTCATTTTAGTGTCACGGTGCTTCTACATTTAGTCGCTAAGCCTGATCGGACCGCAACACCCGATCTGGAAAGTTGTAAGCTTCCACGGAAATCCAATTTCTGTCGATCCAATCCAGTGCCACAGATGGCGGACTTCCAGATGCGCTGCGAAAGATCTCTTACCCAGTAACCAAATCAAGAATAAAGTTCATGACTTTCCCGCGTTGACTATCGTTCATAGTACCCAGGTTGCAATAACAAAGACTTGTTCTTCTCTAGTGGATCGTGCTATTGTATACTTTCCGATCGATCGTAACAATTTTACTAATAAGCGATATGTTCTTCGCGCTATGAATCTGAAGTACTTGTAAAAATAATCGATTCTTTTACAGATGCAGAAGGGATGGTTACACTGAAAAGCCATCATTGTGCTAAGCCGCTCTTCTTTCAAGTCTGTATATTTGTAAGCCTTCATGCCCCTGAGAGTTCCTTCCTCTTTCGCATTTATTTCTGTCCAAGATTCTGCTTCTTCCACAATTTTAATGCATTTTCTGCGTGAAGCCTGTTATCGAAGGGTGAGGAGGAGCGCTCCTATTGCAAAGGTTAATAGCCTAACCCACTTGTTCAGCCACTGGAACCAAAACCACTGGTGCTAGGCCGTGCAGCAACCGCCGTCGTTATGGCGCTGCTGTTCCTTGCGTACTGTGGTTATCTTATTAGCCAGGTATATCCTAAGAACTTTTTGTGGTGAAAACGTAAAGCTAACAAGCATAACACATAAATAACAAAATAGGTTTATTTTGACAAACCTCTTCTCCGTCTGTCTACCGAGAATATTCCAGCTTCCTACCCAGCACCCGATATCGAAATGTGCGTCCAGGCTTCACCTATGACAATTGTACGTTGCGATTTGATGTATGTTAATTGGTCGATATCTACGATCCCCAACTGTTACGACAAAATACGGTTGGGTGCACACGAACCTTGGGACACGCAATGGTGTAACTTGTTTGAAGCGAACGGCTCGATCAATTACGGCGTGGAATCAAAATACCCCGCCAATACTGACCTCATTAAGCGTATTGATATCTATTGGCGGATTGATAGTATTGAAAATGCAACCAAAGCATCCCTATCTGTTCCAGCCATCGCTCTTCAGCTGTACTCGCCCTCTTTTAACAGATGGAAGCTGAATCCTAAAGATATGATCGAACAGCAGGTGAAGAAAACAAAATCCTTATGCTTCACGTGCTTTATTATTGACCTATTGCATTAGGCCAGGCCTTTCCGGGACATGGAATTAGGAACTTATCGTTCAACGTCTTATCAAAACGCTACCAGCAACATTTTCTTTACCCCCACAAAATATAGGGCTATCAGACCAAAAGATGCTGGCTCTATCCTAGGATTTGAGACAAACTATGTGGATGTGGTGACAATTGAGTCTGCTCAACAAACTTGGCCACTTCATCCCAATGAAAATCTCACAAGAGGGGATTACCATGGAATGTTTAGTGTTCAGGTACGTAATATCATCCATTAAAACATGAGTTTTGAATCTAATAGGCCATCACATAGTTGTCCAGGGGCACTATGGAAGTCAGGGTAAGTCTTGTGAGGGTATAAAACTACAAAGCATTCGATTAAAATGTGGTGATGTTGTCATCTAGACTGAGCAACGACTACATACGGTATTACAGGCTGTAGCCATGGCTGGTGGTGCGTATGGTATTTTGACGACGTTGTATATCCTCCTTTTTGGTATGTCAAGGTTAACACCGTGGGGTTTGGTTCATCAACTGCCGGTCCTTATCGGGAGCGCCAACCGAAGACTGAGGACACGGGAAAACAATCGCCGTGTTGAAAATGGGCTATCTGACAAACCAGTAAAGTCTGCAAAAGCAAAAGTTCCCTGGTTTTCACGTAAACCAGCACCAACGGAGGATCAGAATGTTGAGCTCAAAGACACCAGCAAAGAACTTGATGATACCAAATATCGAAAAGAAATGGATGACGATCAAGGCTCAGATCAATACTTGCTATCCAATCAATCGCCCATCATACCAACGTTGGCTGGCAGTAATGGCCCTAATTACCAGAACGAACAGTTGATGCAGGAACATTTGACTTTACAACAGCGCTCGAAAGAACTGGAATCCCGCGTAGAAGAACTCGAAATCATCTTGAGAGAGTACTTTTTGAACACAGATTATCTGGATCAATTGCGATCGCGACGACAAATTCAGCCCGAGTTTGTCACCGTCGCACGAGAACGGCAATCCATCACAAGACCAAGGAGAGGGTTCGGATACGACCACGAGGACCCTTCTGTGGACCGTCCTGACGCCAATGAACTGGTTGAAGTTGTGACGACTACCGCACCCACTGCCTCATCTTCTGCTACGGCTCTAGACAACTCCCACGCGATAAAGAAGGTCGGCAAATGAAACAAAGATTCTGCTTCTCCCCTTTCCATGTAGATATCAAATCAACCTTACACTATATATTTATTTACCCTTTTGTCCATCGTGAAAACAAAAGCCATATATCTGTAATTCTTAAAACTCGACGTTTTTTTTTTGCTTTTCTTTTGTCTTTGTAGACAAACATACGTTAGTCTACATGTTAATAAACCGATTAGCTCACTGTAATAAATGGATTGTCTCTGGAAATGTGACATTTGTGTATATTATAAGAACTGTGTTTCAAGGTTTCACTACAGTTTCCCCGCTTGCTGCCATTGACATCATATCCAGCCCTTTTCGGAAACTTTGAGTAACATGCTTGTTCGAACCTAATCCGTAGGAATCAAGCACCTGTTTCCACCAAAGATACCATTCACGAATTTCGTCATAATTGACACGACTGCGTTCGAGGGTCAACCATTTGTACAAAACTTCCAACCACTTCTTGAAGAATTCATTCTCTAGCAGTTGTCCCATGATCGTCTCTGACAACATATCTTTCCATGCCAAGCACCAAATTAAAGGTTCTATTTGTTGATCACGCGGATTCACCACAAATTCGTTCCGTAGTACTTGCGATAATCGCGGTAATATTGCTTTGATGAGGAAGGATTCGAGTTGGGCAGGTGTCCAGACATCCTTCCAAGGATGAATGATATGGTATGCAGATTCGTCTGACGGATGCCACTGCCGTAGCACAACAGCCAATTTATGTCGAACGTTTGTAAAGATGTCTGCTAATCGCCATGCTTGCAAAACGGGTAACCAAGGGTGAAGCCAGGTATGAATCATTTCCTCATCGTTGCGTGGATCCCAATCCGCTACAGCGCGTGATATTTTCGGTAGTAGAAGTTGATCGACGATATTCTCAAAAATAAACCTAGGTAGAACGGGCGGTTTCCAAGCCTCTAATAGCTGTATAACAGCATCAGGATCATGAACATCCCACGTATTGCTTTATAAAAGAAACTATCAGTATATGTTGGATAAATAATATATAAGGACTTACTTAATTGCGCTTCTGACTTTGGCAAGCCAAATGGTATTCATCATCATCTCATATGGGGTCGCAACTAATTGTTTGTTTTTCCGTGATACATGTACATGATACAATCCGTTCTCTTGAATCTCTTTGTCGTCGTTACAACGCAACAGGCGTCGCCAGCGCTTTACTTCATTTGATCCCCAGGTAGGTTCTGCAAGAACGTCCCAGTGCATGGTCTTGTGTTTCATGACGGGTGCCCAAACAGCTACTACCAGCGCATCTAATCCCAACGACTCGATCTGCTCTAGGTAGTCTGCCTCCAATTTTTCAAAGGCATCGCCGAAAAGCGAGGAAATATTAGCTTGCTCATACGCACCAGTCGCAAGAGCATCTTTCGAAATACGTTGGAGTTGCTGTGCAATAGCGCTCGCTTCGTCAATCTTTTCCTTTTCGACGCTATTAGTTGTGCGACGTTCGTCAATCGCATTTAACTCGTCGGTCAGAGTCTTCATATGGAACACGCTCGTTTGCTTTTCCCTAGATAGATTTTCTAAATCTGCACGGGAAAGATCTACCAGTAACCGGATATTATGTCGAAGTTCGGGCAGCCTTGTAGTCGTTTCCATCAATGTAGGGGATTCTGTCCTTTCTATTTCCGATAGCGATACTTCCCGCACAGTTGGCCCACGCATATCGATCACCTTTTGTTGGGACAACGGCACTTCTTGACCCAAGGTGTCTGCCACAATTTGCTCTGCCGTCTTATACACTGTTTTCATCTTGCGTGGCTTCGTCGTGTCTCGCTTCCATGCACCACGCTTGGTTGGAAGCTCTTGTTCCTCCTCTTCTTCCTCTCTCTCCGCCTTTGCTCGCGCTTTGGCCTGATCCGTTCGTTCATCAAATCCCCTGAAGCCCATACCCATACGCGCAGGTCGCTGTTTCGTCTCGACAGGATTGATGATACCTTCTCCACTAGCACCTAGACCTTTACCCAAAGACCAACCCATCTTTTCCAACATCTTTTTACCAAAACCTTTTGTGAACTTGTTGAATTTCGCAAAGTCGGCAGCGGGTGCAGAAGGTAGTGGTGTCGATGATGCTTCCCTGCTGCTCGAGACACTTTCATTTGTACGCATCGTAGATTTAGATCCAAGCGTGAAACTGGGTCCCATAGCATTGGCAAAGGATCCGGAACCCAAACCTCCTCTAGAAGCTTCTTCTTCTTCTTCGCTGTCTTCATCGGCGAAGCGTTTACGTTTCCGCACGCCGGAGAATCCGCTAAACTCATTCTCAAGGTCGTTTTCAGTGATTTCGAAATTGATCCTTCCATGCTCCTCATCTGATGAATCGCCTCCATCATCAAGGTACTTTTTACGTCTACCCATGCTCAATAATTGCTGTGTTTAGTCTACCGATTAGGGAAGATCAACAGATTTGCAGAGTGTATCAAAAAAGTTGAGGGTAGAACAACGGGAAGAACATTTATCCATCGACACTGCGGCGGCGTTAAAAAACGGACTCTCCGCAGAACAGCCAGCATAGACAGGTTTTTGCAGACTCAATTACTGGTTTATTCAAAAGTTTTTGAAGATTTGTAGATAAAAGTTATAAAGAATTTGCCCGTAATTGTCGGTGAGTATCCTCTGTTAAACGTGATAGTGAGCTTACCAATGTGATCACCTCAGAAAGATAACGTTAGCAAAACAACCCTAACTAGAAAAATTGGCTAATACACTTACCGTAAAAACCTAATAGTCCCCAGAGGGACCAACCATATTCGTAACGGCGGTATATTGATCTAATGAGGGCCGGGCAAACTCTCTTGGTCTTCCTTGCCCAGACCAAATTGACTCCGCAATCCAGAATAAATTCTTACTGGCCAAAACATATATATCCCATAACATCTTACAGTTTTTGCATATCAAGATGCTATGGTGAGAAACGCAATCGGCTGTTGTAAGCTTTTGCAGGGACCTGCATCTGCTTTCATCGCTTTAACTTACTTGCGAGGAAAGGTATTCATCTATCGTGAGCACCAATAGTTCTTCGCGCTTTTCCCTCCGTTTCAAAGATCTCCATAGGATATTCGCAACTCCCTTTCGGTGTCCTTTGTAGTTGCATCGATTGTTGAACGAAGGTTGCCAAGTGAATAAAAAATGAGGTCACAAGCTTTGCCTCTTAATGTTTCAGATAATTAGTGCTTGGTTCCTTTTGATTTCTTCCCCCAATAACTATTCGCTTTTTCGTTTTATATCATGGCAACTATTATATCTCTCAAAAGTTGTTGTTACATTTGTCATCGCCCGTTTACTGAAGCAAAAAAATTAAGAAACCATCTCTTTAGTCATCACAGTTTCGATATTGAGCCGCGTCCTCATAGGAAAAGACGTTATAACACAGACTATTACGTTTATGTTAAAAAGAACTCGGACGCATCACACTCAATGATATTGGAACATTATGAATGCACATCATCTCTTAATCATTATGCTACCATGGACGAGTTAAAAGATCATATTGCTCAGCATGCTAAAAAGAAACAGCAATACGAAAAAAAACGGAATGCTTCAACAAGTGACGAATTACCAAAACCAAGTTAGCGAGCAAGTTTTAATACTATTTATTTTTATCCTTCTCTGCAGTTTTTTCTCACATCATGCTCTCCATTTATTACATAGCCAGCAGATTCACGCGACGGTACCGTTCCCAACAAGGTAGAATAAGTGCATCTATTATTTTTTTTTAAAAAAAAAGACTTAATTCAGTTCTACTTTTTAGAAGAAAAATTCTTCGATATGGAAGAGCCACCGGAATTCGATTATGAAGATGAAACTGAAATCAGTTTACGATCATTACTCTATTTGTGGGCGTTTCGTTTGGTAAGTCTTCAATCAGTCGTTCAGTCGCATCACTCACTTCATCTTTAGCGCGAATCAAAGCCGGTTGACGTGATTGATATAGTCGTTAAAAAGAAGCTTATGGATTCGGCATCTCCCTCTAGCATTTTAAACAAAATGTCAGTCAGTATTATGCAGCAGTGGCAATCGGGATATGACTTAGATGAGAGACTTAAGGAATCATTAAGGTATTGAATAATATCGAACATATTTGATTCAATGACTGGTTGTCCCATATTTTTATTTCCATGAGACAGCCTCTCTCTTTCTTTGATCGTCAACACAATGATGGTCGGGAATCCAATAAAACCTCTCTTCGATCCTGCAACATGGAACATTTTTATCAATGTTGGTGGAATTAACGGTATTGACGTACTATCAAAAATGGTCGAAGAAATTGTGCTAGACATTGAGAAAGTAAGAAAAANGTCACAAGCTTTGCCTCTTAATGTTTCAGATAATTAGTGCTTGGTTCCTTTTGATTTCTTCCCCCAATAACTATTCGCTTTTTCGTTTTATATCATGGCAACTATTATATCTCTCAAAAGTTGTTGTTACATTTGTCATCGCCCGTTTACTGAAGCAAAAAAATTAAGAAACCATCTCTTTAGTCATCACAGTTTCGATATTGAGCCGCGTCCTCATAGGAAAAGACGTTATAACACAGACTATTACGTTTATGTTAAAAAGAACTCGGACGCATCACACTCAATGATATTGGAACATTATGAATGCACATCATCTCTTAATCATTATGCTACCATGGACGAGTTAAAAGATCATATTGCTCAGCATGCTAAAAAGAAACAGCAATACGAAAAAAAACGGAATGCTTCAACAAGTGACGAATTACCAAAACCAAGTTAGCGAGCAAGTTTTAATACTATTTATTTTTATCCTTCTCTGCAGTTTTTTCTCACATCATGCTCTCCATTTATTACATAGCCAGCAGATTCACGCGACGGTACCGTTCCCAACAAGGTAGAATAAGTGCATCTATTATTTTTTTTTAAAAAAAAAGACTTAATTCAGTTCTACTTTTTAGAAGAAAAATTCTTCGATATGGAAGAGCCACCGGAATTCGATTATGAAGATGAAACTGAAATCAGTTTACGATCATTACTCTATTTGTGGGCGTTTCGTTTGGTAAGTCTTCAATCAGTCGTTCAGTCGCATCACTCACTTCATCTTTAGCGCGAATCAAAGCCGGTTGACGTGATTGATATAGTCGTTAAAAAGAAGCTTATGGATTCGGCATCTCCCTCTAGCATTTTAAACAAAATGTCAGTCAGTATTATGCAGCAGTGGCAATCGGGATATGACTTAGATGAGAGACTTAAGGAATCATTAAGGTATTGAATAATATCGAACATATTTGATTCAATGACTGGTTGTCCCATATTTTTATTTCCATGAGACAGCCTCTCTCTTTCTTTGATCGTCAACACAATGATGGTCGGGAATCCAATAAAACCTCTCTTCGATCCTGCAACATGGAACATTTTTATCAATGTTGGTGGAATTAACGGTATTGACGTACTATCAAAAATGGTCGAAGAAATTGTGCTAGACATTGAGAAAGTAAGAAAAAAAGGGAGCTTACACAACAATCAGTTAAAAAAATGCTTGTTTTTTTTTTTTGAAAATACGTGTAGACATTAATGGAAGATGACATCCTCTCCTGTATCAAGCGATTAACAAAATTGAAATCAGATTTTGTCAATGACTCTATTGATTCCGTTATGATTGAGGTCGTTGATATATATAGGGCTCGGAATTTGACCCGCCCGATGTGGCCCGCCCGACTTGTCTTAGTGTGATAGGCCTAGTGTGCCAGGCTCTGGGTTAAGATCTTGGCCCAGCCCAGCGGGCCATGGGTCAATATCCTGACCCGGCCCAGTTATGACTCCACCGGTTAAGGCCCGCCCATTTCAAGCCCTAGATATATACGAGTTTGTGTATGATATAGCTCAAACAAAATAAAAAACAAGCAAACTATTCGTGTTAATGCACATCTTTTTGATTTCTATTTAGCATCCGCCATATCAAAAAATGGGAATCTGTAAGATACAACAAACCCACTGAAATGTACCTTTTGCAAGTTTTCCATCAAGTGATCAGTATTTTACTACGAGACACTGATCTTATGCCCACAATGTGAGTTATCAAAAGTATAAAAAAATGACAGTAAGCAAGCGGCGAGTAACTTCATTTCTAAAAATATGAGATTTGATTGGCCAATGATATTAATTTGGGATGACCAATGACATCATTTTTAATTGAACAGGCAACATTGATTTTATTTATATGTCCTGTAATACAAGTGTCCGCCCCGGACTAGATCAATCCTTGAGAGGTATAACAGACAAAAAACCCCTTTCGGGACAAGGGTAAAAAAGGTAGAAGAGAAATTAAGGAAAGATATGTGTCAAAAAGCTATGGGATCAGAATTAATGTTCAAGCCAAGTGACAAAGCTTTGGCCAAGAGGTCTGTCAGTTGGGATCAATGCGTAATGGTGTAATTGGTCCAGTTCGTGTAGAAGCGAGCATATTACTGGCCAACGATGGATCCAGGAGAGAGCGGTACTTTTAGAAAGGGATGGACGTATTGGCAGCATGTTTAGAAGAAATGATAGGGGATCTGCAATAGACCTTGGCATATAAAGCCGTCGGTGCATATCTAGACAGGTAATAGCGTGTCGCCGGGATAGGGTCTGCGCCGGGTGCCTTGGGCATGGTTTGGGAGTACCACCTGGTAGCCATCCAAGGCGCCATCTTATACAGCGATTTCTTTCTTGGTGGGTTATCTGTAGTCAGAGGATAGGATCAACAGATATTTTTGGACGGCAACTGGACAAGAGCTTGGAATTCGTACTTTTCAGCCTTTTGTTCAAATTTTCCTGCAGGAATCGCCTCTTGATGGTTTTGAAGTCACTGTATCGGACGTTTGTTGTATCCGACGGTAGCATTCGCCATAGAGCTGTTTTTGATAGCATGCACCATTGGTGGTCACGTGTTTATCTTATGTGAGGTAGCAGACGGGATAATAACGTGTCCGGAGACAACGACAAGGATCGAAAAAGAAACTGGGCTTGGAGGATGCTTATTCGTTCTGCTATTGTGGGTAGCTTGGAAAGGTGAAGCATTACTTTTGTGGATGTTTTGCTATGGGCGCCATAGATTTTGCGAATACAAGCATTCTGTACTTTTTCAAGGGCTATGAGCTGTGGAACATTGAATTTGTTAATGGCGAGACCATATTCTAATTGAGAGCGGACTATCTGCGCGTAAAATCGGGTCGATAACAGTATGGAGAAACCGGACAGATTAACTCCAATTGCATTAAGAGTGTTCATCGTAGCGAGGGCTCGCGGTATACTGCTGTTGACAAGATCCTGTGAGCTGAGATATCTTCTCGGTCGGAATGGTACACCAAGGTATGCAAAATATAGTTGATGAGGTAGTCTTTGATCGTAAAGCTTGTATTCTAAGGCTTAAGAGTGATTGTCGAGCACTACACATTCGGGTGGATTCCATTGGTATCGTATTTGTAGGTTGCGCATTTCGCATTTTCGCGATAATTCTTCCATCTTGTGTTGCTCTGCAATTAGGACCACGTTGTCGGCATACAGTAGGCAATTGATCTGGGCCGCAAGGGCAACCGAGTTCATCTCATGCGTTATCTCCTGGGTACGGAGTAGTTGAGGAAGTTCATTGATGTACACCGAATAAAGTATGGTGAAAGAATAGATCCTGGTAGAACACCTGTACGAGGACAGAAACGGCGAGATGTCGCGTTTGAGAGTAGTACTTCAATTAAAACGTCATCAAAAAGGTTACGCAGCAGACTCAGGAGGGGAGTTGGGAGATGTTGCTGTAAAATACTCCAGATGCGGACACGATCGACGGTGTCGTAGGCTGATTTGATGTCTAAGAAAGCTAAGACTGGCGTGATCTTATATGTGGTGCGTAGGATATGACAGATTTCGGATAGACAGAAGGCTTGATCCAATGCGCCAAGGGACATACGGAAACCACCTTGCGCCACATCAAGGGGAGGTCCAGCATCTTGTAGTGGCTGTTTGATACATCGTTCTAAAATTTTTCGGAATATGGATGTCAGACTACTGGGCCTATAGTTACCGGGATCGGAAGGCGAGCCTTTTTTATATATGGGGATGACTTGAGCAATGCGCCATGTTTGTGGAGTATAAGACCATGACCAACATAATTGGAAGAGCTAGAGTAGCAGTGGGGCTAAGAGTTTTCCGATAGGCTGTAGCATCTCGTTTCGAAAATAATCTATCCCTGGGGCTTTCTTTGTTGGCAAGGTTCGGATGGCTTCCTGAATATGTTCCAAGGTGATTGGGCATTCTGCCTTGGACGGTAAAGCAGGTACATCAATTCTGGGTCTTGGTATGTCTCTCAGTAGTTCTCCAGCGTATACACTCTCAAAATGTGAGGCCATTAAGTTGGCAGCGTGTTGTGGTCCTTCTGGGGTAGAAAATGTTGGATTCAAAGTGCGGTTCTTTCGGATACGGCTGAGTCTCGCTATAGCTTTGACATTTGATTTTGATTGGCTGTGACATTACTTGTTGAAAGCACTGTATTCGCAACAAAATTGGGTTATGGTAGAGATTGTATGGCTATCATGCTGATGATCTCGGAAGGTGGTGATGCCGACAGCAAGGGCAGATTGAAGGTTCAGTCCCACGGTCTTCCTTTTTAGTAAATGTCTTTGCGCAATACTTTCTCCATTTCGGACGATTTGGTAAATCGTAGAGCGGGGTTGGAAACCTTAAAGATCGTATTAATTGCCGTGCGTTTCAGTCTGTCCCATCCCTTCATTCTTTTCGTATTCTGAAAATGGCTTCTGGTCGCACTTTCAAGCTGTAAGTTATACTGATGTCAATCAACAAATCCTGATAGACTTTACATAGTAACACTGGCGCTTCCCTTCCCGCAGTGGGTTTGGGTACGTGGCAATCAAAGCCCAACGAAGTATATAATGCCGTGCTTGAGGCTATCAAAGCTGGGTAAGATGATGACAAATCCACTTTGCACGGGACTTTTTATTTTTCTTATCCAACTTTAATACGTTCATAGTTATCGTCATATTGATACTGCCTTTGTGTGTAAGTATTTCTTTTCTATCTTGGTTATGTCTGGCATAAAAAGGCTTATCCGCATTGAAACAAATTGAAAGATGGCAACGAGAAAGAGATTGGTCAAGCTATAAAGGACAGCGGTATTCCCCGCGAACAGTTATTTGTTGTTACCAAGCTTTGGAACACTTCACATCGTCCTGAAGACGTGGAACCTGCATTGCAGAAATCACTGGAAAATCTCCAGCTTGAATACATCGATCTCTACTTGATGCACTGGTAAGAACCATCCGAAAATGGTCTATAAACGCATGCTGACCTGCCACGTTCATTTTCTGGTGAAACATAGGCCAGTTGCTTTCCAGCGCTCGGAAGAACTAATACCCAAGGATTCTAATGGAAATGTTTTGTTCGACCGCACGGACTATGTCGAGACTTATGCGGTACGAGATATTTGAGCATACTTTCGAGACCATATCTTCTAGCTTACTTATCACGTAATCGTGTCGTACAATTAGGCTATGGAAAAGCTGGTCGGACCTAGAGTGAAAGCCATTGGTGTCAGCAACTTCAATGTGCCCAAGCTCGAAAGACTGTTGAAGACAGCCAAAATAGTGCCAGCTGTGAACCAGGTAAAGATATAGATATCACTTGTGCACTTTTAGCTCTCTGACACGTTTGGATATATCTAGGTGGAATCACATCCTTATCTTCCTCAGCGCGATCTTGTCGAATTCGGTAAAAAGCACAATATCCATAGTAAGTTGTCCATAACGAAAAGTTATCCTTATTAGTTAATTAACAAAATGTTCTTATTCTTAGTTACGGCATACTCTCCTCTTGGCAGCACAAACTCTCCGTTTTTGAAGGATCCCGCTGTGGTAATGTCCATAGATAAAATGAAACACAGAAAGCGGCTGACTAATGAATCAATTTGGGAAATGAATTTTAGACTGCCATTGCTGAAAAGTACAACAAGTCTACCGCGCAAATCTTGCTGTCCTGGGGTGTTCAACGTGGTGTCTCTGTTATCCCGAAGTCGGTTACTGCTTCGCGTATTGTTGAAAACTTCCAAGACATCGAGCTCGAACAAGGAGACTTTGAAACATTGAGCAAGCTGGCAGAAGCCAATGAAAAGCGCCTGGTTGATCCTTCTGTGTTCTGGAAGGTTGAGATCTTCAATTCCGTCGAAATCAGCTATCTCTAGTCTAGACAATCCATCCTGTAAATAGATAGGAATCTATTTATCAAAGTATTTAGTATCCGTTGATTATGTAGAACAGCATTATCATGTCCTTTGAATGTAAGCCTTAGCGTACTAGGTTTGCACAGACAGAACTAAAATGTCTTCATTCTTTCGCTTTTCTTTTTGGGCGATGTGAACAAAAACCACTCCTTTTTCCTGAATTTCTTCCTTCACTTCAGATAATGATGTGTAATGATGACGAGAAACCCAAGCTTTTTCAAGGGCTACTGTATCGGCATGGTATTATTACCGTACTAACAAGCATTCATTTGGTAAAAAAAAAAATAAAAGAAGCATAAGAGAGTAGTTTTTTATGGGATGACATGGGTCTGACTACAAGACAAAAATTAAATAAATAATCCAACAATAGGTGAAAGCAGTTTGGGAGACGCACAATGCATTTAACGGTGGATGGCCGAGTAAGCCTTCTCCATTGAATGCCATTTATGTTATTGACATACCATTTCCCAGATTCCATTTTTGCTTTCATTATGCCCACAACGTTTCTATCGTGGGTTCTCTCTTTGGTCATGTTCTCTGCCGCAGCCATTGGAACGTGGAGTGTTTATCAGGTAAAATCAACCTTTGTCCTGCAATGCGAGGCCTGACAATGAGAGTTGGACAATAACTTTGCGCAGAGTTATCCAACCCTCCTCCGTTCTAGTTGGTGGCTTACTAGCATAGGTACTGTTGGAGGCCTGATTAATAACCTGGCACATTTGTCTGTCATGGGAATCGTCAGAGATCGATTCGTAGTAGGTTGCATGACGGTGCCTGGTGATGCTTGCTATGGTTGTGCCTATGGATCTGCATGTTACCGTATTTGGCAAGCTACGATGGGGTGGACGGCACTAGCCACGGTTTTTGTGTTTGCTTACGATGTAAGTACTTAATTCCTGGATGACGCAAAATCACTAACGACCTTTACCATCCTAAGGTCGGGCTTTCCTACGTTCTGTATCGGTTCAAGACACAGCCGGTAGAGATCAAACCATACCCCACACCAAATCAGTCATACACGCTTTCCGAATTGGCAGCAGCTAATTATCGCCGCACATAGTTCCTGACAATGTTTTTTAATCAAATCTATGTAACTTTTCTCACGGTTATTAAACTGGGAACAAGGTTTTGTGTCACACACTGGATCGGAGACATTCCAAAAGAGTCTTTTCACATTGACGTACGCTATCCGCAGTGGTAACTTGAGATGTCATGAGATAGACGACATTGCCCAAGGGCCGGGCAAACAGCTTAATTCCACCTACATCTTCAAAATTACCATTGCGCATACGCTGAATGATGGACTGGGATATCATAGAACCATAACCTGTGTGCTCTCATTAGTAAATTGTTTAATACTTGTGCCCAGAAACTACATACCCTTGTTGGCGTCCTTAAGCTCAACTGCCAAGACAGAACCGAGCGACATGACGCTTTCGACTTGGTCAAGGTGTGATAGTTGCTCAATCGTATCACGGTTCCACATTGACCAGATAGAGCTGTCTTTCCATTGCGCACGGAAGGGTGCCCATCCTCCTTCAGGAAGCGCCAGGCGGTCTAGCATTTCTATCGACTTTTTAGCCACGGCACATCCCATAGGGTGTGCTGTATAAGAATGGCCATGCAACAGACAGCCCGGCTTGCTGTTGGAGAAGAATGTATCAAAGATGGATTCTCTTGTGACCGTTAATGCTAGGGGCAACAATCCTCCTGTCAGGGTCTTTGCATAAGCTGTAATATCGGGAGTCTTTCGCACGCCAATGAGTATATCATAGAAGAAAGCATCAATATACATACCACACCCAAGAATTCGGCTGCTGATCGGCGTCCTAGTCTGTACCAACCAGAGAACACTTCATCGAAAATGACAGGCATTCCTTGCCAACCATCCTTTTCAGCAGCAGTGTAACCTAGGATATCGGCGCCTTCCTCACGAACAACATTGACCAGCAAATGTTGGAAAAGAGGGTCAACAAATATCATGCCACCTGCTCCCATGATACCCGGCTCCATCAACAATGCACCAATTTTGCGCCCTTGAGACCGTAAATGATGAAGCTCTGTGCGAATATAGTTCCTGTATATGTCTGCCAGCGAGGTATCACGTTTTTCTCCGCGCTTATCAACCGAGTAAATATCATTGAGTGATTCGTACCTAACCTCCATTCCCTGATCTGGTTGTTTCAACAGCACCTCGCCAGGTACGCGAACATAGGCCCGGCCCTGAGAGACATGAACGGACGGGGGCTTAAACCAGTGGCCGCGGGGCTTGTACCACTGCACCTGGTCGTTGTATACGTTGGGCGAACAGGCGTCCATGGCACCAATCGTGTCACCATGGTAAGAACCGTCGATTCCCAAAATATCCACAGATGCTTTATCTGACCAACCGTAACGCTTGGCAGCCGAACGCATAGCCATCTTGAGGGCTACTTCCATGGCTGTGCTGCCATTATCAGAGAAGAAGACACGTGAAGCCCAAGTATCCTTTTGTAACACCTTTTCGGCCAAGGAAAGTGCGGTTTCATTGGTAGCCTCGGGGAAGATGACATGCCCATAGCGACCCGCCGCATGGGCTGCCGTCAGTGTGAGGTCTGGGTTCGCATGACCCAAACCCTGGGTCCACCAACTTGCACAGCTGTCGAACATGTTAGTGAGTTGTTTTTCTCTGTCCTCTGTGGAATTCGTGTACGACACGAAATGGTCTTGGTGTGCTGAATCAATCACTGTCACGTTCTTGACGTTACCATGTTGCGTAAATGGCCACCACAAGATATTTCGGGATTTTTGCGCCATTGTTTCCAGTCGTTCAAACCTAGCTTCATGCTTTTGGTCCAATCTTTGGATTACTGGCAGAAGATATTCATCGAGCTGAGAGTAATATTTCGACATTGATGCCTCTTCCTGTACTGGATCCTTCAGAGGAAGAGGGGGAGCAGGCACGGTAGTCACATCAACATTTTCCAATCGTTGAGAGACTAATTCATGGTTGCGGTAGTTTCGATTATCAAAAAGCAATATCTCTGGGATATCGTAGCCTCGGATCAGCAAAGATTCGTATGATGTCAAAGTAGTCGAGATACCGCCCAATCGGCTATCACCGACTAGAACTGTAGGTAGCCGCAAAGATCGGTAGAAATCCACCTGCGACGTGCCTTTACATCGTTTAATACCTGGCGTCATCCACGATTAAGGATCCTACCAGACATTACAGGACTGTGGATCCCTCCGGCTGTTTCTAGGAAAAGTGATCCACCGTTTTTAGCCTGATGCACATATTCCAATATCTTCTGTCTTATGCTAGCCGATACATCATCATCATGCGGAGGCTTTTGATTTTTTGCGTTTAATCGTTAGATACGAATATGGAAAAAGGATGGGTTTGCTTGCCTTGTCAGTAGCTATGTGAGGACTGACTGGATCAGGGTAAGTGTAGAGTGTATTCGTGTGGACAGCAGCATATGTCTTGACGTGTCTACAGTAATATAAATGGAAGTATTACGATGAGATAGTGTAGAAGTGGTCAGCATACCGTTCGTCGCTATCTGCAGGAAAACCTGTCTGAACGGGCTTCAAATAATAAACGTCCTTCTTCTTTTCCTTGGCTGCAATGGCGGCCGCTCTGCAAAGACCTGTAGCGAAGATGGTTTTACCGACGTTGGTGTTTGCTGCAAAGAGTTGATAAGCCTGAAATGCGCGTGAAGGATGGAATGTTGCGGGCATGGTTAATGCTCATGGGTCTAAACCGAACGAATGAAAAATAAAGGCCCGAGACAAGCTATATAAGCGGCGCCCATTGTTTGGGAAAAATGAGTCAGGTACCCCATCTTATTTTGTCAGCGTTTTTTACTATGAATAAGGTCACAGGGTTCTATTCCATTGCAGGATAAATGTGTTGTCCATTACCCATCCGAAAGGAAGGCTGTTGTTACTGCACTCTAACCTGATGCTATATGTGTATAACATATATTATAAACACGAGTTACCGACCATTTGGTATGAATAGATGATGTTGGGGGTTCCCCGATCGGACCTTCCGGACAAACTGCCCCAAGACGTCGCCGCACCTGTCAGCTTCGAATCCGTCATCTCCATTTTCCCTTTGAGGAAAAGACGTCCAATAAATTGGATTTTCCTATCAGTCATCTTTCCTCTGCTTCTTTCCTTCTTTTCCTTCTTCACAAATACTAAATAAGTTTCACATGTCCGTCTTTCGCTATATCCCGCAACACATTCGCGCCTACAGTACTGCCACAGCCACGCGTTTAGCATCCGTTGCTCCTTCGCAAAAAGCAAATCTGACCCAACAAGGTCTGTCAGCAGCTGCTCTACATGCCTCTGGACCATTGCGAAATGATTGGACAAGGGAAGAGATCCAGGCCATTTACGACTCTCCTTTTCTCGATTTGATGTACCATGGTGTAAGTTATCATGAATCAACTGTGGGGTTTAGAGATCAGGGCCCATGATTTTTTTCCTTAATCCTAAATGGTTGATCTCCGCTACACAGGCCAAAGTGCACCGTGAGAACTTTAATCCTCGTGAAGTACAGCAATGCACCCTTCTATCCATTAAGACAGGTGGCTGCACCGAAGATTGCAAATATTGTCCTCAATCTTCCAGGTATCAAACAGCAGTAAAAGCACAAAAGATGCTTGATACAGGTGCCGTTTTGGAAGCAGCCCAGAGAGCAAAAGAAGCAGGCAGTACAAGGTATTAAAATATTTTCTCAGCAAAGCAATCCGCAACTGGAAACTGATAAATCGGATAAAAGATTTTGTATGGGTGCAGCTTGGAGAGATTTGGCTGGGCGCAAATCCAACTTTAGCAAGATCTTGTCCTACGTGAAGGCCATTCGGTAAGCATCCTTTATCTTATTCGTGTTATAGACGTATCCTAATTGATCAATTTGGAAACAGCGGCATGGGAATGGAAGTATGTTGTACCTTGGGTATGTTAAACGAAACACAAGCAAAACAGTTAAAGGAAGCTGGCTTGACTGCATACAACCATAATCTTGACACCTCCCGCGAGTTTTACCCTAAGGTCAGTTCGGAGTTTTCATTGCTTATCATTTTATTCACTCAGTTGTTTCTTACAGATCATTTCTACGCGTTCGTACGACGAACGATTAGAAACCATTGGTCATGCACAGGAAGCTGGCATTTCCGTGTGTTCGGGTGGAATCATCGGTCTTGGTGAGGCAGAAGAAGATCGTGTTGGTCTGCTTCATACACTATCCACATTGCCTAAACACCCCGAGAGTGTGCCAGTCAATGCTTTGCTAGCAGTAGAGGGAACACCTTTGGAAAAGCAAGAGGTAAGAAAACTATTAAATAGATACACCTGGGAAGCTGAACTTGTCTGTAGCCTGTTTCAGTGTTTGAGATGGTGCGAATGATTGCAACAGCACGCATTGTCATGCCTCGATCCATGGTTCGTCTATCGGCTGGACGTGTCCGATTTTCAGTTGCCGAACAAGCAATGTGTTTCATGGCTGGTGCCAACTCGATCTTTACGGGTGACAAATTACTTACTACGCCCAACAACGAGTTTACCGACGATCAAAAGATGTTTAAACTTTTGGGTAAGCCGAAGTGCAGGAAGGAAAAGGAAAATGAGCTTATACACGTGCTCGTAGGTCTTGTCCCAAAGGCGCCCAATTTCGAACAGGGGTCAGATAATCCTGAGCAACCTGTTTATCAAGATGGTATCAAGATCAAGGCCGAAATGGCTGGATAAAAAGATGGATGTATTTTCATCGTAGATTTTCTAAAGCACAATGCTTGAATAACAGACCATTTGAGAAAGTAAGGGGAAGCAAAAATGAGGAAGAAGATGTGTAATATATGTGTGTGTACATATATGTATCTCTTTATATATATATATATTCGTGTGATGGGCTCATTACTCCGTTGATTTGAATACAAGTGTTGAATCTTTTTAACCCCTAAATCAACAAAGCCAACTTTATCGCTGCAGAACGACAACCTCCTTTTAAAAAGTGTCTACAGTTCGAGCAGCCTTGTGGAAAAGAAGAATGTTGCCAGTTTTAGCCAAGAGTATACTTTCATATTGTCAAATAGCTATACTGTTTCCACGCCAAAGTGGGTTTACTATGATCCTTCAGCGGATGGTGATCCTCTTTTAATACAATGCACATGACATTTCTGTTGACCATAGGTCTATTAGAGCTATATAATGAAACAAGCATAGTGGACCGATGAAATGAAATCCCCGAGAAAAGAGCAATGAAAGTAAGACGTTGTGTTTCTAAATTGTAAGTGGTTGATTGCTTGTTCCGCCTCCGCGGAGGTGAACAGCGGTAAACCCAGTTATTCAATTGCCCAAATCGGAAGCCCTTTTTTTTCTTCTCTCTTTTCTTCATCCCTGTCTTTCCTTTCTGATTCGCACCATTTCCTTTTCATTGAGCACTCACTGCTTTAATCTTCTCTCTTTTTTTTGCTCATTGTGTATTTCCTGCTCATAGCGACAATACCCATCTATTTCTATCTTTCATTGCAACTTTCAGTTAACATTTCCCGTTCTTTGCGATTCAAAAGACGATACCCCTATTAGTTTCGAATTAAGGTCATTCAAAGCTTCTGATTCAGTCTTCTCATTCTACTATTTTAAAAAGTGTAAGTGTGGGGAATCTACTGAAGTTATGGACGACACAGTTATTAAATGCATCTTTTGTACTACGCAGACTACGCTTAATTTCCTCCTTGTCGTCATGGGTCAACTATTTTCTGGCTTGAATCTCCGTGGCACTGACGCGACAGTATCTGAGCTCGGATTTGACATTGAAAGTACGCAGTAAAAAAAGTGTAGTTAAGGAGGGGGTGGGGAGAAAGACGGGGGAAAAACGACCGGATGCACATACGGAGAGATTAATCATTTTTTACGTTTATTTTTGGTTAGATGCCACACCGTTACCAGATGAAGTCGAAGTTTACAATGAATTATCAAAGTTACTCGTCCAACCAGGTCCTGCATTGCTACAAATGCTAAGGCAGTACGACCCAGCATCGGATCTTATTCGAAACGCGATTGCGAATCCAACTCCTGAGAACGAAAATAAAGCCTGGGAAGCTGTGTTACCTACCGTGGACATGTTGCGTGATTTCTACGAGTATGCCTCAGATCTGCGTAAGTAACGGCGTCCTTACCATGATACTCCCTTGCTTATCTACAAAATAGAGGACGGAATCCCACGGTTACTCCGCGCAATATGTCAGGATAGAAAGCTCGAAAAGCACCCAGGTCTAATGAAATTGTTGGCTGATGTTCTGGATTTTGTATTTGAGTTTGATTATCTGAAGGTAAGAATATCAGATAATGCTATTGCTTGGATTCCAATTGCTGGGTTGTGTAGATGCGCAATTCGACGCTGCAGAACGATTTTTCGTATTATCGCCGTATGCTTCAACGAGGTCGTTATAGCTCTACAGAGGGCGAACAAAATGCGAATCAAGGCATGTCCGATTTACGCAGCGCCATGCTCGAGGATGACCAAGCAAATCGCATGTCGCTCTTTATTGCTTATCCAACGCCACTGTTAAAATGTGTAATCGACACCACCACAAAGTTTGCTACAGAAAACCGATTGCAGACAAACGTAGCAGAATGTCTTGCAGCACTATGGGCGACTTGTTTTCAGACCGTAAACAGGAAGAAGTGGGTTATCACCG
Source organism: Apophysomyces variabilis (assembly GCA_002749535.1). Classification (NCBI taxonomy): domain Eukaryota; kingdom Fungi; phylum Mucoromycota; class Mucoromycetes; order Mucorales; family Mucoraceae; genus Apophysomyces; species Apophysomyces variabilis. Next base: position 1,993,686 of record MZZL01000409.1, on the reverse strand, counting down.
CCAGATCTAAATGTTTCAAACGAGTTATTCACCGATTTTCGTAGGTCGCAACAATCAGAAGCTTTAAGTTACTGTCTTAAAGTCATGGTTGTATCAATCATTTTATACGATCATATCGATCAGAGCGGCGCTTTCTCGAAAAGCTCACCTATTAGCGTAAGTGACTATGGTCTGTGCGTTACAAGAGCTCATCGGGGATTGATAGATTAAAAACTCTGTAAAAATAATTCAAACGGTCATCACTGTTTCGGATGAATCAAGTACGTCCACATTACTGTCAGCTTTACGGTATAACTCGAAACATCTCAATGACGACTCGACGCCTAAAAACGTTAAGAATATGGTGATGGCATCTTAACCTACTGAAATTGGTATACTGCCATTCTATTTAACTCGGTCTTGTTTTCCTGCTCCTCCCGAAGAAACAAAACTACACATGAGTATTTTCCTGATTCACAATTCCCCTTTCGCTCCCTTCATTTCCCTATTTTTTCCGCAATGTCATATTCATACGGCAACTTACACACTATTTCACATTCGCACACTCATATACTGTATCTCAAAAAAAATAATTTCGCAATGAATGAAGATCAATGTCTCTGGCTATGGAATGTCGTTCACCTCTCTTTCACAGAACCCAATAGCTCAGAAAATAAAGAACAATTTAACAAACATTTTTAAGACGGCTTCAGGCGCTGCAAACCACGGTGATAACGTACCTAATACTCTTTAACAGCCGGTCGCAATGGGAAACCAACTCCTTGATCTCTAATACTAAAGACTCACTGCAAGTTATGAACATGTCCGCCTCTAAGACGATGGATAACTTTCCTCATGACGGATCCACTGGAACTGGGTCTTCTTAAGCGCCTCGGCATATTCGTCCCCTTTTGTAGAAATGCATTCCGTAAAGACCGAAAACAAAGAAGGATGAGAGGAAAATAACCGTTGATTACCTGCGACTTTTCTTTCCAAAACGAATGGTTTCTGATTCTTTACAAGCATTAGAAACAAACAGTATTCGTAAGACACAGCGGCAAAAACTCTCCTCGGGCTTCGTTTTACTTTTGGTTGCTCTTTATCTCCGTCTTCTTTCACTTTATGAACGAAGTTAGTTACGAAGAAAAAGATAGTTCTACTGCATCAGATCGTATAGATCTAGAGAAACGAGCAGAAGAAGCGAATTCGCAATTGCGATCGTATGGAAGGCTGGATGTGAGACGCGAACCAAGAAAGATATTCGGATTGCCTTTGGCTCGCTGGACCCTTCTCTGTTCTAATATACTGGTAAAAGAAAGAAAAAGTAACAGTTGCTTTCCTAAGAAGAGAAAACTTGATTCTGATAATACTTAAATTAAAAGTTGCTTATGTACGGTTCTTTCTTTTTGGCTGGAAGCTTGCTGACGTTCGGACAAGGCAAGCAACAATGAACGAAATCGGAATGGCAATATTGACAAGAGCTATCTTACTATAGGATACCACCAAGCTACTGTCATCCTTATCGCTAATAGAACAATTCTAACAGGTAACCGAGGGAACAAAGCTCTATGAGTTCATTACTGGTTTCTTAGTTCTCTTGGTTATACAGTGGTATCGTTTGCATCAATTTTATGTATAATGGCAGCAATTGTCGGCTTGACAGGGCTACGGCGTCGGAGTCGACAACTATTGGCAGTGCATACGTTGCTACTGTGGCCCTCCTTTGCGCTTATAGCCACGGTGGGTTACCTAGCTTTTAAGGGTAATAAGTGGAACCTGAAGGCACAGCTTGGAATGCAATGGCGGTATGACCTGACTCCCGAACAGCGCTTATCACTTCAAGATAATGTAAGCTCTTGGTTATATTAAAGCTTCTGAGAAAGAAAGTGACTCATTGAGCTCTTAAAAAAAGCTTCATTGCTGTGGATTTGAGAAGCCATCGGATCATGCGACGTATTACACTCGTTGCTGGCCGCAATCACTCCTTCCGGGTTGCCAGTACAAGCTGTACTTATTCCAGGTTGATTTCCTTGTAAAAACGTACACCGTCGCATTTGCACTGATTCCGCTCCATGTTCTGATACTGGTCTCTGCCTTTTTGTCATCGAATCATATTGACCATCTATTCGGTACAAGACCACGGCCCCCAATAGCTTATCTTGGCAAATACCAAGACTGGCGTGTATGGGAAGAGAATCATCCCTCTCCTCAAAAACCAAATACTGCAGCCACATCGAGTCGCGAATCATCCATAGTCAAATCTCGAAGATCACAAAATAATAAGTAAAATGACTATAAACGAACCATTTCTCTTCTAGAATGGTGTAGAAATCGTGTCTTACAATTTAAGCGACATAACTGTTGCCAGAACTTCTACTGTGAAACTGCAATATACTCACTTTCTGCCAGCAAATAGTGCCCGGCATCATATTTATTCATAAGAGCTATGTCCTTTTGGCAACAGTCCAGCATGATTAACATTTCTTATCTCTCTCATGAGTGCACCACATACCGGTTCTATCACTCCGTCATAACACCGCAAGCATTGAACTGCCTCGATTATAGATACGAACCGTAGTAAAATTGCATTGTTTGGCTTGCAGCAGCTTTTTTCTGTTAATGTAATTCGCTTTTAAAGTGGTTCAGCAGTATCTGGTGCTCTGAGATTCTTTACCTGCCCATCGTGGGAACGGGTAACATAAAGAGGCGAACATAGGTCTTTCTATGACAACGTTTGCTCACCTTAATATTCTATCGCATTGAACGGTGTCGCTCATAATTCCTCAATCTTGTCTGCTTAAGCGAAAGCTCGTGGGAGATCTGACAATGTTATTCAATCCCCGGGGACCTTCCGTATTTGGTGGAAACAACATACAACTAGACTAGTTTTCCGGGCTTGCACTCTTTGTCTCCGCTAATATGTCTGCAGTGGAGACATTTAATTTATACCAGAAGGAGAATTTCTGCACTTACTAGGAAGCAGACGTCTATGATCTTTTACTCGGTAGCTTGATCTATTAGAATCGGAATCATGCAGTTGGATAAACCTTTCCTTATCTGCGCATTTTGACTTACGAGGCGCTTTTTTGATAACGTTCGGGTAGAAAAAAGGAATGGTCAGACCACCTAATCCAAGATGCAGTAAGAGATAAAGCTAAAATAAAGGATTGGAAAAAAAAGACATACCGTCTTATCAATGGAGGGACGCGTCATGTTAATGTTGGGGTTGATGTCAGAAAAACAAGCTGCCCCAAAAAGAAATCCAAGAGAACTGGAAGCACTGTATGGGGAAGTAGAGCCACGATCCAATCATAATGTCACATATCGATGGAATGATTATCTGTCTGAAATTGACAAGTGTTACACGCATGAACTGCAGAAGCACGATAAATTAGCCAAGTTATTTGTTCAGACATTTGGTCAGTCGGTTAATTTTTCAAAAGCGTATTTCTTGTTATTCGTTATCTGTTCACATCACCGTAGTGGGCCATCATCCGTCAGCTTACGTATTATCCCTTAATCAATGCCAACATCTTCCTCAGCCAATATAAATTACCAGAAAACAGTAACGATGATAGATCCATTGGTTTTTCTCGTTCTATTCCATTTTCCGAATGAACATTATCGTAAAGTAGTAACACCATGCTGCTTCACAGTTATTTTTATCTCAGATCTTAGCAAGTCTGGAAGATGTACAGTAAAAGCGTAGTATTCTGTTGCGGCACTGTGCCAGTGTAAAGTTTATTTATTGGTCGGTGGAATGGTATTCTATTTGCTGGCGCAAAAATACCTTTCAAGTGATGTGAATTACCTTTGCAGAAGCCTGTTAAAAAAAATAAAACGCAGTGACACAAAAAAAAACCTCGCTCTGCCCTTTTCGAACACCAACTTTTTTCGGCTTTGTCCAATCGTGTTGCATTGTTCTTTTTTTTTTTTCCTTTTCTCTGTCTCCTTGGCAACCTTTCTTTTTACTTGTTAAACCTGTTTCCTTTCTTTTCTTTTTTCTCTTCTTATCTTCAAGGCTTTATAGCGACAATACCCGCTTCTCTCACTCTCGCTCTTTCTCATTAGTTTGTTGTTTACGCTCCTTTCACTGAAACAAACGGTATGTGAATGACAGAAAAGACTCTCTATGGGTCATCTTGTCTCCTTAGTTTCTTTCAGACATTTCGGAGACGAATGGGAAAATCGTTTGTTCGTTTAATCGACGAATAACAGAAAGCAAAGAGAAAAGCAAAGAAAAACAAACTAACCAAAGGCCTCTCCTCTCTTTCTATTTTTTATTGGCTCTATTACGTTTCTGTCCACCATTTTCCTCAACAACCTCGTGTGGACCTGGCAAAAACAACGTGCTTTTCCTTTCCGCCCGTTTCGTCACACCCTGTCCCTCAAATTTTGCTTGTTTTCTATAATTTCCGTGTCACAACTAGTACCAAAAAGATAACCATTATCGAAAAATGATGCTCTATAAGCTTGTCGTGCTGGGTGATGGTGGTGTTGGCAAGGTAACATATCTTGAAATCAATCTGCGTAAAATTAATGTTTTCTTTCTTTGTGTGTCATTTAGACCGCATTAACTATACAGGTAAAAAGCATTATTTAGAAATCTCAAGCCATGGACTCATATAACATATTACTCTTTTTGTCCAGCTCTGTCTTAATCATTTTGTTGGTAAGTTTATAAACTTTCCTTGTGTATCACCTTATTAATGTGCATTTCCTTAGAGGTACGTGTGTATCGATTTGAAAAGGCTATTTCAAAAGCCTAATTGGAAGATAGACCTATGATCCAACGATTGAAGATTCTTACCGCAAACAGGTGGTCATTGACGATCAGCCTTGTGTTTTAGAAGTCCTGGACACAGCTGGCCAAGGTACTCTCAGGTTGAAGTATTGCACATATTTCTCATGAAATGCTTCGATGTAGAGGAATACACGGCTTTGCGAGACCAGTGGATAAGGTAAAGAAAATCAGTGCCGAAGAAATCATGAACTCTAATGAATCTACAGGGACGGTGAAGGATTTTTGTTGGTATATTCAATAACATCACGATCCACATTTGAACGAGTGGAACGATTCCGGGATCAGATCTTTCGAGTGAAAGATGTCGATAATGTACCACTTATGTTGGTTGGCAACAAGTGCGACAAGGTCACAGAACGTGAGGTGACACGCGAGGAAGGCTATGCAATGGCCAAACGTTTGGCGTGCGACTTTATTGAGACTTCGGCGAAAACATGCGTCAACGTCGAGCGTTCGTTCTATCAAGTTGTCAAAATCATCCGTGCCCAACGTGAGGGCTTGCGCTCAGGTACAAAAGCTAAGGCAAAGAAGGAGAGGAAGAACAAATGCTTGATCCTTTAAGTATTACTATTATTATTTATTTTTGCCTACTTTTTCTCTATTTCTTTTCCTTTCTTTCTTTTTTTATATTCAGTCCTACCTTTTCTTCTACTATCTCTTGATTTTCACATACGTATTCACGCTCACAAACGCATCATCGTTTCCTCATGATTGTATAAAATAGGGGGAAAAACCAAATCTAAACCAGATAGCGAATTTTGTTTGACTTGTGGCATACCTCCCCTTTTTCCCTCATACTACTCTTCCCCATAGAGTAAAGCAGATAAGGGATAACAGCGAAAGGTGGTGGTAATCAGCATAAGATGAATATGAGCCTATTCCGCCATATGATAAAGACTATATACAGAACAAAAAGATGGAATGAGAGAAGCGTTGAAGTTATGCCTTTCATCGTCTAATTTCATCTTGCGGCTAAACTGATGGAAGGGGCTATCAACGCTCCACTATCTTGACATCTTCCCTAAGAAAAAACAAAGTTGTTGAGTACCGGACTTACTGATTTACTATGTTCAGTGTTGTATCTTTACTTAGAAGATCTTCAAGACAAGAAGGAAGGTCAAGATCGCGAAAGGCGATAAAGCTCGATTGCAGATATCTAGAAGAGCGGGATATCCTTTGTTTTGCAATAAACATTTCTATTGTCGGATGCAAAAGTGTTTTTGTAGATAGCTTGGATGCTGCGCGCTAAAATTTACTTCGTGCTTTTACCATGAAGATTCGTACAAACTATCAGGGATAGAAAGATGAAACAAGCTTAGCACAGCAATTCTGTTCAAGGCTGAGTTGGCCCCTTTTATGAAGAAGAGTACTTCAAAACCGATAGAATAGAATGACAACGAATACACCCCTTGTAACAGCAGTTGCAGCCATTCGTTGACTGGCAATAGGGCACTGATGAGGGACTTGTGTCATAGCGGTAATTGAAACTTTTGCAACTGTCTCCAAGTACAGTAGGCTCTACATTTTGTGTTTAATTCGTGTTTAGGCCATGAATGTTAATTTAGCCGAGGAAGAAGAAGAGGACTATTACTACGAAGTGGAGGAGATCCTTGATCGAAAGATAGTAGGAAATAAATGGCTGTACTTAATCAAATGGAAGAACTACGATCAGAGGTGGTCCGTACCAATCAACTTAAACATCCATACACAGGATCTCACTTTTAGTTTAGAGAGTTTGAATCTTTTTTATCTAACGGGAATTAACGATCCCATCGAACACCATTTGATTGATTAGTTACAATACTTGGGAACCGGAAGGGAATTTGAATTGCCCTGAGGTACTCCAGGCTTTTCTGGCAACCTTGGAAACAACGAAATCGTCGACTGCAAAAAGCAGGTCCAGGGGCGGAACACCTAGCAAAACCGTGACCATTGTACAGCCGTCCACTGTGAGAACGGTATGATACGCGTAAACCGCTCAGGGTACTCATTTTCTTACTAGGAAAACAAACCTGATTCATCGCAGCCGCTGAATGCACTTCCATTAGATCCGATGGATGCTACGACGCCAGCAACGACAGTAACAAACGCAGTTGTTCCGGAAGGCTTATCAACGCCAAGAAGTCCACCTTTATCCCGTGCCTCTACTCCATCAAAGGACGATGTCGTATCTGCGCGTAACATACCTGAACCGAACATGGAACCATCTATATCTACTCCTCAAAAAGAGATCTCGGCCTCTCCGACAGGCGTTACTTTAACAGAGTCTTCCGATGTGGAAGATCTAGCTTTGCCTGATTCCCCACCAATAAGTGCATTGCAGAGGCCAACAGTTCAGTTACAAAACCCAAATGTCGGTTCAACGGAAATTTCCGCGCCAAACAAACGAACAGTAAACGAGGATTTGAACACTAGACCTGTCATTGGTGATACAGTCCATACTGCTCCTGAACAGACGCCGGTCTCATCTGAATCGATAACAACCCATACCATTGCGGCCATTTCAAGGGAAGCCTCACCTGCGGTTACTACACTATCACAAATGTCATACCCAGCAGGTTTAGATATATCTCGTTCTGTGTCAGATATCACGGTTACCGCGCCCGTTAGCATTTCTTCCAGTAATTCCGATAGTTCAATGCAAGACACGCTTGAATCCTGCACGGAAGGCTCTACTTTCGATGCTTCCGCAAATACAAATTCTGAAAATACATCCATGTCTACAGAAAAACGTCCTGCTACGATTGATATTCCGGAACCTACTAATTCTAGTACTGCACCAGTGTTAACTGCAAAAGAACTGGTTGAAGCAACGGGTTCCGCAGAGACAAAGGTTTTTATTGATCCTGTGCAAGCCACACTGGAAGCTAAACTATCGCCTGCATCAACTCTGGCAACAGGCGTTGTTGAGCCTTTGACAAGAGCAACTGACACCTCGCAAGATCCCGTGATATCTGTGTGTGAGGCAACTTCCTCCGTCACACCTTTCAGTTCAACCTCAGCAAATCAGTCAGCGTATTCTGCCGCTATTGCTCAAACAACTTTTATTTCTGCTAAACCGGCAATGAAACGTTCTGCTGAGTCTTCAGATACGTCCAAAGCACGGATTACCTCTGCGGATTTGTCAATAGTAGAAGAAAATACAACTATACCTGTAGAGCCATATCCACAGAGATCGACCGGATCGTCGACTTCTCCTGCAAAGCAGGTGCAATCGGTACCCGCTGTTTCCTCCGCCGCAATTAATCCTATTGTGCCAAATCCACCGCCAGGAAAATATTCTAAGGCTCCCAGTAAACAAATGGAGAACAAATTGTTCTTGACGCCTCCAAGCCGAGTGGAACACAAAGCACTTGCTTTAACGCCAGAACTAGGTCTGGCGAAGGCTTCTGCGACAACATCTATAATGACGACGCACAAGCCACCTATGAAGCAACCAGCTACACCAACATCCACACGAGCAGAAGAAGCATTCGGGAACATAAAGAGGCCCCCAAGACCGACACGTAATGTTGAGTAAACGAAAAATATATAATTAATTGACATTCTATCTTTCAGATACAACGGTGGATATACTGGATCTTGCTAATAAGATAGCAGGCACGCCGACTAAATATGCGCACGGCTTTTCTGGAGCAAAATCGATGTCAACTTCACAAAAATTGAGTGCAGCCGAATCTGGCACTGCAGAATCCACCCGTAGTCATGCCGCATTCGACATGAATCAGTCTTCAAAACGCGAAACTCATATTTCGAATCGTGCTGGATCACGATTTGATCGGCCTACATCTTCCCATGTCGAACATAAATCCTCAAAACCACAGATATCGCTTAAAAACGTCAGATCATCAGACATAGCTCACGGTCAATCGCTATCAACATCGAATCAGCTCACGTCAACAAAGCTAAGTTCAGCAGACGCTCCGTCCGTATCAAGTAGGACCACCAGTGATCTGTCTGTAGCATCCTCACGCATGACTCATTCAAGCAAGCCAATGACAGCAGAACACGCCACCCTTAAAACGAATCTTATGGATTATGCGCAGTTAAAACCTAGAGAAACCTCTAGCGTAAAGACGAGCGGATCCCATCAACCTTCGTTTCAAAGAAGCTCATCATCACAAACGCACCCTCCACTTAAACGACCTCTTCCCGCGGGCTCGCAGGACGCCCGAAGAAATGTATCGCCTCGTCTATCACCAAAACCACTACCGCAATCGCAATCACAATCATCACAACCTCAAACGCAGCCGCATCCTCGGTCTCAATCTCAATCTAAAACGCAGATCGAGTCTTCATTTACATGGAGAAGCTGTCTTTTTAAACAGAATAAGCGCATGGGAGAAATACTACTTAAATCAATTCCCGAGCGTCTTTACCATGCCTCACATATAAAGTGAGTCTTGTGTACATCTTTGATTAGTTGTATTTACTGGAAGTAGGGAATTTCTTCGTCAAGCGGAACGAATTCACAAGGGCAACGAACTGCATCTGACTGCCTATCTACCAATAAAGCAGCTAGGACGTGTATGTGTTCAACGAGAAATAAGCTTATTCGAAATGATTCCCGAGACAGACTTGGTGTCCTTCAGCAAGCTAAAAAGCTTTTTACAAGTCAATGATGTGGTAAGTTACTGATCTGATCGATTTGACGTATACTGAATAAGAGATTTGTTAAGGTTGGCATTATACACATGGAAGCATTCCCTCGAGATGCGCTTGTTATTGCTCCGCATGTTGAAACAGCAAATCGTATTCTTAATTTACCTGCCAATCTACCACACGCGAATCTTGTCGTTGCTTATATCAAGAGCATCTCTGTCCAAGGAAACCCAATGAAACCGAGTATGAAAATCAAGTATGACGACGAAATGAGCAACATCAATCATAATAATTTTTCATGGCTGCTGCTTGTAAGATTGTTGGGTTTCCCATCAAAGGTAGACAAAGTAAAGCACGCGAATATTTGTTAACTGTATGATCAGCTTTTTGAAGCGATAAAGCCTGATACACCAGTTGAGGTGATCGGTACATCTCGGTTTACAGCTATGCTTAAAGACGCCATTGCCAAGTTTTCTTCAGCGAAAGCAGGGGAAGAAGCACAGATCATGCTGGTAAATCACGTATCATTTATCAAATTTCACATCTAAATAACCAACTTATTATCCTAGTTCGACCGGTCTAGCAGAAAAGAATGCCAACAACAGCTGCATAATGCGAAAAGATCTAGTACGACGCAGATCTGGGAATTCGGATCACAAAGTTTGGCCTGTGACACTATCCCACCGGCGACGGAAATTTTTCCGAAAGAATCTGGTACGTTAAGGAAGCACTTGCGGATCAACAATTACTGACAAGGATACATAGGCGGTTTTGTTTGCACCAATGTCACCAGCATCACTGCGGATCCTACGGTGCTCGATCGGATAGTCGATTTTGTCCAGAAGGTATGTTGCAGACACTTAAGATAAGACTCATCATTCATCGAATTTAGCTCAATTTTGGCTCTCTTTCGGGTCAATGGCATGTGATATTGAACTATGACATATTAGATCGATTAAAACGCTCTATACAATGTAAGGATTCGGCAGCTAGGTAAGGCTTTCTTGGTAAGTCTATGGTTTATTCACCATGCAATTAGAGCACGGGAGGCAGTGGCAACTATAACCTTCCACCTCAACAGTAATAACGTTCACGTTATGCGGGATTGGGCACGTCCGGTAATAGCTTCAATTATCCTGGTAGTATAAGCTAAATCTAAAATGTTTGCTAGGACGCTTGTCAGAAGGAGGAAGATCTGGCCACGTGTGAATGGATGACTAGGGTTGCGTGGAACTATTCCAAACATTATCGACATTTTGTGTTTGTCAGCGAGTTTGCAGCACCATCATCTGCGACATCTTTCCCTCTAGTCGATATTATGACCGTTAATCATCTCACCTCTGCATTTACTCCCACTGTATAATTTCCCCTTTTAATATTAATCCCATACTTTTTCTTGCTCGCTAGATTTGTAGATCAGCTTATTAATTTAAGTAACAAAGTAATACTTGCAGGCTATCGCTGAGAGTAGCCTTTTTTTTCCGAACCTCGCAAGAATTTGCTCAGTATAACTCATTGGGTTCGTATCCGCGAGCCAAACGCTGTCAGCTATTGGCAAACGATTTGTTCTTCGCTGGACATGGAAAAGTCTTATTTTGGATGAGGATGCTATTTGTGTTAGTGAAAGACTAGAGTATACGTTGATTGACATCGCGTATCACAGTACAATAAGTCTTTCTTTCTTTTGGAGGAGTTAATGCTAATCACCAGTTTATCGAGGGTAATGTTGTCTTTTCTGCAGCTGTCTGTATTAGAAGGAAAACGAACAGAGGTGTTTCTGGTCCCACAGTTGCACGATCATGCATCAACAAAAGTAATAGCCGAAAAATTGGTTCTTTGGTAGTATATGAGACGTTAAGCCTAATTGCAGATATTCTGAGAGAATTGGTCAAAGCGGCTCTTAGAAAGCTAAATTCATTTGTACTGCGCCATAAATTTACAGCGGTAGATGTGGCGGGTCTGTGGTGAGTGTTATGCAGAAAGGGGGAGCATGAAATTCAATAACTAAGCTGTTGTGGAAGAAGCGAACTAAAAGGATGCAGAAGTTAAGACACGCGGAGGGACACATACAAAATATATCTTTACCTTGTCTACATATTCCTTGGCCAGTTTTCGGAACTTTGCCTGATTACTATTGTAGACTTCGGCAATAGAGCCAACCAACGCATCATCAGGATTCGGTTCTTCCAGTAGAATTATTAAGGCCTCCAAAACTGACAGAGTTATTGCTTAGCTCAAGCAAGCATTTGATATTAAGCGCCCTTACTTTGTATCACTCTATTAGCTGGCTTCCAGACATCCGCTTTAAGAAGATCCATACAGATGGCGCCATCATCGTCAATATTCGGATGATAGATCTTCGTCATGAATTTAATCTAAACAAGCCTATTAAGCATTCTTTGATAGTATTTCGATATACGTCTTACTGTTGGCGGTTTGAAGGGATAGTCAGCTGAGAAGACGATATCCAACTTAAATGTGCCACCTTTATAAGGGCTGCTTTCCTGCTCAAATTCAGTAAGCACTATTCCTACTTTCTTCTTTGCTAGGTTGTCCATGAAAACTTTACCGGTCCAGACAACAGACCTTCATGGTAAAAAGAGAAGGCGAATGAGTGCACATTGCTTTGTTTTACAAGACTTAGCTTTACCCTTCCATCGAAAAACGTCGTTCTCCTCTGCTGTGACGACGATGCCCGGCGTGGGATTCCTGATAATATCTCCCAATTCCTATAACAATGGCGCGTTAGCAATTCTGTTTCTTTCAAATGGTGAAATGGGGCTCAACTCGTTGAATGCGTTTCAGAGCCATGAGGGATAGGAAGACAGAAAACTGCAAGTCACCGCAGCGTTCTGTTTACTGAATTACGGCCATAGCTTGAAAGCTATTTTACGCTGGCCAATAGGAACGCGAGCTGCCCCTTTAGATATCCGGACTTGGTTTGCCCCTCCGCTAATCATTCTTGAATAAGACCTACCTCTTCCGAATATGAAGGAATGCATTCCGTGTTGCACCCTTCGTCAGAGAGGAAATTTATCGTCAGCTTTCCTTAGCTATTTGTCCTATATCTTCTATTGAATTCAGTGATTGTCTCATCCACTCCGACGGAAGGGACAAAGGTAATTATGTATCATCGTGATCCATATGCGCAGTACACAAACTGCATGATGCTTGCCTTTCATTGAATCTCCGCTCATCCTTTTGCCTATTACAAATAACTGATATTCATCAGATTGGTTGGATAAAGGCAAAATTACGTTGGTTTTATTTGCAAACACTTTCAACTGGCATTCTTTTCAAGAGAAATTCAGCTTCGTGCCACTATTGGCAGCAACCAAGCTACTGGTTTTTCCATGCCTATTTGCGTTTTGATTGTGCGTTTTTTGGCGAAAGTCGACGCAAAAACCTGTGGCAGAAGGTTTCCCGACGGAGTGTAAAAGCCAAATTGGTAAGCGCATCCATCCAAAGTCAGACATGTGCGGGGGGAATGGGTTCCAAAGACAATATGTTAGCGAATCAAGGAAAATGGATGAGAATATATATAAAGGTCAATCGTTTGTTAATATCCTGATTAAACAAAGATATTCTTTTCTTTTGAACTTACACACAGTAAACATCACACGTTTCTATTACGTGGAGCAGTTGTGGTCATACGTGGCCGAGTAAAGATGGCTGGTCGGTCCCGTTGTTGAATCATGGCCATAAAGATGGCACGGATATTCCTTGACGCATTAACATCCCGTTGCCAAACAGTATGACAGTTACTACAAACTAATACTGAAAGCAAGCATCGATATCCACCAAGATCTAGTTTCGTCAAGCATTTCGTTCCGCACCGGGAGCAAACTTGAGATGTATTGTATTCATCCATTTCAATCATAATTAACCTCCCAGAAGTATCAGCGCGTTTGAGCAGCTTCCTACATCTGTCTGCCAATTCACATGGTTTGCCCTTGCAAACGTTCCATCCAAATCTCGAAGCACCATACACCACTGCAAGAAATTTTGCCGTATCATTTTCCGTAAATATTTTCGCCACTTGCTGTTGTTCATCACGAACAAAAAGTGTTAGATCGCATTTATATTTCATTGCTGTTATCGATAATAAGAGAGTGACTTACTCTTCTTTAGACGAATGAGAAGGAGGTGGTGGTACACCTGCCTCTTGCCGCTGTATTCTTCCTCTTCTCTATCTTCGTGTCCCATCAGGACGAAGCGTTTCATTGTCCACACGTTGGTCTTGTTCATGTGCCCTGAATAGACGATCCACGTTCCCGAGACGGTCCCGGTACCTGGTTCCTCCGTTGATGAATATCTTAACCATTTCTTCGTCCAGCCTATGACGCCCCTAGTAATTCAAGAATTTCAATCCTTGCAAATCTCGTTGGGCATAGAAAGCTGTAACTTCTAGTAATGCATCCAAAGCTGATACAATAAATCGGATAATACGATCCATGTCAGCGGTTCTGTTGGTGTCAATTTCTGACTCTAGTCTTCGTATAAGAGGTGTTTTACTTGTGTTGATCCTTTGCGTAGTTTTCTTAAAGCCAGCTCTAGTGAAACACTCTGCTGTTGAAAGCTGTCGTACCTGGTGTGGTTCAAATTCCGTACCATCATTTTCGCCTACAGATGCTCAAATAAACATTCAGGGTCGTGCTAGAGGATGAATGGCGTTTAATATTATAATTATCTTCGGCTACTTCAGGTTCAGGAAGTTCTATTATATCTTCTTCTGGAATATCCTGGTCATCTTCCACTGTCAAACGCAATAAAAAGTTTAGTTTGGCAAACGTAAAAATAAATAGTAGCAACGATGTCAGTGTTGCATAGATGTATCAAGCATAAAATTTAAATATACCTATCACTTACATTCTAGATCAGCCTCATCGCGATACACGTCATTGCTTCCGTTGCTGCAAACATATATCGGCAACACCAGGATCAGCTCCCTATTTTCTGAAAAGAACACAGGTGATGACTTGCTCGACTATGTGTAAATGCTGTGTCCTATCGCTGATTGCGAATGCAATTGAGGTATGGTGTAATTGATGTTCTAGTCGACAATTCCTGTCTTCGCCGTGATTGCTCCCTGTTACGTGCTTTTTCCGCCGCGGTTTGCTTCCGCTTCCTTTTGCTTCCAGCGAGTTGTCGCTGGGCCGAGGTTCTGCTTGAGTCAGACTGAGCGTCACAGTTTTCATTGTCTTTGTGCTGCCGTGCATATTGTAGCTGTTTGTAGGCTGATGATTGCAGAAAGATAGGAACGTATATGAGGTTATCGGCCAATTGCTTTTATGTTACTCACCTTCCTGCAACTGCTTCTGCTGCTGCTTGTGTTGTTTCTTGTATATAATGATGTCTGATACAGACATGCCATGATAACTGTCCAACCTATGTAATATATCCGTAGGGAGGATTCCCAGAGATTGCAATACTTCAGCCAAATCGTTCTCAGGTATATCCATGTGCTAGTAGAGGAAAGAGAGATCCGTATACAAATCAAGCCAAGAGAAAAAAAGGAGAGGACAAAGACAACTGAAATTATTTTCTTTGTTTGCCAATTTATACCTTGTAGACTCTTTTTCTTGCTTTGACAACTTTCTTTACGATTGGTCAGTTATAACGAAAAGCCCTTTCTTTTTACCATGTTTATCAAAACCAATTATAATGATGCGCATAAACTTTCTCATGATATATGCTCACCTCTCTTGGCAGTCTAAAGTTTACCCTTCTTCGTTTCTTGATTAACACTTGTGTTATACAAAGGATAACAAGTTTAGGACACGTCTAAATGATAACAAACTGATGACAGAGTTTGAATATTAAAATAGTTTCTCGAATTCTTGGATAAGCACGTCCCAATCATTGCTGACATGAGTCAGATCCTAATAGCCGAGTTAAGTAGGAACCATGTGTAGAATGATTTATTGTGTGTTTGAGTATATCAGAAACGTGATGATCCTAACATATCAAGGTTCGTCTTTATATATGAACATCTATGCGCGCAGAGTAAATGTACAAATAGATGAAGTACAAAAGTTCGCTTATATAGGCTAATTTGCACAAAGGCCATAAATTCATATCTGTAACCTGCGCTGCTACACTTTAGACAGGCGCTTACGTTCCAGGAGATCTTTCTTTAGCTTGCCATGGTCAGGTATCTTTCGCCGTTTAAGCAGCGATGAATCACCTGATTCCATGTTCCAAAGCATGCTTTGGCTTTTTCTGCGCAGGATATTGCCGAAACCATTGTCTCTCTGGGACAATCATCACCAAGCTGTACTGCTCTTTTTTGCTCCACTACAAAAATAAGGGATCATAAAGGTGAGAAAGGAGAGATAAACGAAGAAAACAAAATTACTAAGCCAGATGAATTGGAATTTGTTGACAGTGGTGTTCTATACTCTGAATAACTCTGTCACTCTGATTAAGCTTGCTTTGATAACGTTACTTTAATTATAACTCTTTATCAACATTCTCCCAATGATCTACTCTGATTAAGAGTAAAATAAAGGATATATCGTTATATTATTTTTTGGATTATGCTGTTGCGATTCCTTTTCAAGGGAAAGGAGAAAATGATTATGAGTTATTAGTAAATGACTCATGCGGCAAGTATATTTTACTTTTATCAACTCGATCATGCAATAAACACCAGATTCATCCAAGTAGCGTGAAGTATAAATCATGGTTGGTCAATGAGAATGACATACTACTTTTTTACTTATACCCATGGTATCCTAACGCTAGTCTGGGAGTCGGCGAGGAGGAGAATCCTGGGGAAATCCTGGATTGTTCTTCGATGCCCACCCACCCATCCTATAGAGAGTGCTTTACTTATTGGTGTCGTCAGATTGTAGAAGTAGCTAAGTTTTATAACTATAATACCATTTTTCTCTAGTTTCTTGTCTTCCGCTTTGTTAAATATCTCTTCTATTCAAAATCACCCAATCTTTCAGGTTGTCGAGAATATCCGGAAGCATATGTTGCCTTTGCTTTCAGAGACTGATAGTTACTGCAGTTGACCAGAAGAGAGTATGCAATGAGAGATGTCTCAAGTATGTTGTTCAAGATCTGTTGTGTTATGAGGTTAAATGGCTGCATGATAGTAACAACATCCAATTTGTCGTACTTGTTTCACCCAATGCTTCTGTTTAAAGTTGCCTTATGCATACCTTTTTATTCAAGATTGTATCATTTCTTGGAAGATATAAAGTTAAAATAGTCTTCTCAAGTTTGTGCGCTTTGACTGACAACGTGCTTTTGTCATACGTAGGAGTGATGAACGTATCATAGGTCATGTAATTAAAAGTACAGTTCGAGATAAAGCCAAAAGAAAAGATGAATGATGACGACATATCGTCTTATCAAAGGAGGGGCGCGTCATGGTATGCCACATTAACGTTTGTGTAGTTGCGCAGATAGGGCAATTGTTGTCGATGGATGTCATGAAGCAAGCTGCTTCAAAGAATCTAAGAGGGGCTGAAAGCACAGTACGTCCAATAACGATGCCACCTATCGATGAAATGACTATATGTCTGAATTGACGAGTGTTACACGCATGAACTGGCGGGCATTTTTGATCAGTCAATCAATAGTCAAAAGCGTATGTTTTTTCCACTCGTTATTTATTCATATTACCGTAGGAAGTCAGCATCCACCAGCTTATGTATCATCCTTAACTGAACTTCCTGCAGTCAGTGTAAATTACGAGAATACAGTGACATTGATGGATGTACTGGTTCTCCTCGTTCTATTCCATTTTTCATTATTTTGAATGAACATTGTCGTAAAATAACAAAAGCATACTACATCATTGTTATCCTTATCTTGGATCTTTGCATGATTTGGACTATGTGCAGTGGAAGCGTGGCTGGTTTTTGGACCTTTGAGCACTCTGCTACGGCACTATGTCAGCGCCTAATTTATTTCCCATCAGCGTAAACACGTTTTATAAGTGGGGCAAACTAACATGGAAAAAGCAAAGTAATTACGTCAAATGTTGCTACGTTACGTAACCATGACGTTCACACGCTAGCGTTTTAGTGTGATATTCAGCAAGGCTTTCTTTTCTTTTCTTTTGCTTCGTTCTGTTTAGCGATTCTTGTTGTCATGGTGCAGAACGACTCAATTGCAGAACAAAACATCGAAATCTGGAAAGTCAAGCGCCTCATTAAAAGCTTAGAGGCCGCTCGAGGGTGAGTTTAATGCTACGCTTGTCCCAAAAGAAACAAACACTGAACCACATAACAGAAATGGAACGTCCATGATATCTTTAATAATCCGTACGTGGAAAGGGGATTTAACGATATCAACTAAATCGTAATAAATCTTGTTTTAGCGCCTAATGATCAAGTTGCTCGCGTTGGCAAGATGTTAGCAGACGAACTTGGTACTGCTACAAACATCAAGTCCCGCGTCAATCGACTATCTGTTCTTCGGGCCATCACTTCTACTCAACAGCGCCTGAAATTGTATAACAGGGGTAAAAAAAATGATGGAATAGTAATCAGATCATTTGTGGCTGCAGCGATACTGATATACGAGCGTATAGTGCCATCGAATGGCCTGGTGATGTACTGCGGAACCGTGGTCACTGAGGAAGGCAAAGAAAAAAAGGTTAACATCGATTTTGAGCCTCATAAAGCCATCAATACTTCCCTGTATTTGTGCGACAATAAGTTCCATACTGAACCCCTTGCTCAGTTATTGGAAGCCGATGCCAAGTTTGGTTTCATCATTATGGATGGCAATGGTGCTCTGTTTGGTTCGCTAGCTGGCAATACACGCGATGTAATCCACAAATTACAGGTGGATCTTCCTAAAAAGCATGGCCGCGGTGGTCAATCAGCTCTCCGTTTCTCTCGCTTGCGGGAAGAAAAACGCCATAATTATGTTCGTAAAATCGCTGAATTAGCCGTGAATTTCTTTGTCACAAACGACAAGGTAATGTAGCAGACATTATAACACCAGTCTTATGGTATGTTAGCCCAATATTGCAGGTTTGGTGCTAGCAGGCTCGGCTGATTTCAAGACAGAGCTGTCTCAGTCGGATATGTTTGACCAACGGCTTCAGTCGAAAATTATGAAGGTTGTAGATATATCCTACGGTGGTGAGAACGGGTTTAATCAAGCCATCGAACTTTCGGCCGAAGCTCTATCCAATGTAAAGTTCGTCCAAGAAAAGAAGCTGATCCAAAGGTATTTCGAGGAGATCTCGCAAGACACAGGGAAGGTTTGCTACGGATTGGCCGACACTCTCAAAGCCCTTGATCTTGGTGCTGTGGATCGTCTCATTGTATGGGAAAATCTGGACGCCACACGCTATATACTCCGTGACAACGAGAATAATGAACATGTCACAGTTGCCACCAAGGAGGATGAAAAGAATCGTGCGGTGTTTAAGGATCCAGATGGCATAGAAGAAATGGAAATTATCCACTCAATGTCGCTATTGGAATGGTTCACTGAGAATTACAGATCGTTTGGTGCAACGCTCGATTTCATTACCAGCCGGTCTCAAGAAGGATCTCAGTTTGTCCGAGGCTTTGGTGGTGTAGGAGGACTCTTGCGCTATAGGGTTAGGTGTATTCGTGCAGCAAGCTTTAGCGGACTAATATTGAGGAAACAGGTCAACTTCGAACAATTACTATCAGACGATGAGTATCTTTCTGATTGAACCATTTTTCCAATGTCCAAAACCGCGGGAGAATCGAGGCTGCTATGTCGAGATCAAATAAGAACCATGATGCTCGGCATAAAAAGGAGACGCTATTGCCAAGGGAAGACGAATTCTAGGACTTGGTTTGGACATTGGAACTTAACACAGAAGACGACGGAACTTTTAAAAGACCTCTTTGACCCGCTAGAGTTCTTCGCGCGCCGCCATATAAGCGGTGATACTTAATGAAAGCCAACAGCTTCGTTGTCTCAAGTAAGCTACTCATATAATGCAAAGCATATTTAACATTTTCGGTTATTTAGGTTACATTTCAAATGCGTTTTTGGAACCCTATACGCATAAACATTTCGCGATCAATGTTGTTTAAATAAACATGTTATTCTTATCACTGTAAGTGTGTTGTGAACTACAAAGCCCTGTAACAGGTTTCCTTGGGAAAATCTATTTAAGCAGTAGTTTTCCCATCCTTTGAGATGGCATCACTGCATACCTTAGATAGCAAATCTTTCCTGAAACAGCCATAGGACGAATATACTTCTCTATGAAAGAGGTCACACTGTATTTGGTATCAGGATACAGATTGATGACTTTGGAAATCACTAGCAAGCTTTTTAACCGATAGGTGCTACATCTTGCAAAAACGAATACATTACGCAAGTTATCATGATTCATATACTTCCTGCGGCAGCTTAGAGAGTACGTAGTGCGGTAGACGAACAGTTCATAAACATGGTTTGTCGCGTAACTCAAACCTTTGAATTCATCAATTCATACATCCTTACAGTTAGGGTTCGAACAACGTTCTGCACCCACTTGTTGATCCAAGGAAGGCTCCCTTGATGGTGGTGAACCTCGGTGGTTGGTCTCTGTTTTGTCCTGTAGTCGGTACATTCAAAGGCTACTCATATAACGGTCGATTAATATCCAAATGTGAGTTTTTGGGCTTTTGTACTCGTTCGGTGCTATCCTGATTCCTACTTGTTGATGTGACCCTGTTGCTTTCTTTTGTCTCTACACATATAATCGGCCCGCATTGCCGGATTATTTTATTCACATAACCCATTGTTGCCCGGGATGGACACGCACATGAGTATCAGCCCTTATATGCTGTAATTGCAAGCCCACCTGTAGTGAGAAACTATAAGTACAGTCATAAGAAGCTAAAAAAGAATCGCTGGCAGTAATGTTTACAAATTTCCTCTAAGTTTGATTATCTCCATCTCCAACTCTAGCTTTCGTAATCCCAACAGATCCCTTTCTTTTTCTATTTCAGCCAACTTTACGGCAAATTCCATCTTTTGCTCTTCATGCTTAGCCTTGATAGCCTCAAATTCTGCTTGCCTTGCAGCATACCGGGCCTGCCGGATCGCTGCCTTTTTTTCTTTACTGTATTCATGATCTGGATGATCATCACTTGCCTTCCTTTTCTCCGTCTGGCACGACCGCCTTTTTGTTTCAAAGAAATTGTTAGAATGGTTTATCGAACAAGATTCAATAAATTACCTTGAATATGACGGCTCAGAAAGTTCACAATGGCAAACATGAGTCATTCTTTCTTCGCGATCATTAAGAACGGATGCTGCTGCTGCCGGTAATGTTGGTAATTCCAAAGTCGCAGTATATTCAGGTGACGGTAGCACTTCTGGTACGCGAGGTAAGATCGGACGAGTTACGTTAGCTGCTGTAGCATTTGTGTCCGGTACATTTTCAGGTGTAGCTGGTATTACAACGGGAGCTGTGGTTGTGGTTGACATTGTCTGTGGCACCGATGATGCCGACGTTGTGCTTGCGACTGGCGTCGATGATTCCGCAAATAGCGCCCGGCTTTCTTCCTGAAATCGATTGAAATCCGTTACTTTTGCTACAACATTTTTTGGCACTCTTTAATAAGAACAAACACTTTTCATTCTTGTTCACACGCTTTCTGTGTGCTTACTTACCATTAATGGTCGATTCATCCATGTCTGTTTCCTTCAATGAAGCACGCAGGCGTTCCGCTGCAAAGTAGCACTTTTCCAATGACATCAGTTTAGATCGTATGGAAATAGCCATGTATTCGTCTCCGTTAAACAGCTCTTTCGCGACCTCTCGACATGCCTACGCGTTAGATGTGAGACGCAGGAAGGGATACTGAAGAGACAGCGCAGACCTGTGCCTTGTTTCTAGAGAATTTGCCAATGTTCCCTTCGGAAGTCATCCATTCCAGGATCTTTCGAACTTCAGCATCGGACCAGAATTTATAGTTTCTTCGTTTCATGGCTTGACGTCGTTTTTCTTCTTCGTATGCCGTACTTGCGATAGCTGGGTCCAACACAAAAGCTTCCGTATTGCTTGAGCCGTCCGCTTCAGTTATAGGTCTATCCAATGATGCATTGGCTTCTTCGGACGTAGCAGTAGCAGCATTAGTGGTTCCAGTCATGAACGATAGCACGACTTTGACTGCACGCCGTAAATTGCTCAGGGAGTCCCCGCCAAATTTTTGAGCCGATTGCAGTCACGTGTTCAAAGCACTGGTTTATTCAGATAAAAAAGTTGGGAATTACTACGGGCACTCCCTTCGGGCACTATTCCCCCAATAATTTTGGCTCCGCTACCAGTCAACTCAGTGAATGCCAGAGAACATACGAATGTCTGTCAAGCGCGGAGTGCCCAAACGCTAGGAGTACTCAAAAAGCTAGGAGTGCCCAAAAGCAGAGTGGCACAATAACCCCAGCGGTACGCAACAAAGAGACATTACCAATAGCAGTGTATATGACAATGTCCGAAAACTAAAGTATGCTAACAAGCAAAAAAAATAATACCTGAACAGTGGGAATGTTTGAAAGAAGAGTGCCCGAAAGCGAGATTGCCCGAAAGTGGGAGTGCGCGAAAAGAGTGCTCGTAGCAATTCCCTAAAAAGTTATAAGGAATTTGCCCGTAATTGTCGGTGAGTATCCTCTATTAAAATGTGATAGTGAGCTTACCGATGTGATCACCTCAGAAAGATAAACGTTAGCAAAACAGCCCTAACTAGAAAAATTGGCTAATACACTTACCGTAAAAACCTAATAGTCCCCAGAGGGACTAACCGTATTCGTAACGNATCTGCAGCTATGGCACACCTAAACGACGTTTGTGAGCATTATATTACTATCAATCGCTCCAACTTACTTGCGAAGAAAGGTATTCATCTATCGTGAGCACCAATAGTTCTTCGCGCTTTTCTCTCCGTTTCAAAGATCTCCATAGGATATTCACAACTCCCTTTCGGTGTCCTTTGTAGTTGCATCGATTGTTGAACATCCCGTCCCCAAATACAATGAGTGGCACTTTCCTTTCAACAGTGAATTTCTTTTGCCTCCAGTGAGGTAAACGCTTGGTTTTGTTAAGCGTACTGCGTTCGGCAGATGTATTTGACTGGCGAAGGCTCTCAAATAGCTGTTAATTACTGCAGGTAACGAACTGTCATGCAGATAAATACTAACCTTTGGTGTAACGGATTGCCAACTTCTGAATCTTTATTGACCTGCTTCTTCCGATTTTTTCGCTTCCTTTTCCGGGCTTTTCTGTTTGATCTCCTCCGTTTCCGTCTGCTACAGTTGTACTTTTTACCACCAAATGCTAATATATTGACCATTTCCTCTCTTGCTCTTTGCACGCCTTGATATCCTCGAAATCGAGCTTCAGCTCGATGCGGACCATAAAGCTGGAAAAGCAGGTCCATATTGCCGAATATAGATCGTAGATAACCGTCGTAGGCTTCGATTTGCGCTGTTTTTCCAGACTCCAATGAGGTTTCAATGTCTTGTATACCTTGCTGCTTTTTTTCCTTCTCCATTTTATTCTGTCTATTCGGCGAACAGGTATACACATAGTATTCTTTGGTTGAGCATCTCCTTATTTCATGAGGTTCTGATCCGCAGCCATAAGAAGCAGTAAAGACTTGATTGATGCCCGGATCAACCGCACATGGTGCAAAATTGTCATAGATATGGCTACCGTCAATGTCCTCAACAGAAAGGCTGACATCTGTGACCACTGACTCTGTCTTTCGTGCGCGAGCGAACTGGAAGTCAATCGCGTAGCCATCGGTGAAGATAAGCTGCTCCAGACTAACAAACATTGTTGAGAATTTAGCTACAATAGTCATAGTAAATACCTGTCAAATCCCAGCTTGTGGAAATCAAAACCTTGATAAAACTGGGAAAGCTGGTCATCATAGTCTTTTTGATGGCTGATGTTCGTTAACTGTTGAAGGGTCTTGGAATTAACGCAGATAAATCTCCAATGAGTTGAAGGAGACGGAGACAGAGAAAACAATCGCGGTAGATCCTTAAAACTATCTTTTGCCTTTTCGGCTTCTTGGTTTTTTGGAGCGTTTTGTTTTTGTTTTGCTTCTTCATGCTCTTGATTGTATTCGGTGAGTATATATGCTAACACTGGAATGTAGCTGCCTGGAAAAGCAGATAGTTTTTCCGCGTTTGTTTGCCATTCGGGCATTAGTGTCGCAAACTCGCCACAAATGGTTTCTACAGCCTGATCAAAGTCCGAGACGGCAAGTTCATCTTCGAAAGGCCAGTGAGGATCACCTCTAGCAAGTAGTTCATAAATATAGTCTCCTGCAATGGCTTTTGCATTTTTTTGGGATAAGCCCTATACATATATAGTTAGTTGAGAGGTATGCACTATGTATGCTTTCATCTTACAAGTATAAGCTTTGTAAGTCGTCTCGAGATATAAAACTTTAGGCGACCTTCAAAGTTTTCAGCGACATTGTTGGAATATGTGGTGGCTAACGTGACACAGGCCGCGGAAAGGGCATCACTGTAACCGGAAAAATTCCTAACAGGATAAAGAGCATTTGGATGGTTATCCAAGAACGCTCTCCAGTGATCACGTAAGTCTTGAGGAAAATTGGGGTTGTTGTTGCTAATATTGGTGCCCATGATAAGCTGGCACGCCGAATACCAGAAGTTTTGAGTATAAATATAAGAAGGCACCGGCCTCTCACAGCTCGCAATAATGTACGAGTTGACAACTAGCTGAGCACGGAAGATAATTTCCCTAAGGAAGGCCGATAATCGAACGCTATTCTCCTGGGAAATCTCTCGAAATTCTGGACGCAGCACAGATGAAGCTGGTAACTTTCGAGTAAAAGTTTCGTAAAGACTGTCATTTAGTTTCTCCGCGATAACGCTCTTTTTCGTTTTGGAGGATTTCCTGCAATTCTTAGAAGAAGATTTCGAATGATCGATAACGCCGCAGCTCGATCATGGTTGTTGAATTTATTTGGATTCGATGTCTCCTCCGCTTAGAGTTGTCTTTCACCTTTTTTTGGCGCTGAAAACTCTGCCTCCTCTGTAGCATTCATTTTCTTTTTACTCCAACTTACACAGGAAGAGACATTATCAGAGACGCCTTGCGGATTAAAAACTGTATTAGCTTACCAGGTTTCTTTCCATGGCGCGCATTCAATGGACATGCTTTGTATCGTTTATTTGGATGACCACTCTGCCCGCAGTCTTTGCAAAAGATTGGACATGATACGTGTGCAATGATAAATAAAGGCTATTGATCAAGAAAAACTTGTCGCTTCTGTAAGACTCACCTTCTTTTCATTTTAATCGTTCTGCTTCCTGTTGGAAATATTTTCTGATTTTGCAAAGGCAAACAGTATCTTGCCAGTTCCATTCATGGGAACGCAGAATCAAAGCTGTCAGTCTTGAGCAGAATCACTCAAAAACGGCTTGGAGCATAATAAGAAAATAGAACACAAAATAGATGTGATAGAATGTTCTTGCTACTTCTGTTGTTTCTTTTAACGTATGACGGCAATCTGAAACCGTCACATGCGTAATTGAACAACTATTGCTCTTTAATTATTAATGATGGTGTATCCAGACTATAACTTCGTCGTCTTTAC
This sequence comes from Apophysomyces variabilis, assembly GCA_002749535.1. Lineage (NCBI taxonomy): Eukaryota > Fungi > Mucoromycota > Mucoromycetes > Mucorales > Mucoraceae > Apophysomyces > Apophysomyces variabilis. The sequence continues at coordinate 1,968,720 of MZZL01000409.1, read as the reverse complement.
GTGAAAAACAAAGTTTCCATTATGCCATTCAATGATCTATTCCTCGACATTCATAAATAAGACCTTTAAAAGTTTAAGAAGGAGTTTTTCATTTTTCTAACAAAAGCAAATACTATTAAATCGTTTAAGCTGGTAGGTTGGACAGCCTTTTTTAAACAGAGACGCATCATGCTTGAAATAAGGATGTCAAATTAAGCTTCACGGTCTATGCTACGCTAATAAATCAAGGTTATCAAAACCATACAAGCCCCGCTAAACAGGACTTTTAAGATGTGTAGGCCTAACCGCTTTTTCCGAATTGTAAGTCACAAGCCGATATCACATATTTGACAGGTGAGTCGTGCCAAATGTCGCGCATGTGTAAATCATACAGTATACTGCTATATTCTACGATACTCATATTTCTGTCAAAGAAGATTATAATATCTGATTCTGAAATGCATACAAAGACACTTGTAGGTCAAGGAGATAAGCCTTTATGACAAACCTATGTTCGTGGCCTCCTCTACTATTTGAAACTTGTCCGTTTTTCTTAAATCATGCAAAGAGCAAAAGTGAACAGACTAATAAACTGATGGAAACAAAATGGTCAATAGGAGGTCTATGGAACCGTGTAATACGGAATCAGTCATTGATGATAACCACTGAAGGAAAATCCAAGGAAAAGTGGACGTAAGAAAGAGAGAGAGAATTATATTTGTGCTTGTCAAAATAAGTGTCTTCCCTGGCTGGATCCGAACGAGGTTTTGCCTTTAACGTTTTGTTTCGCACCCGGTTCACGCGAACCTATGGTCTGGATTCTACAATTTTGCCAAACTTGGCCCATTGCACAAGAGGTGAGGATGGATTCAAATAAAAACAATATAACCATCAAAGCTAGAGAAAGAGAATAGGAAGGTGCGGTATGTGATGCCTCGTGTCACTAACAATTGCTTGACTGTCAAAGAGAGGGGAGTGATCATTTGACGGCCACTGTCAGTAAGGTTTCATTTACCTGATGTACGAGGATGGACCAGTGTGTATGAGATCAATGAATTGATCTAGAGATGATACAGGTATGATGTATCATTCGTGGTTATCGTCTGCTCAAAGAAGGGCTATTGATACTAATTCTTTGTACACTCATTGTTAACTTTACCACTAAAATATGTATTCATCTTTGTTTTCATTAGAAAGAACAATCAAACTCTCCCTTGATATGCATTCTGGATCGAACTTTATAAACAAAACAGGATCATATTTAATGGAATTTTTTAAGTCTTTCATTTTCTAATTTTCTGTCACTTATTGTTGTAATGACTGATTACACCATGAGTAGCGTTCCTAGATAGGAAGTGCTACTCTCATTTGCTGAACACAGCGGGACAGCTATTGATGAGACTTCACGTATTGAGGAACCTGATATGGTAGAACAAACAAAAGTTCCGTGATCATTTTATTCTTGAGAGAATCTACGACATTGAGAACAAGGATCAGACGGTTGGGGAACCATGGCTTACTTTAAATACCACGTAAGCCTCTATGGTATGTGTTATAGAATTAGCCGAAAGTAGAAAGTAGAAGTAGAATTGAAAGCCAGCTATTTAATTAGTCTGCGCTTAGAAGAATAAACAAGAACTCTTTTTCAGCTGTATCAATTGTGACCCTGGAATTGTAGCCCTATTATCCTCTACTACGATCCTAATCTAGTAGTCAATAACAGTATGTCTCGACGTAATAATCAGTAGTTCAAACTATTTACGTTGAAAATTACTACTGACTTTGTTTTCATTGCTAGGAGTAAATTATATTATATGTTTAATAAGGTTTAACCTTTACTTATTGTCTCTCTATATATCATACAGGTACCTGGCGTTTTGCATGACACAAACAAAATCGGCTGCACTATTTTTGGTGATATTTTCCCGTATCCTCAATAGCTTTAACCATTGGGTCGTTTAGAATCATCTTCTAATTAGTAAGATGATTATCTATGACTTTGTGATATAGTTACACTTGCCCCTGAACGAGAACACGCTTTTGATTCAATATCTCTTATTGCGAATTTCCAGAGTTTGATTAGATGATTCTCCAACAATTGACTCTCCGATACTTCAAACAATTTTGGGTGGAACCTTCAAAAACATTTGAAAAAACCATTAGCGTTATTTAGAGATATAGTTTGTATTAACAAGGGATACTATAGTCATTCTTCTATAGTTTTCAACTGAAAGCACGTCGTTGAAATTCTGTTGGTCATTCATCCTTATTGCTCATCATGTATAAGAATACTTCTCGGATATTCATGGCAGCCATATGATCGCGGTTCCAGTACTTTGCCGGGCATGATTCTTTCTGACAAACCAACACAGCATGTATCCCTGCGCCTTCTTGACCGCTTACATCCGGGCATTCCTTGTTTTTTTAGAGGCTTTTTTCCTTGCAACGTGGGTATATTTGTGAAGTTAAGTACTCATCAACCATAAAGACATAGGTTGGCGACTGTCAAACAAAAAAAAAAATAGAAGTAAATAGCATGATCTTAACATTACCTTTCTTGTAAAAGCTTGACGTTTTAATTCTTTAACTATCGTTTTCGTTGGGGCAGCCACCCGACCATGCATTGAACCTGAAAAAGTCCCATTGCCATAAACAATTATTACAGTGCTTCCCCGCTAGTGTCAATGACTTGGTTAAAGCCTATCGATTGAAAATAGGCGGGGAGTCACAATAACGGGAGGATGCAATGGCTTGAATTAGCATAGAAACCTCTTTTTCGGGAATCTCAAAATGATTGAAAATAGGCGAGGATTGACATTAACGAAGATTGACATTAGCGGGGAGGCACTGTAGACTATCGTTACATAACAGGTGATATAACAGCAATCCTACCTCAGATCTCTGCTATAGAATTTGGTAATTGTTTCATAGTGCTGCATAGTATACTTCACAGAGTCAGTGAACTTCTGTAGGTCGGTCGTTTTGATAATGATATATCGTCGATCAGCTTTTTGGTTTCAGGCTTGGCGTCCACATACTGTTTCCGCTGCTGATTTACACGATTTTAGCCACGATGGAGTAGTACTCGGTCGCTGTGCTCGTGCGAACTCGGTGCGGTGAAGAAGGGTTGCCATCCGCAGCCACAAACACACTTAAAACTGTGGATCGAAGCCCCAGATTACTGCATTATCATATTTGCCTTTCAGGTGGGCGGGAGTGAGAGGTTTCTTTTTAGGATCAAACAGGTCTTTGTACTTCTCAGATACGACCTGATGTAGTATTTTCTATTAATTAAAAAGTAGTCCATTGGGAACCAATGTTACGTTCTGCAGTCAACTCGGAAACTTTGGTTCCTGATGTACTATTTCTTACTTGATGAGAAATAGTACATCAGGAACCACTTCCCATAGTGTTACCAGAATATAATCTTTTCATTTTCTAGGCTTTCATAGTTGCATGACCGATTTTAACCATATCGAACAAATTGAACAAGTCGAAGTACTCACGCCGAGTTTCCCAACGGTTTACGGGCGTCTGATTGTCTCGTCTACCGGCTTGAAACAGAAGACGTGCCAGTGCTTGATTGTCAATGGTAATGTGTCGCATCTGAAAGCTGTAAACGGGCAGCATGGTAAGCTTCCGGGTTCCCTTTCGATCGGTATATTTTTCCGGAGCAAATGTGTTGTATTCAATGGCATCAGTTGTTTCTTTGATAAATGCTTCAAGACTGTCCATTTCGGCTACAGGGAATGGTTTAAGTCTTTTTGGAAGTCGAAGCGAGGATTTTTTCTGATCGCTTCTCGGACTGCATACTTGAGACTTGATCGAAGTCGCTTGGCTACTTTGGCTCAATTGCAACACGATTTAGTAATGACCAAAGAAAAACCCCCCATCAACCAGTGCGCTGTCTGTGGTGAGTTATTAATAAACCTGAAACTTTGAGAAGGTATCGACGTCGGGCTCAAGTCATTGAAACAAACGTTGCCCTTGGCAAATGTCAGCTTTTTTAGTTTTCTATATTATTAACTGTTTGCTGTGTGTGAAAGATACTGACCACAACATTTTTAGACCAACTTGGCATTCCATGTATTACCGGCTCCTTTACGTGCCCCGTGGTTGAATGCAAGCAGCTGATGTGCCAACGTTGATAAATTTAAAAATCATGTGGAAAAACAGCACAACGCGAATGTTTCCATTTTGGACAACGATACTGACGAAAGCCACAAGCGAGCTTTTGGAGAGGAACTTGGAGAACTTCGATTTTGGCCAAGGTAGTAAACGGGCTTTGTGTGATCAGGAACCGAAAAAGGCACTTCTTTTGGCTGTAGGACTTGGATGCGAGCCTGTCGAACTACATTTGTCACACAATGAGATTAAAGAGGATCTACGCCTCACCGGGCTGTACGAGACTAAGACAGTCAAACTCTTGTTAATCAATCTTTGGTTCCGTGGCGATACACGCTCGCTCCCGGTAGATGTGATTATGCAGCTCCACAAAGAAGCAAAATCAATCATCGCAACGGTATTGCAAAACAATGTGATAAATCAATGATTCATTGGCGTTCTTAAGGACGTGCATTTATCAAGCTTGCCTGGTCGTATGGATCGTTGAAACTATTTAGAGCCTAACCGGGACATGATTCGCCTTCTGAATACCGATTTCCGTCTTACGCTGTGATTGCTGTACGCCGTCGCCAAGCTCCACACAGGATCGCTGGTATGTTGTGGAGACGAGATCGTTCTTCTGTTTACATGCGAGCCATACAGCCGATCAAAAGCAACGGATACTCACTCGGAAACATCCATTAAGTCTATGACTATCAGTAGCACTACACTCTTCACTACTATTCGCTTCGTGTTGGGTCAATACTCAACGTCAATATTAGCCCGAAAACAAGTATGCGCGACGGTCAAATAGCAATATTTTATCGAAGAAAACATGAAAGAGTTCAAAACGGCTACGGAACAATCAACACACTACATGATACTACCCGACATGAATGGCCTTAGCCAACTGGTTTCCGGATTTGGAGATGCAGGCACAGACAATCCCTATCGTGCATGCATGGGAATAATTGCACCACACAAAACACTGGTTCCCGCGACACTTTTCAACCTGTGTTATACGTGAGTAGAAAATGGCACGGATAGAATTCTTTGAGACGGTGGATATCTTTATTTTATTTAACTTATCTGCCTATTTATAACTATTTGATCTTATGCGGGATTTGTAGTTAGTGAAGATTCTTCTCGGCGATGGGTGTATGATTTAGCTAAGTGCAATAACTGCAGTAGAGCAGTGTCACCTTGACTTTGTCCTCGGTGATAGATCTCTGATTTAGAGAAGAGCTATAGTTAGTGTTCCAAGCTAGAGATAATCACTGTAAATGGAAACACGTAAATTCCAACCATCCTGTTCATGGAACACAAATACTAGGAAGTCACACTACGACAGCGAGGTATCCCACACAACCTATGTGATTTACCCCACAACGAAAATTATGGCGTGTCAGACACAGCTGCTCCAAATATTCGGTCGCGGTTCCTCAACATAGTAGCCGTTGCCTCTCTACTGAAAGAAAATTCAATACCAAAAGTACGATTCCAAGAGGCGTTCCAGTTTTTTCCACGCTAATAAAGCGCAGATAACAAGAAGACATAGCATAAAGTTGTACACCTTTCACTGTGGGAAATTTTTCGTCGGATTCGTCGGGAAATCGACGTCGTGGCGTCGGGTTCGTCGGGTTCGTCTAAAAAATTGAAGATATTTTCACAAAGTCAATTCCTCTCCGCTATTCATTTTTTTCGACGAGGCAGATTTTTTAAAAACGGTTCCTTTTTCCTTTATATCGGTTATTAGATTTGCTCAAGATTATCAGGTCGAGCCCACCTTCAACAAAGCCGTGGTACACATTAGTAGTGCCCAGTATATACGCGAGATACATTGGCAAACACTGTCGCTTCACGTAAGATCCCGTATAGCTTGTACATCAATGTGTATAAAAAGTTGCTGTGATAAGACATTATTATCATGTTTGAGGAAAAATAAAACACTTTATGAATCTTTTGGTATGAACATAGAATCAGTAAGTTAAAACTATGATTCTAGCGAGCGTACGTTTATTTATCTCCAAGAGCTATGTGTTTCGTTGACTAGATTGCTGAGATGTTACATAGAAACTGACATACAATTTGCTGCGGTTACTTCTCGCAAAAATATTTTTTCTTCATGTTTTTCCATCTTGACTAACCCATCTGATACCAATGGCATTACATCCTCCTAGAGAATAAGAAAAATCGCACGAGGAGTTGAAGGCTGACGAAACAGAGATTAAAATAGATTGAAAAGGTCTACCTCTGTTGCTCTCTGAGAACAATGATATTGGTAACGTGGCTCTACCAACTTCGTCCGCAAGAACCATCAAGGCACCGGACGAAACGGATGCCCTGGAAAAGAAGCAAGCCTTGGGTATGAATATAGGCCTGGTCAAGCAGTTTGTCGTCAACCCGAAAAGAGGAGATACCCGATGGCGTTATAACTGATAGCTATATCTCTATCAGTAACATTTCCAGCCTGGTGATCAAAAAGCTGGTGATGGACATAAATGCAAGCCAAAGGCCAGTCCGATATGTACTGAAAGGACGTGCATTCCTGGTAGAAAGAAGAGGCCATTGACAGCCTGGACAGAATGGCCCTTGTCAAATACAAGGTCTACTGAACCAGTGCGAAGATTACTTGGCCTCGCAGTACCTGTTGTGAAAGCATTGGAACAATCGTATTAGCGTAAAATGCCGAATACAGGCATCTCTATAGCTAGCACCGTGAGAGCAGTGCTTCTAGTAAAGCGTATAAAGTTCTAGCAAGATAGATTATATACTGGTAAGTAATGGTTAAAATTTCTTTCTTACATCACATGGAAATAGTTCGCAGCAACATTCACCAGGTATAGAGATAAGAGGGGAAACAGTGTCCTCCAGTGTCATTCGTTGGTAACTTTCGAACGACAGTTTAAATGACTTAAGCTTTCTCTGTTCTTCTATGTTTATAGCTCGAAAGAGACTGAGGGACGAAACAGAAGAAAAAGGACAAATGCTTCGAATCACTCGGGTTGCTACAAGTGTAGAAAAGCTTAAGCGAAAAAGAAATAAAGCTATTCGTTGCCCTGTTTTAATTACACTGTCTTATTCTTTACAATGCATAATCAGTAGAAACGGATACTAGAAGCTAGGAATAGGTGGAGAGAAAGGGGGTAACTGCGACGGTGATAGCTTCGTCGGGTTCGTCGGAAATCAGACGTTTTTTCGTCGGGTTCGTCGGGTTCGTCGGGTCTCCTTTAGCTAACGACGAACCCGACGAAAAATTTCCCATAGTGTTTCTTGGTAGTTAACTAGGTATTTTATTACGACAAAACCCCAGCAGTGGCGTAACTTTGTGCGGGATCGTGAATACGTTGGAATCGGATTTGGAAAAGAATTGAAAGATCGATATTTTGCCTTTGCCAGAAAGCATACTGGATCGTTGGCGCATATGATCAATCAAACATTGGCAACAGCAAACAAGCAAATCAAAATTAATGTGCTAAAAAAACTGAAATCTATATATGGAGATCGTGAGGACTATTAAAGAAATGACGTTACAATCACAAGAAATTCGAATCAGCCTTTCACATGCTTGTATAGAAAACAATATAAAACAAGAATGGCCTAATGTCGCATGTACCCAAATGTCCAATTGTGTTTATGTGAAGTTTGAAAATAAGTGAGTTATTTTATTCTTCTTCTTTGAACATTTATAAAATAAACCCCATTAATAAACAGGTATCAACAATGAACAGACTCTGACATATCACGAAGCTATACAAAGAGCGACAGACTCAACTGATGTCACCATAGTAGAACAAAAGAATAACATCCGCCTTGTACAAGTATGAAAGCTAGAGCCGACCATATTGAAGGACGAAAGTGGTAAGGAATATGCTTTGCTGGTAAACAAAGATGAAGTGGAGGACATAAGGCAGAAAAGTGGTAGGAATTAGCACTCTTAAAGTTGAAGCGAAAAAGAAAATAAAGCTGTAAACATTGGTATAGGTGGGCTTACGAGTTGACCTTGAGGCAACAATTACCAATGATCCTTACTCTGAAACTGTAGATCCTGACAGCAATATTGAACTGGATGTGAATTTGGCGTGTAATCTTAACAAAGACTGGTTTATTTACGAAAACTATAAATACTGCTGTTGCCTTTTGCTGCCCGGTGCTATACTCCTTGACAGAAAAGGGGTATTCATATCAACGTCATCGAGGTGAATGGACGAACTTATTTCACCTTCCCATATCGTGAACAATTTCTTAACAAAAAAGCAGCGATCACGACGACCCTACCAACGCAAACTAGACGACATACAATGATAGGTTTACAACTAAGAAAATCAGCTCCAGAAAACTTATTGTTGTCACCAAATGAATGAATGCTTTAGTAACAAGTTCTATTAGAAAGTACAACCTGAAGTTGGAAGCTCCATGTTACAGTTTACGCCATCTACAAATAGCAGAATACATATACCCTACTACAACAGTTGAACAATGCCAAAAAGGCGCTCACGTTGGATACAGTAAAGTACTTATACCCACAAGACATATTGTCACAGCTATGATAAGTATGTTCCAAGTTTATGAGAATTAATGATTGTATGACTCTTCGTGCCTCATCACCATTGACCAATTATCACAATCTGAAGCCATACACATTCCGGACAGTTAGCTGCTAAGCTTGGATCCAATCTCTTTTAACCTCATCGCCAGATTCAACCTTAAGTAATAAAAACATCGTTAAAAAAAGTGGACAGAAGAGCTATATAAAACGTATACAACTAAAATAATCAAAAACTTCATTGTTCTCTTTTTTGCCGTTCTCTTTCTTTCTTAGCTTATTCATAAAATCTAGACTGATGCATAACCAGCTTAATTGTCAGCCTACAAATTCCCCTGAATGATTAACACTGTATGCTTAGTACAATGCTGTTGAGCACAAGTGTGCTTTCTGATATCTGCAAATTATTCAGTCGATGAAACAAATAAATATCTGATTTGTTTATTAGGCTTGACTATGAGATTTGGCATAGACGTTTATAATATTTAGCCATTGCCATGCATAAAAAGAAACCCAAAAAGAAGCTATGACAGCTTAAGGATTCTGAACAAGCTTTTCAAGTTGGCAATTTCGTTTTACGGATATAGCACTTGCGATATGAAGACGAACAGCGGTTTTCTAGCATGGACCAATCAGAAGACTACCGGTCTCTCTTACATCCTATAACAGGTAACTGTCAGATAATGCAACCATTGCAGCTCATTACAATAGCACCTGGGTTTGCCTTGTTGAATGCGGGATAAGCCCCTGCGACAAGATAGAGATGTCTTTTGGGGTTCAATAAGCATTATCCTTGTATAAATCTATTAGAAGTTTAATTCGACTTCAAGACAAGTTTTGCGTCACGTAAGGACTAAGTTGCGTATAATATGGCATGCTTTTCTTCCATAACAATCCAAATGTAATTGCTCTTTAAATTAGGATGTATGCGATACCAGTGGCGATAGGACATATCCGCATTCAACAAGCATTGTCACAAGAAAATATACTACAATCTATGTTACTTCCTCATGGGTTTTACCTCATCTGCTTGAAACCTGTTAAGCATTTATCACGCAACACGATAATTACTGTCTCAAAATCAAAGAAATCCCATTCTTACTACATACTTTGGGCAATGCAAGCTGATATGAATTTTTTTGGCTCAAGTCAGGAGATACTTGTATGCGTATACCAAGCAAGGGGGAAACTGAAGTGTACTTTAATTAAAGAAGGAAGATCGTGAAGTTTTGCTGGGATTATTGCCTAGCTTTAAAAGCTTTTTTGACGTTCTACGAGAGCACCGCCAATAAAATTCTTAACAGACCTCCACGACTCTCCGATAACGGTTTCCAAAAGAAGTAAAAATAACTTGTAAATGGCAAAGAAGCTGACCTTAGTGTCACCAATTGGCTGTTATGCAAAGACCAACGTGCCCTACTAACTGGGACACAGCAGCAAAGGAGAGAAAATAACTGTTGCTTCGTTCCTTTTCTCTCTCTTGTATTACTGATCCCGTTGACAAAGTTTATGACTATCACGAAAGACATTATGAACGCAATCGTTGTCTCTCCAGACAATGATGACTTTCATTTGCAAAGACCTCGGAATCCCGGCACGGTCATCAGCGAGAAAGATAAACAAAGAGCACTTGTATACCGCCTTGATAGAAGACTGTTGATTTTTGCGATGTTTGGAAATATGGTCAAGACGTTAGATAATACGAATCTTGGTAACTTTGGACAAGGTGATTGACGATATCTGACATGCTCCAAGGAAATGCTTTTATTAGCGGGATGGAAGAAGAATTGCATGTTGTAGGAGTCCAGTATAATTGGATGCTGGTATTATTCATGATTGGATATCTATGGTAAGTTCTTCAGCTTATTAGCAGTCTTCACTTCTTCGTTCTAACTTGAATGACTTCAGTATGCAAATACCATCCAATATTCTTTTATCTCGGTTACGACCATCCATATACCTACCTGCACTTGAGATGATATGGTGTATATTGACATTATCGATGGCATGTGTCCAATCAGTGCAAGGCGTGTACATAATTCGATTTCTCCTTGGACTAGCAGAAGCAGGATTTTACCCGGGCGTATGCTATATATTATCAGTTTTGATTACGTGCTAAACGAAGTCCAAATTCTCCGATTGTGTAGATTATATTCTTAATAGGCACATGGTACTCGAGAAAAGAACTGGGAAAGCGAACTGCGCTTCTAACGATCTGTGGCGCCCTTGGCGGTGGCATGAGTGGAATTATTCAAGCTATACTTCTCAAGACAATGGATGGTGCTATCGGCATTAGCGGGTATATATATTCACTAGTCCTGGGAAAGCGTTGTTTTTTAAGCGTGAGTCCTCTTCCACATTAGGTGGCGGTGGTTGTTCCTTTTTGATGGCTCTGTCACAGCAGTATTGGCGGTTTTAGGCTATATGTATCTACCAGACTATCCCCATAATACGACTTGGTTAAATCATGAGGTAGATAGACATAACTTGGTTTCTGTCATATGAATATCTTCTAGGAACGTGAAATAGCCATGCGACGGCTGGAGCAAACTGGGATAGATTCGAGACGTTTCCAATGGAACTCAGCAACAGGCTTCCGTTCCATCGTCACCAATAAGTTTTTCTGTCTATTGGTGGTAGGATGGGCATCTGTTCATTTGAGCCTCGGTGCGGCGCATGTATTGGGAATTGTAGCCAAAAAAATAGGGTACGACGCAATTTCGGCGAATCTTTTCACTACCGTAAGTCATTGCATTGAAAACTTGCAAAGCTCACACATCTTTGAATAGCCGGATATGATAGTCACCATGATTGTGGGATTAGCTAACGGATTTCTAAGTGACAGATACAAATCGCGCCTGTGGTATGTTTGACCAGCAAATACAGTATCAATGTTGAGTTTAACTTGTAGGTTTATCCTGGGACCATCAATGCTGGCATTGGTAGGCGCAAGGTAAGAAAAAGTACGCTAATAATGTAGGAACATACACAAACAGTTATCTATAGCATGCTGGCTGCTTTTGTACAGCCTTTTGGCTTACTTTATTTCGCTTTTATACTTACCCATGCGGGACTGGGTTGTACCACACCGGTAAGACCACCTAGCATAATCCATTGGCTAAAGTGGCAAGTTCTGATAGATTGTCATGGCATGGGCAAGTGAGATAATGGCCCAAAACGTGAAGACGCGAGCTGTTGCAATTGCCGTCATGAATACTTCGTCTTCGCTGATGTACACATGGGCACCGCTTGTGCTTTGGCCGGTTACTGGTAAAGTTAAAATTCATATTACGCCAACTTATTCCAACCTTTAGATGCCCCCCGTTACCGTAAGTAGCTTTTTTAGGATTTGGTTTCTCTTTAACCCCAATGGCCAGGTACCGGATTTTTGGCAAGCGTAGTTTTTATTTGCGTGTATGCTATATCCATAGGCTTGATTGGCTTTTTCCATTGCCAGCATCAAAAGCCCTCAAGTGCAGACGAAATTGCATTACTAGAAGAAGAAATGCCTGTAGATGGCATCCCGACATCAGACATGTCTACCGATGACGAGTCAAAGTCAGACATATCTAGTTTACACAAGCATGAAGATCTGCAATAGTCAATTCTGAATATTTCGCATTGTATATGTATGCATATCAATGGGACTGAAGCCCCGGAAAATAGGCGGGCAAACCAACTTTACGTGCGTTTGCATTACGAGGCAGTGTCCGAAAATATAGTATAGGAAATACTTAAAGTATTCTCTGGTAAGAACTAGTAGGATTGTCATAGATGTAGTGGATCCGCACGAGTGATTTGTTACAGAGATGTGTGATACGGGTGGCTCAATCCATCATTTGGTGTTAAACGTTTTGCGCCGAATGTCATATCGTTATCCTCGATATCATGGTCGGGCGCAGGGCGCCGTCGTGAGTTTCGCTGCTCATCACCGGCCACCATACTTCGCTTGTTTTTCCATGCCATATAAATTGGTTCGTACTCCTGCATAATAAACTATCAGATCGCTTTGCTATCACGGCGACCATACCTTAAGCTGAACTTTAAAATGATCGTTCGGATTGATGCATAGGCGTCTACTTTGCACGAACTGATATGCTAGTTGAGAATCCAGTTGAAAGGTATCCATGATGTAGGCAATGACAAAACATGGACTACGCGACATGCCGCCGTTACAGCACACAAGTATCTTTCCCTGATTTGCCACCAATGCTTCGTTAATAAATGCATTTGCTTCAGCAAAGTAAGAAATCAAGTTCTGCGAAATGGAATCTGAGACTTGGATAGTTCGAAGGCAAAAAAGGTTGCTAAGCGATTGGACTCGTTGAAAAATGTTGACTTCGCGACCGTCCAGTATACATAGTATATGTGTAATTCCCATTTGCTGTAGATCGTCGATATTTCGTGAAGCTGAAAACGGACCAAGAAAGAGACCAGGCTAGAAAAGAAATGGTCAGCGCTGGCATTGACACATGAAGCGCTTACTATTATCTCTTGTATTTCTCTCCGCATTTCGTACTGCCACTCATCAACCGAGGATTTTGAAGTTATATGCGCAAAATATTCCTTGTCTTTTGTACATTCCATTGGCTAAAAATCTGCTTAACCGCGCGTAAGAAGAAAAGCAGAGAAAAAAAGGGCTTCAATTTGTCCTCCGAAAGATATCCTTTGTGGCACATCACTAGGTTAGCATTGTCAGAGCACCAACAGATCTCCCAGTCGCTCCATCAGAACATAGAACCAAGCCTACTATAGCATGGAGACGTTTAGTACTCGACATCCGTTTGGTATCAACTGGTGACAACACGAAAGACAGGGCGATAGGGCGATACTCTTGATAGTCGCTCTAACAAAAAGGTATATAATCGGACTCTTGACAAGCTGTAAACAGGTCTACGCTGGCGTTCGATGACTTTTGCTTTATCTTTCATGGCATCCGGCGCATTGTGTCATTTAGTGTTTGTTTTGCTTTTGCTTATTATAGGTTCCTAGACATTGCCACTCCTATTCAGCTTTCTACCGGTCATGCCGTCGAACATAGATAGAAGGTTTTAATGTGTGGAGATACTTAATATTACAGACCGTATTTCTTGTCCGATTCCTCGGACACATTCCATTGTCAGAAAGCTATCGAATGCTTGCTTCCGAGCAGGCTAAAAAAGCAGACTTCTGGCTATAGAGTCTGCATTGAGTGTAAATCGTAGAGGTGCATCGGAACAAAGGATAGCTGTTTCTTTATCTAAAAGTTCTCGTGGACTGACAGCAATAGGTCACAACGAGAAAAACGATATAAATAAGACGACAAATGCAATAACCAGTTAAAATGTCGTGCCTGCAAAGTTGTAGTGACACAAACCTTTTGCTCAGATCGGCCTTGATCCAAAAACGGTAAACCTTGAACGCTTCGGCCTTCACTACAAAAGAGCAACATATCCAGGAGGACCATGCTCAGCAAAACCATTACATAATCTCTTGCCCGTTTATTTTACTTATTTCGAATGCTCGACCGTATCAGCATTGTTACAATTAGATTTAGAAAAAATATAAATATCTATGGATTTGCTTAGCAATAAAGGTAACTATCCGTTTATTCTCTATCTCTTTTGTTATCCTTGATCCCCAGTGGGTTTGACCTTTGTCAGGAAGAAAATACCGCGCACGACAAAAATGGAGTAAAAAAATTAGTCATGCAAAAATGATTCCTGCCAGATTCGAACTGGCGACCGTCTGTGTGTTAGACAGACGTGATAACCAACTACACCAAGGAATCCAGATGTTTGTGACACCTTGTGTGATAATTTTTCCGGCCTCACCACCCGAGTAAATGCAACATGGAAAGAATGAAAAGATGGAGCCTTTGGGAGTAAGAATGGTGGAAAGTTTGTCTTGATCTTCAAGAAGTACACGGCTAGGTACACTACACGTTGGCCTAGGTGCGCGACCTCTGCTCTTGGTTTGGTGCACACCTGCCTTGTACGTGCACAACTCCTACGGACCTGGTTGGTACACCACAATCAATTATTTGTACACGCACATCCGCTTCGGACGTAAATGGTCATTTGGTGTAACTTGGAAAACACAACTGAATCCTTCCTCCCATTCTTTCCCAGTGATCGCATGCTTTTCCTAACCCATGTCCTTAGCGTTTACCTCCGTTTTGTATGGTTTCAATTTTAAGTTAGTTCTAGTGAATTCCCCTCTTTGGTCGAATAGTTTCAGAGGAAATAAAGACACGGGAAAGGACCTCTTTCGAAAAAGGGGAGGAGGAATTTCCTGAAAAAAGAACCGGAACCATATTGTACTTGCAAACATCTTTTCTGGGTACAGTGAATTTGGAGTGTCTTTGAGATTGCTTTTGAGAAAGGATCTAAGGAACTCATCTTTACTGCTAAGATCGTTTGAAGTGACATTGTTTATTTGGTGAACTCCCTTTGTTATCTTCCTTCATATATTTTATTTTGTTTTCACACTCTTCTACTACCCTTCGTTATATCTTTTCCTTAACCCGACCCTCCCTCAATTGTATTTGTTTGAACAGTTGATATTTTGTGAATTCATTATTCACACTTGTTGTTGTTGTACTTTTGTGTCTTGTACTATTTTATTTATTTCTATCCCCATCCTTCTTTTGTACTTACTTGTCACAGTACATAAGCACCGCACGTGTCATTTGCGACACGATGTGTAGCGGATCAGAGCGAAACTACCATGTTATACGTAAAACACAAAGAACATCAAAGATGCTCAGCAAGAAAGAAGGATGTCGGTAGTGCAGAGCTGGAAGCAGTAGCATGTTTAGTTGTCCAGATATTCGATTTCAAAGTTTCATTAATTTTTTTTTATTGAGCAATCTGTTTGTGACAATTGATAAATTATTTTTTTTTGACAGTTGATCTCTGTTCCTGAAAAATTTTTAGACAATGGGCGGTAGAAATAATAAAAACAATCTCTTTTACCTCTAAAAGATTTTGAATTAAAATCGAGCAACTTGTTGTACACTCCCTACAGTTTATTCAAAAGAGAAGAAATAGTAAATTTAAAAGTTTGGAAATCAAACTTGCTAATAACCTCAATTGAAGTAAAGAAAGTAATGGAAAATAGAAGATTATATTTGCTCAAATACCCCACATATCATTTATGACACAATTTGTTATATTTTTTTTCCAGCCATACACAGAACCAACATCGACATAAAATTTACACCAAAATCACAAGAAATGTCCAGAGTATTCACGATGAACAGATTTACGTACACAACAATTGCACCGATTGTAGTGCACCCTGATTAGGTGCACTGAGAGGGGGTGCGCGAGCGGAAACTGAAAACGACCGAACGATCCTGAAGTTAACAATGCAGTATATAAAACCGGGTGTAACAAGTCGTGATAAATTACATACGACATCTGTTTCTCAAGTACATCCATAGACCTTACCTATCGACACAATTTCGCCTTTTGAATCTTTTGTTATCGTCATTTTTTAATTGGTAGTCTTAATATGTCTTTGGCCTGAGGACAAACTTAGTTTTTCTGAAGACAATGGAAATAAATATAGTGGGATCTGATAGGTAAAACCACAGTGAATTTTACCACACCTTTTCTGCTCAATCGAACAACTGGCAATCTACGCTTAGATTGCACTTATTCAGTTGGTTGACTCTATTTCTTTTTTTATCTTCCCTTTTTAAACCTCTTTATTCTTGTTTCACTTTAGCTGTTGTTGAGTTATTGTTGTCATTGGATCATCGGACGATCATTGAAACAAGTAACTAGCAATAGGCTTATTGTGTTATATTTTGTATTGCCTTTTGAGATCCTATTTCATTGTACCCTTCTGCCACCGCTTAGTATATCTGTTCTGCTAACGTCTTTTATTATCCCTAACGTGTACTTCCAACCCCCATACAAACACCGCACGCGTCATTCGTCCAACCCAGACGGAAAAAATTATCAAATTTTATATGTAGTCAAAATCTTGTGATGAAATTGGACGCTGTTGCCACGACAACCATGTCCCAGACCTACTGGAGAGACAAACAAGCATATGGCAACATGCCAGTTAAGCATACATACAATATAAAGACAATTTAAGGATGTACTGTTTGGTTTAAATTAAGGCTTGCAATGGTCAGTACAGGGCATGTTATAGACCTAAGTGAAAGTAGAAGTAAGATTAAAAGCCAGCTATTTAATAGTCTGTGCTCAAAAGAAATAAAGAACTCTTTTTCAGCTGTATCAATCTTGACCCTGAACTTGCAGTCCTATTATCCTCTACTACGATCCTAATCTAGTAGTCGATAACAGGACAGCACAGGCTAGTCCAAGGTAGGTGGACTAAGACCATCAGTTTTTACTACTCTTACAGTATTTGGGACAGTCTATAATTGGGATGGTCCAAGTTCAGGTACTGAGACTGCTGGAAGGACCGTTGGGAGGACTGTCAGTCTATGCTATGCCTTTTACATGACATTATATACAATATTACTTACAGACATTCAAAGTAAATATTTCTCTTTACTTCAATAAGTGCAGTTATACAAGTATACAAAAGCTTTGTTGCTTGCAAGATCTTCAGTTTCAGTGTGATTTACATTACAGATTAAGATAAGCAGTTCATGTAATAAGAAAGGTAAAGCGCAATGCATCGTTTATAAACTGCTAATTCAACACTCGATTTATTTCAGAGAATACTGTATATCAATACTTTAGTTCTTGTAGTAGCCGGTATTTTTCAAGCATACAAGCACGAATGGTTTCTACAGCAAGTGAAGCACAATTTGGGCTTATAATAGCCTTGCCAGCGGAGAAGACTCGTTCTGATGGAGCACTTGTACCTGAGATAACGACGTTAATCAGAAGACGAATGTGGGGTGAACAAAGACACTAACCTGGAAATGCTAAGTAATCGCGCGCCATTCTAGCTAAGAATGGATACTTGCTAATTCCTATAGTCTGCCACCAACGAAGCGGATCGCAGTTTTCAGAATCAGTTGCGAGATATTCGGAGAGCTCATCTTGTCATGCCTTCCCTTTGTCGCGCAGATGACCGAACAGATGCTATAACAGTTCATCTTTTTCCACCTCTGTTTGTGCCGAACTAGTAGCAATATTCTCACCAGCATGCTCAACTTCAGGGTACGCCATAAACACGGTGCGCACTTGCTTCTCTACAAACTGTACCCGTTCAGTTTCCCATTCGTGTCGCTTATGGTAAGATAGCTTCAGTCGAGGATCTAGTACTGTAAACGATCGTTTAGCTTAAAAAATTTACGTTAGAGTGTTACCTGTTGCTACTGAGCAAATGGGTGCGAAGTCAGTCATGTTATAGTACTTCTGCAGTTTTTCGAAGCATGCAACTGCTGCCTTCTGAAGCTCCAAATTGCTAGTGGTGTAGTTATCCAGCTTGTCCATCAGAACGTTATATGTAGGTACAACGGTCCCCATGGTTGAGTAATTGCTACCACTTAACATGGTGGTGCTCTTTATGAAGATCTGTCATTAAAAGGTGGATACTGCATATTTAGAATTTAATGCATCTAATAGTAACTTTACCTCTAGAAGGTCCTTCAACTGCAGTAAGATTTGCCACTCATTCTCAGAAAGAGACCATTTATTCAGGTGGCTTTCAATGCTTATCAATACAACAAGTGGACCTTGGATGCGCAATGCGGAATCGATCATTTCATACGTAGAATTCCACCCTGTTCCAACATCAATTACCGGCTGGTAATGTCGCACATTCATGTTTGCACAGCACTGCTTCAGTTTTTCACAGAGTTGAACAGAACGGCGGATCGAGACAACGACATTTTGAAGCTATAACTGTGCTAAGTATAATATATATGTAGTAACTGATTAATTTGGCTAAAATAGAAGAAATTTCGGTCGTGCTCTGATCAAAATGGATCTGTTCATCATATACGTTGATCGTTGCCAAAAGATCCTGCACTGCAAGGTTAATAACATGTGCAAGACAGCGGTTATGCTGTCTTTTAGCACTGAAGAAGACGCCATATTCGGGCCAGGTTTCTTCCAGATGTTGCATAAGTGTATCATTACTTGATGGATTATCGGTTGTTACTGCTAAGATCTGTTGATAGTGGATCACTTAAAACTGGTAAACAGTATCAAACCACCTACCTTCAAATGTATATTGTGATCGTGCATTGACCTCATCAAGGCATCACCTATTGCTTGCCCAGTATGACTTCCCTCAGTATGGATAAATTCTAGCAGTAGATCGTAGATCTGCCAGTTTGCATTGATGAAATGCCCAGTAACTGCAAGGAAACCAAATGAATTTGGTGACGTCCACATGTCAAGCGTAAGAGATATGTTAGAATCTAGTGTCTAAAAGAAGGTATTAATATGATAATTGCATTCTGCAAATATCCTACTGCAAGGTGATCTCGCAAGATATTACGGCCATGATTGCAGCTATTTATAATATCAGATTTAAGAGTGTTTGCGCTTATGGATATCGCTTCTGGATTGAGGTAACTGATCAGGGTTTGGAACAATTTTGATTCTATTTCAATGAATGGCTGGTCATTGAGAACAACCCATTCCCGAAGATGCTGACGAAATTTGGAGTTGCTAAATTCAGGATGGCTACATCACATGTAAGTACAGCAAGATATACATATATTTAACGGTACTTACGAGGTAACAAATTGGTCCAATGGTCCTTTTTGGGTTGGAGGCTGAGCACTCTTCCATTCTTTAGGATGGTAACTGCTCATATGTTTCCGC